>CM077164.1:104094699-104281318 GCA_039583875.1 Platanthera guangdongensis | reverse complement strand
AAATAAACAAAACATATTAAAAACAAAGTTTTTGGAAAATTAAAAATACAAAACAATAACCTTCCTAAGATTTCATACAATAGCTAAACCAAGAAGAACATAAAAAGAGAAAGAAAAAAAGGGTTCGGAAAAATTCACATATCCTAATAATAAAAAAATCTAAGTAAAAACTCTAAGAAAAAAACTTTAGTAACCACTTTAAATCTACACATTCATAAGAGTGAAGAAGTTGAAGAAATTAAAAGAAGACATGAAAAAAAGGAAAAACCTAATTCATTCATTTCCAGTGAATTTCTAACAACACCTAACTTGAGAAAAATTAAAGGCATGTAAAGTAAACAAAAACACCACAAAACACACACACACACACATTTACATAAAAGAAGAAGTAAAATGAAGAACAAAGATAAAACCAAGGATAAAAAAGGAGAAGGAAAGTGGGCACAAGTGTTCATTCCAAAGCCAAATATGAAGAGAAAATCTAACATTTTATTGATTAAAGGAAACTATTAAAGCTATTACAAGAGCTAAAGCTAAAGAAAAAACAAACATGAAAGAAAAGAGGGAGAAATCTCCTTACACAGCTTTAGAAATCACGGATGCAGCCCACAAAAAGACACTAAAATGGCCCAAAAAACTGAACCCTTGACCTTACAGAACTGGGCAATTTATAGGCAAAAAATTCGAAGTACACGCCCTAGGTCATGGGCGTGTAGGGGGGCGTGACAGTACTATTCTTGAAGGCGGCCAGCGATTGGACAGGAAAGTTGACTTCGGGCTGAGTTCGCGGCAGTCACGCCCCAGGTCACGGGCATGACTCGGGCGTGTCGGGGAGGTAGAACCGGGCGCGGGTTGCGCCGAAAGTCTTCGCAGCATCTTGTCGGGCTAGCTGGAAGGTCACGCCCAGGTCATGGGCGTGACACTGGGCGTGTTAGTTGGTGTCTACACTCGACGAATGTCGAGCGGAAAGTGTCGAGTCGAAATCGTCGAGCGGAAATTGAGTCACGCCCCAGGTCACGGGCGTGATGCTGAGCGTGACTGTTGGTGTCGACACTCGACGATCGTCGAGATGAATTCGTCGAGTGGAGTGAACACGGCTTGGGTCACGGGCGTGACCAAAGTGTCACGGGCGTGTACTGCCCAATTTTGGCAGATTTTGGAATTTTTTCTGAAAAATAAAATAAAACAAGTTAGGAGTAAATTTACAGGAATAGGAACATTTTATTGAACAAAAATAAGTAACAACGACGAAAATAAATGAAAATGACTAAATAATGTGCAAAAAATACGTATATTTACAATTCATCAAATACCCCCATACTTAGGCTTTTGCTATTCCAGAGTGAAAGATATGGTACCTAAACACCTAGAGGGGGGGGGGTGAATAGGTGACCTAATCCTTCTTAACTTTGTTGGCAGCAATCAGTTATATCACAGATTTCTAACTAGCTTTTACACAGCAATACAACACATACACAACAAATCCACAACCACAGCACAGCAGACACAATGATTTATAGTGGTTCCCCAATCTTTGGGTACATCCACTTTCCCCCTTCGCCTATCTAGCAGTGAACTACACTCGGCCAAACTTCTCCACTGTCTCAGAACCCAAATTGGTTCTTACCTCAGGCCCAAAGCCTTATACACTCAGCTTTATCCCAAAGCCTACACTCAGCCAATCAAGGCCTACACTCAGCCAACCAAGGCCTACACTCAGAGATCTATATCTCCTACACTCAGGCTAACAAGCCCTACCCTCAGCCTTTATAAATATAGGCTTACAATCACTCAGATCCAATGGATCCTACAAGTTAAAATAGTATTACAACAAATAACTCAACAACTCAGAAAATAAGAGAGGAGTTAAGAGTTTCTTGCTGAGTTCTGGAAGAACTCAGATAGATCCAAACTGACTTAGCTTCCTTCAAAGCTTCTTGAGTAGAACTGAATAAGTCTGAATCCTCTGCAGTTGTTCCTTGACCTCTGCTTCTTAAGATCCAGATGCTTCTGAATTCTTCTTCTCAGCCTAGTTCCAAAGACTGAATTCTTGATTGGAGCTCTCTCTCTCCAACTTCTTAGATCTGTCGTTGGACAGCAAGATCTTCTTGATTTGTATCACTTGGATAACTTGATCAGCAACCACTTGAACAAATCTCTTAGGTTAATCTGAACTCAATCAGAACTTAATATTCTTCTGTTAACTCTTAACAATATTAACAACCTTTTTTTCTGTAAACAGTCTGTGCCTATTTATAGGCCTTCTTCATGGTAACCGGCTGGTCCGGTTCATAACTGACTTCTGACATCTCTGACAAGTGCTGTAGACCGGCTGAAACGGCAGCTGTCACGTCATCCAGTCAATTCTTGAAATTCTCTAACTGTCAGATAGTGTCGAGACTTTCTGTTCTTAAGTGTCGACACTTATAGTCCAAGTGTCGACACATGTTGTGTAAGTGTCGACACAAGTCTACAAGATGTCGACACATTTCCTTGTATGTCTCGACACAGATTCTTCTGCATGTGTCGACACTGAAATTGAGTGTCGACACAAGTACTTGATCTTCTATCTTCAACTGTATTCTTCTAAGTGTCGACACATCTCCTTTGTGTCGACACAACTTCTTGTGTTGAATCTGTCAAGTGTCGACACTGCTTCTAGGTGTCGACACATAGTCTTTTATGTTGATTCTTCTGAGTGTCGACACAGCTCCTTGTGTCGACACATCTTCTTCTTGTTGAGACTTCAGCTGAGTGTCGACACATTCCCTTAGTGTCGACACTTGTACTTAGAATAATTTGCTGTTCTTTCTGTTCTTGGCTAAGTGTCGACACAGCTCCTTGTGTCGACACTTTCTTCAAGTGTTGAGTCTTTAGCTGAGTGTCGACACATTGTGCTGAGTGTCAACACTTACTTCAAGTGTTGATTCTTCTGGTAGTGTGTCGACACTTGTGCTGAGTGTCGACACATTCTTCAAATGCTGACTCTTCTGCATAGTGTCGACACATTGTGTTGAGTGTCGACACTTGTACTTAGACTCTGTAGACTTTTGCTGAGTGTCGACACAGCTTCTTGTGTCGACACTTTCTGGTGTAGTCACAGCTTCACTGGGTGTCGACACAGCTCCTTGTGTCGACACTTTCTGTCTGCACTTTTCTTTACTGAGTGTCGACACAGTTCCAAGTGTCGACACTTTCTGACTGGTGTCGACTCTGCATCCCAGGTGTCGACACAATGACTCCAAGTGTCGACACTGCTTGTCTGGGTGTCGACACAAGCTTTCTCAAGTGTCGACACTTTCCCTCTGGGTGTCGACACATGGACTTAGAAACTTTTTGCTTCAGTCCAGTGATTTCTTAACCTGCACAAATAACTCAAACATACATCAAATACATTATGATGTATATCATTGAGTTGGGTGAGGCTTCTTCAAATCAGGTACATTTGACCAATGTACCCAACAATCTCCCCCTATTTGGAGAAGTCATAACCCTTAGTCAATGATATACACCATTCATAATTTAAAAATTACAAAATGATATAAAGCAGATTATAATCAGCAGGGTTAACATGAATATGTAAAACTTCACACATATACACATTTGCAGAACAAATAAGAAACAGACACATTTCAGAACAATCATACTATATTTATCATATATTGTTCCAATATTGTTCCTTATACATTTTCAATGGTGTACAACAATGTTTTTCACTTAGAAGATTACAATAAGCATTAAGTTTAATTCCTAATCTATTTCTGATCAGGTTCTTTAATAACAATTCCTTTGCCAGATTTGACTTTAGCCTTGACAGCAGCAGTAGTAGGCTCAGCATCAGCAGGCTTCTTGCCTTTTGAGTCCTTCTTCTTTTGTTCTTCAGCCTTGATTTTCTGCCTCTCAAAATAATGATAGGGCTTAGGAAAGTACTTGCTGGGCTCCACAGCTGTAGGAGGTAGCTTTCCCATCTTAGCCTTCCTTCTATGCTGAACAATGGCTTCTTGCCTGATTTCATGCTTCCTCCATTCTGCTTCAGAGAACCACTTGTTTCTATCAGTAGTGTTGTCTTTAGCAGCTTTCCAGGCAGTTAGAATGATATTTCTAGAGGTAGGGCTCCATTGTTCAAAATCTGGCTTTAGTTCAGCTTGTTCCCTAAACCTCTTCTTTGACAACCTTGCCTCTTCTTCTTTGTCCAAAGCCTCTTGCATAGCTGCAGTAATAGGTTGAACAACCTTTTCCAGAACAACATTAGACTTGCCCTCAGTTGGGCTGTACATGTCTGCACTTCTGCATGAATCATTTCAAAATCTGGAGGTGGATAAATGACTTGAGCTACTTCTTGTGGCTTACCTCCAAAATATGCAGGGTTCAGTCCAGATTCAGCAACTTCATTGTCATCACACAGGGGGATATCCAAGTGTAGCCCTGATTGAATTTGATATCCATTTTGCATGCTCAGAACTTGCCTTGACTAACACTCTCTCCCCCTTTATGACTTCTTGAGCAACATGATCTCTTACATCATCCTTCTGGAATCGGATTTGACCATCCAAGTACCTGATTCCATCTTTAAAGTAAGGTCTAAGCTTTGTAAGTTGTTCAGAGATTGCTTTCTGGGAATCTTGTATAGCAGTTTTGACAGCAGTAATCTCAGCTTGAAAGATTTTATCAAAATCAGCCTTTGCAGCATCAGCAGATGTAGATGGTTCAGCCGACTTATTCTTTAATCAGTGACTATAGCATTGTGGGAGGCAGTTAAATTATCATTCATTCTAAACTGATTTTCCAGCACATACCTTGCTTTAATGCTATATCATCTACTTGAGTCTTGATCTTCTCCTGGTGAGTAGCCAAATAGACTACTGCATTCCCACCCTTGTGGAAGCAGTCAGTCATTTCTTTCTTATTGAGATTCATCTCAAACCTTATAGATTTTATATCTTGAGCAAGATCAAACTGTAATGATCTGTGCCCTGCATCAACATAAGCCTCTATGGCTTTCCTTTGTTCATCCATTTTGATCTGTAGGGCAATCAGTAAAGCACTATAGTCAGCAGTTGGAGCTTGCTGAACTATAGGCTGTGGGGCAATGGATTGTAGGGCTTTCATGTAGCTCTGACTTCTTCTCTTGAATACAAAGAGTTGCTTCTTTTTAGCCCTAGCACTCTCCTCATCTTCAGAGGCAGAGGTGCTTGCAATATCAACTCTATTCTTAGGGCTCTCTGGTTTTTTCAGCTTGCACATCAAGTGCTTTCTCAGTTTCTGGCCTTTCAGATTCTTCCAGAATTATCATGTGCTCCCCCTCAGCAGCAGCACTCTTATCTTCAGCAGCAGCATCCTTGTCCATATCAAAATCATCTTGGTCTAGATTCAGAAACAAATCTTCCATTGTATATTCAGGTGGAGACTGTGTAGGAGAAGTTCTTGGTTCTTCAATTACTTGATCAGGAACTACTTCCAGTATAGCAGATGTGTCTTGGATAACAACATCTGGTTCTTGACTGTTTTGCTGAGTTTGCTGATATACATCAGACAAATTAGCATCTTCTATAATATAGTCTAAAGTTTTTAAGTCAGTGAGTACCTCTTGGATAATGATGGTGGCTTGCTCACTGTCCAGAGTAGATGGTTCTTCTACTGCTGGAAGCTCCCCCTGGCTGTGATCCCTATGGATGGGGCTAGCATGAGGCAGCTCCCCTGGATCTCAGCTACATCTTGAGCAGCAGGGGTCTTGACTACTGTCTCCTCTTCTTGCTCATCAGGTGTGAACACCACCTGTTCTTCACTTTCAGAACTGCTTGAGGACTCTTGTGCCACAACAGCAGTTTTTCTCTTCTTCCTGGGAGGTGTGATTTTCTCATTAACTTGCTTCTCAGGGGTAGGCATATCCTTTGACAGCACCCTTTCCCACCTAGACAAGATCCTCATATCCATTTTTCTCATATGATTGATCTTGCTACCTGCAGCAGTGCTCATTACCTCTGGTATTGTACCAGCCAGGTAGAGACTTATAATTCTGCCCAGATTGGGCTTCTTCAGACTTTTCTTGATCTTTTCATAGATGACCATTGACCAATTTGTTTTTAGGGTGAAGATGATTCTTGTCATGATATTGAACATTGAGGCTGACACCCTGTCATGCCCTCCAGGTTTACTGAGAATGACCTTTCCCACTATCTCTGACAGAAATTTTCCTTGACTGTTCATGCCTTTTCTGGTAAAGACAGAACCTATCTTCATCTTAGAATCAAGACCACACCAGACCAAAGCTTCCCTGGTCTTGGATGTAGAAACTTCCTCTTCTTCTTGAGTCTTAGGTAGCTGAAGTACCTTTCTCAGACTTTTGGGTGATACCTTGACCTTGTTTCCATGCACTCTGGATTTGATTCTGTATCCAGAGTCATCCACAGTTGCTCCAGTAAGGAATTCAAGCACTTCCTTCTTCCATATCTTGGTTGGTTCTGAAACCAAGTATTCTAGTCCTGAATCGCTGACTAGGGTAACCACTGACTTGATATCTTGATCGCCATCGTCAAATGCGCCGCACACAAGTTCGTAGCCTTCGTTGACGTTTTCCTCGAGCTTGGGAGCCATTAGGGTTTGAGAATTTGTCTTTAGAATAAGAGAAATGTCGACACAGCAGTTTTGGTCTCGAAACTCTGAAAGCGTGTCGACAAACAAAGACAAAACCCAATTTATACCTTTCTGATTTTTGAAGATGAACAGGCGGGACAGCTAGCTTAACATGTGTCGACACTGGCAATAAGTGTCGACACTGACTTATAATGTCTCGACACATATGTGTCGACACAAGTGTTAGTCAACAGATAATATGTGTCGACACATGTTTATGTGTCGACACCACTCTACTCGACTAATCGTCGAGACTTTACTTTAGAAAATTCTGAGTAAAACTTAAGTGTCGACACCACATTGGATGTGTCGACACCTACTCGACATGTGTCGACACTAACATTCTGAAGTGTCGACACCAATCATACTAGATGTGTCGACACCTTTTTCCTGAAGTGTCGACACTTTTATTCTATGTCGACATAGACTTGTCTATGTGTCGACACCTTTTGACTTAGCCAATTTTCTATTCTGTAAACTTAGTCTAAGTTTATCATTCCTAGTTCAATTTTGAATCTATTGAACTTAGCTTCTTCTAGGGGCTTAGTGAACATGTCAGCTATCTGATTATCAGTTTTAACATATTCAAGTGCAATATCATTTCTTTCTACATGTTCTCTAAGAAAGTGATACTTAATCTCAATATGTTTTGTTCTACTATGAGATACAGGGTTGTTAGCTATTGAAATAGCACTTATAGAATCACAGAAGAGTGGAGTTCTACTTACCTGAAATCCATAGTCCACTAGCTGATGTTGAATCCATAGAAGTTGAGCACAGCAACTTCCTGCAGCTACATATTCTGACTCAGCTGTGGAGATAGTCACACTAGTCTGCTTTTTGCTGCTCCATGAAATTATTCTTCCACCTAGGAATTGACAGGTTCCAGTTGTGCTCTTTCTATCCTCTTTGCATCCTGTAAAAGTCTGCATCTGTATAACCTGTTAGATCAAAATCTCCATTCCTAGGGTACCAGAGGCCTAGATAGGGAGTGCCCTTTAGATATCTCAATATTCTTTTGACTGCAGTCAAGTGAGACTCTTTAGGGCAGGCTTGATACCTTGCACAAACACATGTAGCATACATGATGTCTGGTCTACTAGCAGTCAAGTATAGTAGGGAGCCAACTATCCCTCTATACAAGGTTTCATCTACAGGTTTCCCCACATCATCCTTGCTAAGAGACATACTTGACCCCATAGGAGTCTTCATGGTGCTGGATGAATCCATACCATATTTCCTTATGAGTTCTAGGGTGAACTTGGACTGACATATGGATAAAACACTTTCAGTCTGTTTAACTTGGAGACCCAAGAAAAACTTCAGCTCTCCCATACTACTCATCTCAAACTGACTTTGCATAAGCTTTGCAAACTTTTTGCAAAGGCTACTTTCAGTAGACCCAAATATAATGTCATCTACATATATTTGGACAAGTATGACTTTGCCTCTAGATTCCCTAAGGAATAGAGTCTTATCTATTTTCCCCCTTGAGAACTTGTTCTCAATGAGGAAACTAGATAGGGTTTCATACCAAGCTCTAGGAGCTTGCTTTAACCCATATAAAGCTTTCCTAAGTCTATAGACATGATGAGGTAAAGTTGGATCAACAAAACCTGATGGCTGCTCCACATTGACTTCTTCTTTCAAATTACCATTTAGGAATGCTGACTTGACATCCATTTGGTATACCTTGAATCCTTGATAGGTTGCATAGGCCAAGAACATTCTTATGGCTTCCAGTCTGGCTACTGGAGCAAAGGTTTGATCAAAATCAATACCTTCTTCTTGCCTATATCCTTTAGCAACCAGTCTTGCTTTATTCTTAATGATGACCCCTTGTTCATCTAACTTATTTCTGTAGATCCACTTAGTTCCTATAACACTGTGGTCTTTAGGTTTAGGAACCAGTTCCCAAACCTTGCACCTTTTGAACTGATTAAGTTCTTCTTGCATAGCTTCAGTCCACTGTGGATCTTGTATAGCTTCTTCAAATTTCTTAGGTTCTATTTGAGACAGAAAACTAGAATATACTGCAGCATTCTGATTTCTGCTCCTTGTCTGAACTCCTTGTCTTGGATCTCCAATAATCAGCTCTACTGGATGATCTCTTAGTTGCCTGTTGGCTGGTGGCATCCTAACTTCAGGTTGAACTTCTTCAGCATCTGCATCATGCTGTACTTCTTGTATTTCTTCAGCTATTGGCACATGTAGTTCTCCCCCTGGACAACTGCTATTGCCTTCTACTTGCTGTCTTGCAGCAGGCATCCCTTCTATAGTAAGCTTGTCCAATTTCTTTGTCAAACCTGTGGGGCTGCATACATTGCTAGACAACTCATTGTTAATAAGTTTTGTCTCATCAAAAACTACATGCGCAGTCTCCTCTACAACTTGTGTAGTCAAGTTGTATACTCTATAAGCCTTACTATTGTTGCTGTACCCAACAAAAATTCCCTCTTGGGACTTGGCAGCAAACTTAGTTATGTAAGACTTCCCATTGTTAAGTATGAAGCATTTGCAACCAAAGATCCTGAAATAGGATAGATTTGGTTTCCTGCCTTTCACAACTTCATAGGGGGTCTTGTTTAGCCTTTTAGTGATGGTAGCCCTATTTATAACATGGCATGCAGTGTTAACTGCTTCAGCCCAGAAATACTCTGGCAGTGAAGTATCACTTAGTAGGGTCCTACCAGCCTCTATCAAGGTCCTATTTTTCCTCTCAGCAATGCCATTTTGCTGAGGTGTTCTAGGTGAAGAGAATTCTTGAAATATCCCAAAGTCTTCACACAGTTTTGTCATGCTTTCAGACTGAAACTCAGTACCATGGTCACTTCTAATTTTGACCATAGTACTATTTAGTTCATTCTGAATTTGCTTGACAAAGCTGTAGAAGACACTAGGTGTTTCAGATTTCTGCCTTAAGAAGAACACCCTGGAAAACCTTGAGTAGTCATCAACAACTACAAAGGTATAGACCTTCCTACCTAAGCTGTGAACTGGCATTGGACCAAAGAGATCCATATGCAAGAGGTATAAACATCTCACAGCATCTTTGTTATCTATGCTTCTAAAGGTGGATTTAGTCTGCTTGCCCTTTTGACAAGCTGAGCAAATGTCATCTTTAACACACTTAACTTGAGGACCATTCCTCACTAACTCTTTGCTAAAGAGTTTGCTAATAGTCTTGTAGTTAAGATGAGCTAGCCTCTTGTGCCACTTGACACAATGAGAGACTGTCTCATCAGCTACAAGACAAACAGGAGAACCATTGTTCTCAATCATAATGTCTAGACAGTAGACATTCCTCTTTCTATATCCTGTCAAAATGATCTCTTGATCACTTGACCTCTTGATATGACAACCATTTTTAACAAATGAGATGTCATACCCTACATCACTTAACTGACTTATACTTATAAGGTTGTGTTTCAACCCTTTAACATAAGCCACTTGAGTAATGGTAAAAAGGTTTGAAGAAATGTTACCAAACCCTTTGATGATTCCTTTTTCAGAACCACCAAAGGTCACTTTAGGACCATTTTTGATTGGAATATAGTCCTTCAGTAGTCCCCTTGTTCCAGTCATATGTCTAGAACATCCACTATCCAAGTACCATGTTGGGGTATGGCCACTTGGATTCACCTGCAAAACAAATTAATGAACCTTAGAACCCAAAGTAAACTTGGGTCCTTGGTGATTGTTAGTTTGCAACATGACACAGCTACCTACTGGCTTTCCACCAGGTAACTTGCTACTCAACTTGGCACTGGCATTGTGCCAACAATCCATTACAAAATGGCCAATCTTGCCACAGCACCAGCATTCAAACTTGTTGTACCTTTGCTTAGGTACAACCTTTGCAGTCTTGACTACAACAGGCTTGTTGAATGTTGGGGCTTTGCCCTTGGACTTGGACTGATCCTGAACAGTCCTGGCAGGTTTAACAAAACCCAGTCCAGCCTTACCTTTGTGATGAGTAAAATCATCAATCAAAGGTAGAACTGATTTAGGGTTTGAAAACTTTGCAACCAGTTTTCTCTCTTTCTGAAGATTTATCTCCAGTTTCTTAATTTGATCATTCTTAAATGTAATAGTACCCATCTGAATCACTGTAATGTGTTTCAGCCTAGCTACCTCATTCAGTTTTTGATCAAATTGCTTCTCAAATTCTGTTGCAGCAGCCTTGAGATCAGCAATCTCCTTTGCCTGACTTTTGGCAAGGGACTTGCTTTTCTTATAAGCCTGTAACAGCACCTTATATTCATCTATGAGCTGAAGAATATCATCCTCAGACTCAGAACCACTTCCATCATTTGATGAAGATGATTCTGATTCTGAACTAGAACAAGAAACTGAACTTAGAGTTGGACTTTGTACCTGACTAGGTCCTGGCTGCTCCAGGATTTTGGTACTCTCAGTCAATGCCATCAGTCCTTGGCACTGGCAGTCTTCTTGTTCATAAATTGACTCCAAGATCTGCATAAATTCTTCTTCTTCTTCTTCAGCAAATAGCCCTATGTAGGCTTCAGCATCAGTATCAGTGTCTGAAGAAGAAATATCTGAGAGAGTCTTCTCATTCTTGGCAACAAAAGACTTCTCTTTCTTCCCTTTGAGGTGAGTCTTTTTCCTATCACTGGATTCTTTTCTTTTCTCAGGACAATCAACAATGACATGACCCTGTTGTAACGCCCCCGGTTTTTCTGTGTTTTGTTTGATTGTGGATTGGCGTTACGATGACGTTTTCCGGCCCTTCGCCATTGTAGAGCGCGGTCCTAGCTCTGTAGGTTCCTTGTGTGGCCTGGTTGTAGCCAGTTGGCAAGTTTCCCCAGCTAGCCGGAGTCTGTTTTGGTGACTCGGTTGGGCCTCTTAGGGAAATGCTTGCGTTTTGGCTTCGGGAGGTGTTGGCCCGAGCGTTCGATCGTCGGATGTTGTTTTCGACCTCGCCGTTGTTTTCGTGGCTTGATTGTTTAGCTACGGTGCGAGTTTTGGTCGAAATCCGAGATCGTTTGCCTTCGCGTCGTTTCGGCGTTGTTTTGTTAGCTGCATGTTTGTTATGCTTGCTGTGCTGTGCGTGGCCTGTTGTGGCTGAGCTTGTAGGCTGGTGCCCTGTATCTTGTTTGCGAGGTGTTAGCAGGTTTCTTTTCTGTGTAAGTTTGGGTGACACGGCCTGGGTCACGCCCGTGACCCAGGGCGTGTCGTGCTCGGGTAGAGCTCCCGTTTCTCCAGTCGACGAATTTTTGGTCGACAGGGTTTTTTTGTAGGAACACGGCCGTGACACGTGCGTGTCACGGGCGTGTCCCCCTTCGATTCGTCGAGCTGCGCTCGATGGTCGGCAGGCGGTGTTTAGTGAGAACACGGCCCTATCACGGGCGTGTCGTGTCGAACACGGGCGTGACCTTGGGGCGTGTCTCTCTGTTCGACGATCGGCGCTCCACGATCGTCGGGCGGTTTTCGAGTTGGTACACGGCCTGTGACACGGGCGTGTCACAGGGCGTGTCCCGTGCTTCGTCGAGCGGAGATCGACTTTCGTCGAGTGGGTAGGTGCGTGAGTACATGCCCCGTGACACGGGCGTGTCGGGCCGTGTCACGGGCGTGTCTGGGGGGGGGGGGGGGCGTGTCCCGTGTTTTCGTCGAGTAGAGATCGACGTTCGTCGAGTGTGTGAGTACACGCCCCGTGACACGGGCGTGTCGGGCCGTGTCACGGGCGTGTCTTGGGCGTGTTCCGTACTTTTTTCCTGAAATCTTCTTTTGTTGCCGTGAACTGTTTTTCCTCCTCATTTTTCATCGTTCCCGAGTCTGGAGAGCTTCCAGCGGAAGGGTTTTGAGAGGAGGCGGTGGTTGTTTTGGCCGGCGATTTCGGGAAGGTTAGAGCCCGTTTTTCTCGTGTGTTAGCGGATTCGGCTTGCTCTCGGCTAGATCTTCCCTTCCATGTAAGTTTTTCTTGATTTAGGGTTCGATTCCAGGAATTTCTAATTAACTGATTTCTTTCTTCCCTCAAGTTTCAGCTTTGGTCTTCTAGGTGGCCGATCTTGCCGCCGGAGCCAAGCCGTGGTGCGGCTGTTGTTTGTTTTTCCGGAGAGGTAGAGGCAAGTGGCCCCTTGCCCTTGCCAAATTTATTTCTAACCCTTGATCTTTTTATTCCTTCTGTAAAGCTCTGTTCTCTTTTTCTTTCTTTTTTTCTCCTCCCTAGGGCAGCAGGTTGAATTGTTTCTTCAAGCTTCTAATCAAGTGCTGATCCTTTATTTTCTTTTCTGGAATTTTAATCATGTTCTCTTTTGTCGGTGGTTTGGTGTTCTGTGGGTAGCTAGAGTTAGGGTGAGGCTGCGGTAGAGGTGGTTCAGGTTCGGTTGCGATAGTCCCGAGTAGTTAGGACGGAACGGAGGGTTGGGATTAAATTTCCAACTCTCTGCTTGCTCGCAATGAGAGAGCTTAAGCTGCGATTTTTTTAACGAGACTTACGTTTACCCTAAGTGGAAAGCGCTGACAGCGTCGAGTGAGCCGAGCTCACTCAACGCCGTCACCTAGCTTAGGACTTGCGGCTAAGTATTTTTAGGCGTCAGGTGAGTGGAGTTTACGCTGCGTCGAGTGGGCTCGACATTTCTGTCTTGAGTTCTTGTGTACCTTAGGATTGTTAGTGTGACTTTACCCTTCCTTTAGGGGGTGGTATTGGGTGTTCGGCAAATTTTTTTGCTTGCCGACTCTTGGGTTGTGGCAGGTGGTGTAATGTTTAGTGGCCTCTAAGAGGGGCGGCTGTTGATGTGGAGAGCTATGGCCACGACCTGTTTGCCCTGGTATGGGTTGGTGTGGGACCCTAAAGCTGCCATTGGCGACCCCTTAGCCCTTTTTGGATCTGATTCTGGTCATGAATTCAGATTCATGTTTTTTTTTGACCACTGCCACTTACCCACGTATTAGGAATGTTAGACTCTTTCGTTGAGCATGTTGCTTTTATTGCTCGCACCTGGTGTGCTTTGCTGTGCTTTAGACAGTGCTCTTTTCTTACTGTCATGCTCTTTCTTTTGCTTATAGCAGCTTGTTGTCGGGTTGGTAAACCCTCCTTTTTGCTCTTAACTCTAATGCTTTATTTGCACTTTTGATTATTTCCTTGCTGAGGTGTTCTTTTCTTGAATGCCTCAGGTCCAGGTTGTAGCCGGTTCAGCGGCTAGTTCTTTTGGAGGGGCTGGTTTGTGGCCTCTTGGGTAGCTGAGACAGCTGATCTCGATTTTGTGAGGTAGTTCTTTACTTTTCTGTATAGACATACATACTCACCAGTGGGTTCGTGTCAGGTTGTTGGCGCCCACTGGTGGCTCCTTGTGATGCTGGGTATGAACTTAAACTGCTGTTTTTGCCTTTTAGGGGTTGTTTACTTGCTTCTGGGATGGATTTTTGCTAGGTTGCATGATAGATATTTTAAACCCTAAAAGCATTATTATATGTATATCATGCATAGCATAATTATAAAACAAAGTCACTATATTTCCTTAGCGTAAAAAGATTACCTTTTTATATCTATTATATTCACATTAGAGTTGTGCATACCATGAGTTGTCCCTCGGGGACACTTATGCTCACCAGGGTGTCAACTTAATTGAACCAAACTATTTTCTGCTGCGTATACTTATACTTTTAATTGTGGACTAGCTGATCCACCATGCCGAGGGATACGGCCAATCAACATAACTGCTTTCCTTTCATAATTAATCAACGATTTTTCCTTAAAATTTAAGGTGTGGAGTTTTGCCTGAGCGTGTGCAGTTATCCCCTGCACGACGTGGCATCACGGAGCGCGTTTTCTCTAGCTCTGATACGATTTTATCGTTGAGAAAATGCGGGTTGTGACAGTTGGTATCAGAGGGAGGTTGCTTGACAAATGGTCGGGCAACCTTTCCCCTTGTTTGCATTAGTGGTTAGCGTCATATCATACACACACCGATATGTCATCAGCACGTCTTGGCTAAAGCACGAACACTACACTCATGAGCATAAAGAAGTATACGGGGCATATTATGTAGTATGGGATGCATAATATGTGTTTGTATATGGATCCACCATAGGAGGCAACATGTGAGGGTTATGTAGTATGGGATGCATAACCTCACCACATGAATGCGGCTAGCACGTTTTCTTTTTTCGTTGCATGGGAATGTTATGTAGTATGGGATGCATAACATTTTCATGTGTACGCCGCCCATGGCATGCATTAAGGCCTTTTTTTTAGAATGCATAGCACATCATGCATAACATAACATTTCATACGCACAACGTGTTAAGCTAAAGATTTGCAAGATGACATATGTACACGCATGGTTTTGAGTCAAAAAGAATACAAATACATGCATTCATGGTTTAGGCACCTGAGTTAGTGTGATGGTGGTGAACCATCTTAGGTTAAGCATAACATCATCATGATAAAACAACTCCCAGAGCAAGTTTTGCAGTTGAAGTTCATATTTAAGTGTGTTTGTCTGTACCAGGTAGTTTTGTTCTAGCTGTTGGGCTAAGTTTCGTCTAAAGCTTGTGCGATTATAGGATGGCGAGACGTCCCGCAACGAGGTCGACGCCCCAATCCGAGGGTGAGACGTCAGGAGCGCAGAGCGAGGCGTTGGTAGAAAACCTGCGGCAGAGTAATGAGACCCTATCGAGGCAGGTGGTGGCTATGCAGGCTCAGATTCAGTCCCTAGTAGCAGTGGTGGCGGGACAGGCCCCGAGAGTTCCGGACCCCGCTGAGGGGGTAGTTGTTCCTGCCCCTCCTGCTCCTCCCGTTCCTTTGGTTGTGGTGCCCCCGGAGATGGCGTTTATATCCCAGTTTCAGCGACTGAGACCCCCTACTTATGATGGGCAAGCAGATTTCATGATTTTGGATGACTGGCTGATTACTATTGAGGAGATGTTCTCTTATTCGGGGATTTCGGATGATCAGAGAGTGATGCTCGCTGCCTACCAGCTCAAGGGCTTAGCAAAGAATTGGTGGTTGAGGGAGAAAGAGAGCTTGGTGGCAGGATGCTCTTGGGAGTCATTTAAAGGGATGCTGTTGAGTAAGTTTTTGCCTTCAGTCGAAAGGGACCGGCTGATGAATGACTTTCTCCATTTGAAGCAGAGGAGACTCACGGTCAGTGAGTATGAGATTGAGTTTAGTAAGTTGAGCCGGTTTGCTCCTGGTCTGGTGAGCGTTGAAGCAGACCGAGTTAAGCGATTTCTGGGTGGACTAAGAAGCGACATTCAACAGTTAGCAAATGCCTACGGTGCAGTCAGTTATGCCAGCGTGGTCAAAGCTGCCTTGAGGGTTGAGGCCATTGAGAATGCCAAGAATAGAGGTCAGCAGTTGTGGAAGGATAAGCGAAAGTCCGGTGGAGGGAAGAGCCCTCAGGAACCCGATGCGGTCTCGAGAAAGAAGAGCAAGGAGGTTTGTAGTTTCTGTGGCCGACCAGGCCACCCCTTGGAGAAGTGTTTCAAAAGGTTTGGAGCGCAGAAGAAGGAACAGGTGCACGCAATTCAGGGTGCTCCCAGAGGAGACTTGGTGTGTGCCTTGTGTGGAAGGAAGGGGCATGAGGCTGCCCGTTGCTTGTCGAGAGATAAAGTCTGTTTTCAATGTGGGCAGAAGGGTCATCTCAAGACAAAGTGCCCACAGTCTCAGCCTATTCTGCAGCCAGTACCCCTCCAGGCTTTGCCACTGCCTCAGCAATTGGATAGAGGAAAGGGGAAGCTGAATGTGCTTTCGGCAGACGAAGCGCAGACTTCGACCCAGGTTATCTCAGGTTTGACTTCTCCTCAGTCGTTTCGCTATGATCCCTTTATGGTTGTAGTTTTCGTTTTAGCGTTTGTTTCCTTAGATGCGTGCGCTATTTGTAGGATGATTTAAGGTAAAGAACCGCTGGGCGCGCGTTCTCTTCGATTCAGGCGCTACCCACTCGTTTGTGGCTAGAGCCTTTGTGGAGCGGTTCAGTTTGGGCCTAGATCATGTTGGTGGTGCCTTTTGCGTTAAGTTCCCCTCCGGTGACTCTGTGGTTACGGACCTGGGTGTCCTTGATTGTCCGATTTTGTTGGGGGATTTTCTAGCCAAGGCAGATCTGAAGGTGATTGACCTGGAGGACTTCGATGTTATCTTGGGCATGGACTGGTTGTCAAGGTACGATGCTGTGATCCAGTGCAAGGGTAAGCGCTTGGACTTCGTCAAGGACAATGGTCAGCCAGGGAGCGTTTACGGGTATTCTCTCCAGGAGTCTCCAGTCATTTCTGCGGTGCGTGCTCGGAAGTTGCTTGATTCTGGTTGTTCTGCCTGTGTGGTCTCTCTGGTAGGGGCTGTTGTTAGAGTGCCGTGTTTGCAAGAGATCCCTGTGGTGTGTGACTTCTCCGATGTGTTTCCTGATGATCTTCCCGGTCTTCCACCCGATCGAGATGTCGAGTTTGCTATAGATTTGGAGCCAGGCACGCGTCCTATTGCCAAGGCGCCGTACCGGATGGCCCCGCGAGAGCTGGAAGAGTTGCGAATTCAGCTGGATGAGATGTTGGCAAAAGGGTTCATTAGGCCGAGTTCTTCACCATGGGGTGCACCAGTGCTGTTCGTTAAAAAGAAGGATGGGTCGATGAGGCTATGCATCGACTATAGAGAACTGAACAAGGTTACTATTAAGAACAGGTACCCTTTGCCTCGGATTGACGATCTGTTTGACCAACTACGTGGTAGTGCCGTGTTTTCCAAAATAGATCTTCGTTCGGGCTATCACCAGTTGAGGATTCGGGAGTCAGATGTTCCGCGGACGGCGTTCCGCTCTCGTCATGGGCATTTTGAGTTTTTAGTTATGTCATTTGGTTTGACTAATGCGCCCTCAGCTTTTATGGATCTGATGAATAGAGTTTTCAAGGATTTTCTGGATAAGTTTGTGATCGTCTTTATAGATGACGTTTTGGTATACTCTAAGAATGCGGAGGAGCATGATCGGCATTTGCGTCTGGTCTTGGCGACTCTGAGAGACCATAAGCTATACGCCAAGCTGAACAAGTGCGAATTTTGGTTGCCTCAAGTTTCTTTTCTCGGCCACGTGGTGAATAAGGAGGGAATATCAGTGGACCCAGAAAAGATCGCTGCTGTTATGGAATGGGCGAGGCCCGTTACTCCCAAAGAGATCAGAAGTTTCTTGGGCTTGGCTGGATATTATAGGAGATTCGTAGAGGGATTCTCTACTTTGTCTGCGCCGTTGACCAGGTTGACGCAGAAGAATGCAGCCTTCATATGGGATGGCAAGTGTGAGGAGGCTTTTGAGGAATTAAAAAGAAGGTTATGTTCAGCTCCAGTTTTGTCTTTGCCTACTGAAGATAGTGAGTATGATATATATGTGGACGCGTCGCACGTCGGATTGGGCTGCGTTTTGATGCAGGGCGGGAAGGTGATTGCGTACGGGTCGAGGCAGCTAAAGACTCATGAGAGGAATTACCCTACGCATGACCTGGAGTTTGCAGCTGTGATCTATGCGTTGAAATTGTGGAGGCAATTGCTGTATGGCGCACAGTGCAAGATTTTCACGGATCATAAGAGCTTGAAGTATGTCTTCACTCAGAAAGAGTTGAATCTGCGCCAGCGGCGGTGGTTGGAGTACGTGGCCGACTATGATGTTGAAATCCAGTATCATCCGGGTAAGGCGAATGTGGTGGCCGATGCCCTAAGTCGGAAGTCAGGAAAGATTTTCAATCTCTCCGCCGAGCGTCTTGTGGAAGAGTTTCTTTTGATGGACATTTCTGTGGGAAGCTGCGATTCGCAGAGTAGCTTGGCAGTGGCAGAGCCTTCGTGGATTGCGCTTACGCGACTGCATCAGAAAGATGATCCCGATCTTTTGCATTTGTACCTTCGAGCTGAAAAAGGTGAATTACCAGATTTCTCTATAGATGATGCGGGTACCTTGAAGTTTCGTGGCAGGTTTTGCATTCCCGCGGTTGGGGATATCCGGGATATGGTGTGCAGGGAAGCCCACGGATCTAGTGTTGCCTACCATCCAGGGTCTACCAAAATGTACCATGATTTAAAGCAGATTGCCTGGTGGTATGGGATGAAGAAGGACATAGCCAGATTTGTTTCTGAGTGCTTCACTTGCAGGCGTGTGAAGGCCGACCATGGAAGGCCTGGTGGCAAGCTAACTCCCTTAGAGATTCCGATGTGGAAGTGGGAGAGTATCTCGATGGATTTCATCACAGGCTTACCGAGATCTCCTAAAGGGCATGATTCAGTTTGGGTGATCGTAGACAGATTGACGAAGAGTGCTCACTTCGTACCATTTAAGATCGATTATCTGATGAGGAAGATAGCCGAGCTGTATTTGGATGAGGTTATTAGATTGCATGGTGTACCCGTGAGTATCATATCAGATCGAGACTCCAGGTTTACGTCTCGTTTTTGGAAGAGCCTTCAAGAAGGGTTGGGTACAGATTTGAGATATTCCACAGCTTATCATCCCCAGACCAATGGTCAGACGGAGCGAGTAAATCAGATTGTGGAAGATATGATCCGATGCTATATTCTGGAACACGGAGGAGCGTGGGATGAGCGCTTGCGGCTTATGGAATTTGCGTATAATAACAGTTATCAAGAAAGCTTGCAAATGGCTCCTTTTGAAGCTTTGTATGGGAGGCGCTGCAGGACTCCCTTGTTTTGGGCTGAGGTTGGCGAGAGACCTTTGTTGGGTCCAGAAGCTCTCGAGGAGATGGAAACTGCTGTGAAGCTTATTCGGGAAAAGCTTCGGATAGCCCAAGAGAGATATGAGAAAAATGCCAATCGGCGTAGATCGGATTTGGAATTTTTGGTGGGGGACTCAGTGTTCTTAAAGGTCTCCCCGTTGATCGGAGTCAAGCGTTTTGGCAAGAACAGGAAGTTGGACCCGAGGTTCGTGGGGCCGTTTCCGATTGTTGAGCGGATTGGGATATCAGCTTATAGGCTGGCGTTGCCCGCAAATTTCCCTGCCGTGCATAATGTCTTCCACGTCAGTCAGCTGCGGAAATGTGTATCGAATGGCAGGCAGGTTTTGGATTCTGTGCCTCAGTTGGAGCCGAATCTTTCTTATGTGGAGGTGCCTGTCCGCATTCTGGATTCTCAGGTTCGTGCGCTGCGGAAGAAGTCTATTCCGATGGTTAAAGTGTTTTGGAGGAATCAGGATGTAGAAAGCGCGACTTGGGAGTTGGAGTCGGCTATGAGGGAGGCTCACCCTCATCTGTTTCCCTGAGCTTGTGCCTGGTATGTTTTGTTTTATTTATGATTATATAGTTCTTTCCTGGCTCTTTCTCTCTCCTTCGTCATAGGAGTGTTGTGAGTAAAGTTTCGAGGCGAAACTTTCTTTTAGGGGGAGTGGCTGTAACGCCCCCGGTTTTTCTGTGTTTTGTTTGATTGTGGATTGGCGTTACGATGACGTTTTCCGGCCCTTCGCCGTTGTAGAGCGCGGTCCTAGCTCTGTAGGTTCCTTGTGTGGCCTGGTTGTAGCCAGTTGGCAAGTTTCCCCAGCTAGCCGGAGTCTGTTTTGGTGACTCGGTTGGGCCTCTTAGGGAAATGCTTGCGTTTTGGCTTCGGGAGGTGTTGGCCCGAGCGTTCGATCGTCGGATGTTGTTTTCGACCTCGCCGTTGTTTTCGTGGCTTGATTGTTTAGCTACGGTGCGAGTTTTGGTCGAAATCCGAGATCGTTTGCCTTCGCGTCGTTTCGGCGTTGTTTTGTTAGCTGCATGTTTGTTATGCTTGCTGTGCTGTGCGTGGCCTGTTGTGGCTGAGCTTGTAGGCTGGTGCCCTGTATCTTGTTTGCGAGGTGTTAGCAGGTTTCTTTTCTGTGTAAGTTTGGGTGACACGGCCTGGGTCACGCCCGTGACCCAGGGCGTGTCGTGCTCGGGTAGAGCTCCCGTTTCTCCAATCGACGAATTTTTGGTCGACAGGGTTTTTTTGTAGGAACACGGCCGTGACACGTGCGTGTCACGGGCGTGTCCCACTTCGATTCGTCGAGCTGCGCTCGATGGTCGGTAGGCGGTGTTTAGTGAGAACACGGCCCTGTCACGGGCGTGTCGTGTCGAACACGGGCGTGACCTTGGGGCGTGTCTCTCTGTTCGACGATCGGCGCTCCACGATCGTCGGGCGGTTTTCGAGTTGGTACACGGCCTGTGACACGGGCGTGTCACAGGGCGTGTCCCGTGCTTCGTCGAGCGGAGATCGACTTTCGTTGAGTGGGTAGGTGCGTGAGTACATGCCCCGTGACACGGGCGTGTCGGGCCGTGTCACGGGCGTGTCTGGGGGGGGCGTGTCCCGTGTTTTCGTCGAGTAGAGATCGACGTTCGTCGAGTGTGTGAGTACACGCCCCGTGACACGGGCGTGTCGGGCCGTGTCACGGGCGTGTCTTGGGCGTGTTCCGTACTTTTTTCCTGAAATCTTCTTTTGTTGCCGTGAACTGTTTTTCCTCCTCATTTTTCATCGTTCCCGAGTCTGGAGAGCTTCCAGCGGAAGGGTTTTGAGAGGAGGCGGTGGTTGTTTTGGCCGGCGATTTCGGGAAGGTTAGAGCCCGTTTTTCTCGTGTGTTAGCGGATTCGGCTTGCTCTCGGCTAGATCTTCCCTTCCATGTAAGTTTTTCTTGATTTAGGGTTCGATTCCAGGAATTTCTAATTAACTGATTTCTTTCTTCCCTCAAGTTTCAGCTTTGGTCTTCTAGGTGGCCGATCTTGCCGCCGGAGCCAAGCCGTGGTGCGGCTGTTGTTTGTTTTTCCGGAGAGGTAGAGGCAAGTGGCCCCTTGCCCTTGCCAAATTTATTTCTAACCCTTGATCTTTTTATTCCTTCTGTAAAGCTCTGTTCTCTTTTTCTTTCTTTTTTTCTCCTCCCTAGGGCAGCAGGTTGAATTGTTTCTTCAAGCTTCTAATCAAGTGCTGATCCTTTATTTTCTTTTCTGGAATTTTAATCATGTTCTCTTTTGTCGGTGGTTTGGTGTTCTGTGGGTAGCTAGAGTTAGGGTGAGGCTGCGGTAGAGGTGGTTCAGGTTCGGTTGCGATAGTCCCGAGTAGTTAGGACGGAACGGAGGGTTGGGATTAAATTTCCAACTCTCTGCTTGCTCGCAATGAGAGAGCTTAGGCTGCGATTTTTTTAACGAGACTTACGTTTACCCTAAGTGGAAAGCGCTGACAGCGTCGAGTGAGCCGAGCTCACTCAATGCCGTCACCTAGCTTAGGACTTGCGACTAAGTATTTTTAGGCGTCAGGTGAGTGGAGTTTACGCTGCGTCGAGTGGGCTCGACATTTCTGTCTTGAGTTCTTGTGTACCTTAGGATTGTTAGTGTGACTTTACCCTTCCTTTAGGGGGTGGTATTGGGTGTTCGGCAAATTTTTTTGCTTGCCGACTCTTGGGTTGTGGCAGGTGGTGCAATGTTTAGTGGCCTCTAAGAGGGGCGGCTGTTGATGTGGAGAGCTGTGGCCACGACCTGTTTGCCCTGGTATGGGTTGGTGTGGGACCCTAAAGCTGCCATTGGCGACCCCTTAGCCCTTTTTGGATCTGATTCTGGTCATGAATTCAGATTCATGTTTTTTTTGACCACTGCCACTTACCCATGTATTAGGAATGTTAGACTCTTTCGTTGAGCATGTTGCTTTTATTGCTCGCACCTGGTGTGCTTTGCTGTGCTTTAGACAGTGCTCTTTTCTTACTGTCATGCTCTTTCTTTTGCTTATAGCAGCTTGTTGTCGGGTTGGTAAACCCTCCTTTTTGCTCTTAACTCTAATGCTTTATTTGCACTTTTGATTATTTCCTTGCTGAGATGTTCTTTTCTTGAATGCCTCAGGTCCAGGTTGTAGCCGGTTCAGCGGCTAGTTCTTTTGGAGGGGCTGGTTTGTGGCCTCTTGGGTAGCTGAGACAGCTGATCTCGATTTTGTGAGGTAGTTCTTTACTTTTCTGTATAGACATACATACTCACCAGTGGGTTCGTGTCAGGTTGTTGGCGCCCACTGGTGGCTCCTTGTGATGCTGGGTATGAACTTAAACTACTGTTTTTGCCTTTTAGGGGTTGTTTACTTGCTTCTGGGATGGATTTTTGCTAGGTTGCATGATAGATATTTTAAACCCTAAAAGCATTATTATATGTATATCATGCATAGCATAATTATAAAACAAAGTCACTATATTTCCTTAGCGTAAAAAGATTACCTTTTTATATCTATTATATTCACATTAGAGTTGTGCATACCATGAGTTGTCCCTCGGGGACACTTATGCTCACCAGGGTGTCAACTTAATTGAACCAAACTATTTTCTGCTGCGTATACTTATACTTTTAATTGTGGACTAGCTGATCCACCATGCCGAGGGATACGGCCAATCAACATAACTGCTTTCCTTTCATAATTAATCAACGATTTTTCCTTAAAATTTAAGGTGTGGAGTTTTGCCTGAGCGTGTGCAGTTATCCCCTGCACGACGTGGCATCACGGCGCGCGTTTTCTCTAGCTCTGATACGATTTTATCGTTGAGAAAATGCGGGTTGTGACACCTGTCTATTGCAGTAGTAGCACACAATCTTTGATCCAGTTGCCTTGCTTGTCTTTGTCTTTTTCCTGTCCTTCTTTGAAGGCTTTTTCTCCTGATTCAAGACTTCTTTTCCCTTGTAAGTAGATGGTCTGGACCTCCACTGTTTCTTCTTCAGGAATTTCTGAAAGTGTCTTGTGAAGGCACCAAAGTCTTCATCACTTTCACTGCTTGTAGACTTTGTACTGACAGACTCTTCTGACTCAGATTCAACTACCTCTAGAGGTGGAGTTGATGACTTAGTCCTGCATTTTCTGGGAACTTCTGTCTTGAAAGCAACAGTCCTTTCCTTGTGCTCAGTCCTAGTAGATTTCTCCTCCTCTTTCCTCACTGTCAGCTGCATCTCATATGACAATAACTTGCCAAACAGTGTAGGAGGAGGAATTTCTCCCAACTTTGCCATTTCTCTTATGGCACAGATCTTGGTGTCCCAATCTTTGGTTAGGGACCTCAGGAATTTGTCATTTAGTTCATAGTTGCTGAACTCTCTTCCATAAGACATGAGTTCATTAACTATTCTATAGAACTTCTTGTAGCATTCAGTGATGCTATCTCCCTTTCCTTGCCTAAAGCTCTCATACTCTTGATTAAGCAAGGACTTCCTATCTTGCCTAACTTCTTCAGAACCTTCCATATAGACAATGAGAGTATCCCACATTTCTTTTGCTGTCTTACAGTGAATTAAGTTCTGAAAAGTGGCATCATCAATGGCACTCACTATTATGTTTTGTGCCCTCTTGTCCATGGTTGCTAGGGCAATCTCATCCTTAGTCATCTCAGAGAAATCCTTTGGAGTTCTCTGATTTGCATCAAGAACTGAAATCTTCATGGGCACATAAGGCCCTTCCTTAACTGTGATGTAGATTATTGGGTCTGAGGCCTCCATAAATAGCCTTACCCTTTCTTTCCAGATCCCAAAAATTTCCTTTCTGCAAATAGGTAATTTCATGGAACCCAATTCTTTATGATTTTCAAAAGAACCCATGGTTCTTGATTTTCTTGAAGCTGTTTTCTGACTTAGACTGTTTCTGCCAAACAGGATCTCCTTGGACTGTTAGTCCTTGTTTTGAGGAACCTGGCTCTGATACCACTTGAAAGATATGATACCTAAACACCTAGAGGGGGGGGGGGGTGAATAGGTGACCTAATCCTTCTTAACTTTGTTGGCAGCAATCAGTTATATCACAGATTTCTAACTAGCTTTTACACAACAATACAACACATACACAACAAATCCACAACCACAGCACAGCAGACACAATGATTTATAGTGGTTCCCCAATCTTTGGGTACATCCACTTTCCCCCTTCGCCTATCTAGCAGTGAACTAGACTCGGCCAAACTTCTCCACTGTCTCAGAACCCAAATTGGTTCTTACCTCAGGCCCAAAGCCTTACACTCAGCTTTATCCCAAAGCCTACACTCAGCCAATCAAGACCTACACTCAGCCAACCAAGGCCTACACTCAGAGATCTATATCTCCTACACTCAGGCTAACAAGCCCTACCCTCAGCCTTTATAAATATAGGCTTACAATCACTCAGATCCAATGGATCCTACAAGTTAAAATAGTATTACAACAAATAACTCAACAACTCAGAAAATAAGAGAGGAGTTAAGAGTTTCTTGCTGAGTTCTTGGAAGAACTCAGATAGATCCAAACTGACTTAGCTTCCTTCAAAGCTTCTTGAGTAGAACTGAATAAGTCTGAATCCTCTGCAGTTGTTCCTTGACCTCTGCTTCTTAAGATCCAGATGCTTCTGAATTCTTCTTCTCAGCCTAGTTCCAAAGACTGAATTCTTGATTGGAGCTCTCTCTCTCCAACTTCTTAGATTTGCCGTTGGACAGCAAGATCTTCTTGATTTGTATCACTTGGATAACTTGATCAGCAACCACTTGAACAAATCTCTTAGATTAATCTGAACTCAATCAGAACTTAATCTTCTTATGTTAACTCTTAACAATATTAACAACCTTTTTTTTCTGTAAACAGTCTGTGCCTATTTATAGGCCTTCTTCATGGTAACCGGCTGGTCCGGTTCATAACTGACTTCTAATATCTCTGACAAGTGCTGTAGACCGGCTGAAACGGCAGCTGTCACGTCATCCAGTCAATTCTTGAAATTCTCTAACTGTCAGATATTGTCGAGACTTTCTGTTCTTAAGTGTCGACACTTATAGTCTAAGTGTCGACACATGTTGTGTAAGTGTCGACACAAGTCTACAAGATGTCGACACATTTCCTTGTATGTCTCGACACAGATTCTTCTGCATGTGTCGACACTGAAATTGAGTGTCGACACAAGTACTTGATCTTCTATCTTCAACTGTATTCTTCTAAGTGTCGACACATCTCCTTTGTGTCGACACAACTTCTTGTGTTGAATCTGTCAAGTATCGACACTGCTTCTAGGTGTCGACACATAGTCTTTTATGTTGATTCTTGCTGAGTGTCGACACAGCTCCTTGTGTCGACACATCTTCTTCTTGTTGAGACTTCAGCTGAGTGTCGACACATTCCCTTAGTGTCGACACTTGTACTTAGAATAATTTGCTGTTCTTTCTGTTCTTGGCTAAGTGTCGACACAGCTCCTTGTGTCGACACTTTCTTCAAGTGTTGAGTCTTTAGCTGAGTGTCGACACATTGTGCTGGGTGTCGACACTTACTTCAAGTGTTGATTCTTCTGGTAGTGTGTCGACACTTGTGCTGAGTGTCGACACATTCTTCAAATGCTGACTCTTCTGCATAGTGTCGACACATTGTGTTGAGTGTCGACACTTGTACTTAGACTCTGTAGACTTTTGCTGAGTGTCGACACAGCTCCTTGTGTCGACACTTTCTAGTGTAGTCACAGCTTCACTGGGTGTCGACACAGCTCCTTGTGTCGACACTTTCTGTCTGCACTTTTCTTTACTGAGTGTCGACACAGTTCCAAGTGTCGACACTTTCTGACTGGTGTCGACTCTGCATCCCAGGTGTCGACACAATGACTCCAAGTGTCGACACTGCTTGTCTGGGTGTCGACACAAGCTTTCTCAAGTGTCGACACTTTCCCTCTGGGTGTCGACACATGGACTTAGAAACTTTTTGCTTCAGTCCAGTGATTTCTTAACCTGCACAAATAACTCAAACATACATCAAATACATTATGATGTATATCATTGAGTTGGGTGAGGCTTCTTCAAATCAGGTACATTTGACCAATGTACCCAACACAGAGCAAAAGTTTGAGGTGAATCTATAAGGAATAAAAAAAACTCTAAGTTTTGGCTACCGCTTAATCAATTATAAGAGAGATCGAAATAAATATACGGGGTGTAAGAGTTAAGTCCTAAAATTATGTAGATGATTTAAATGCGCAAAAGTTTTGGCCAAAAGACTTCTTGATGTAATCAAATAGAAGACAACATTTGTAATGGTTAGATTAACGAAAATAGTTTGGAATTATAAGAACTCTAGCTTATACGAGTGCTACTGGAAATAATACAATTTACTAATTATGCTCTCAAAAAGATTTTTGAATTAATTCTAGAATCGTGTAATTGGCTAAGGGGGTAGTGGGTTTATGAAGAGGGTTTTGATTTTTGAGGCGAGGTAATTTTTTCTCGAACCTCCATTTTTTTCTTTTTTGGATTATTAGGAAAACGAAATCTTATTTTCCTAATATGATTTTTGTTTTTCAACTTCATAAGAATAAAATTAACCCAATGTATATTTGTAGGAGTAATGAATTTTATCCTCTTACTCCATATGTAATCTTTTTAAATTATTGGGTGCCTATATTTACGGAACGAAATCTTATTCCCATTGACATAGGATCTTTTAATGATAGAAAATTTTATCATGCCAAGTAGGTCATGAAAAGTAAAGGGAGAAAGGAAAACTAGATTTTAATCCTAAAAATTTTTGAGAGCAACCTTAATAATTTGTACGTTCCAATGTTTCAGAAAGCTAAAAGTAAGTATAATAGAATTCTATAGTCGTTATTTCCTAACATAATATACGTGCTCCTATCAATGAAAAATTAGAAGTAGTGCCTAAAACGAGTTCGCTATTTTTAACAAAGCATAAAGAATTCTTTAAAACTTAACCCCAGGTATTTAAATTTTTCAGTCAATAATTAACAAACGGGTAGTGAACAAAGAATTAATTAAATTCGCATATAAATAAACTCAGAATAGAATTTTTGGATAGCAGGAAAGTTTAAGGATGAAATATTTGATTTATTTGTTGCAAAACATTTTTTTTGATTTTTATAGTTTTCATTATCATTTTTTTGTATTTTTGGTTTTCTCAATTTTTTTGAAATTATTTTTTTTTGAACTATTATCTTTTTTTGTATGTTTTTTAAAGAGAATTTTCATTATATGTAAAAAAATAAGGGAATAAAAAGTTTGTACAAGAATGAGGAAGGGGGAGAGAGAAAAGAGTATGTACAAAAAAAATATTTACAAAGTGAAACTAAATATAAATTTTTTTTTTGTTTTGTTTTTTTGAGTTTTTGGAAGAAAGAGAACAACAACAAAAAAAATTTTGGATTTTTCATTTAAATTTTTTTTCATTTTAAGATGTTTTTTTTTTATTTTTTTGTTTTTGTTTTTATATGTATTTTTTTGTATTTTTGAAATGCAGAAAAAAATAAAGTGCAGAAAGTAAAGCACGAAAATACCCCCATACTTAAGTCCAACATTGTCCCCAATATTGTAACGTAAGTATGCGGAACAAAAAAGGAAAGACAATATATACAAAGAAAAGAAAGGGAAGGGGGTAGAAGCTTCCTTGAAACGCGTTCGGGGAAGTACAATCAGAAACCCTGCGTTTATTAGAAAAAAAACAGTAAAGGTAATAAGGAAAGAGCGAAAAAGATAAGCGAGGGGTGCCTCCCAGGAGCGCTTTGGTTATAGTCGTGTAGCTTGACTATTTTGGCGGAGTTATAGATCGAGGAGGGTTATGGTTTCGTAATGCTCGATCACTGGGTCGCCCGCGATGTATAACTTAAGCCGATGACCGTTTACTTTAAATGAACCTCTTTCCGGGTGCGGTGGCGAATAATAATTTTGAAATAAAGTCAAGTGTCATTCAAATGGTCCAAAACGCCGTGTAGTTCGATGGACTGCCGGATGAGGACCCGAATGTCCACTTGTCCAATTTCTTGGAGATATGCGACACCTTCAAGATTAATGGCGTCACTGATGACGCCATTCGTTTGCGCTTATTTCCTTTTTCCCTTAAGTCCAAAGCCAAGGCGTGGTTGAATGCCCTCCTGCGAGGATGTATCACCACGTGGGCTGAGTTGACGGAACGGTTCCTAACGAAGTACTTTCCGCCCGCAAAAACTGCAAAGTTGCGGGCGGACATTTCTTCGTTTGTGCAAAACGATCCTGAGTCTCTATACGAGACTTGGGAACGGTTTAAGGAATTCCTCCGCCGTTGCCCGCACCACGCGCTGCCAACGTGGTTGCAAGTTTAAATTTTTTATAATGGGCTGAATTTTCAGACGCGTCAAATGATTAACGCGGCTGCCGGGGGTACGCTTAACAACAAAACCCCCGAGGCCGCCCAGGCTTTATTCGAAGAGATGACTATGAACGCCTATCAATGGAACGTCTCGCGGGGACGGCCAAAGCCGGCGGTTGGTCTTTTTGAAGTGGATGCCACTGCTCTCTTGACCCTTCAAGTTGAAAGGTTAACAAAGCAGGTGGCGGAGATGTCTGCTGCCTCCTCCACTCCGCCTTGTTTTATTCCCCCTAACGTCTGCGTAGCTGAAGAGTTCGTGGACTTCATGGGAAATTCGGGTCGTCCTCCCTTCAACCCCAACAACAACCCTTATAGTAATAACTATAATCCGGGTTGGAGGAATCACCCCAACTTCTCGTGGAGCAACCCGAATAATGCTCAGCGTCCCCCTATTTCTTATGCGCCCGGATTTCTTCCTCCCCCTCCTCTTCCGAAACCCTCCCCGATGGAGGAAATTTTTTCGAAGTATATTGCGTGCAACGAGTCAAATATCTGGAACATCACCGGATCGCTAAAAACACTCGAACAACAGGTTGGACAGCTGGCGAGGATGATGTCCGAGCACGAGCTCGGGGCACTGCCGGGAAACACGGAGCCCAATCCACGGGAGAACGCCAATGCTATAACCCTCCGTAGCGGAAAGGATGTGGTCGATCCAAAACGGACCGACCCTCAGGTACATATTTCACCTCCGACCCCTCTTCCCCTTTCTTCGCTTACGCCGCCTTTACCAATTATAAAAGAAAAAATTATTTTAAACAAGGCTCTCCCGTATCCGCATAAGTTAGATAACGAGCGTCAGAACGCGCAATATGCAAAATTTATTTTATTATTAAAACAAATTCATATTAATGTTCCTTTTTGCGAGGCTATCTCGCAAATGCCCATATATGCGAAATTTTTAAAAGAACTACTTTCTAATAAACGTAAATTAGAGGATATTTCACATGTATCTCTCAACGCTGTCTGCTCGGCGGCCCTTACTAATAAATTGCCCACAAAACAAAACGACCCGGGACGGTTTTCAATCCAGTGCCTTTTTGGCGATATATTAGTAAAGTACGCCTTAGCTGATTTAGGGGCTAGCATTAATCTAATGCCGTTCTCGCTCTTTTCGCGTTTAGGTTTGGGTACTCCTAGTCCTACGAATATGCACATCCAATTAGCGGATCGCTCGGTTAAGTTCCCTATCGGGGTAGTGGAGGACGTCCTTGTCCGAGTCGACAAGTTTACCTTCCCGGTAGACTTCGTCATCTTAGATATCGAGGAGGACGCCGAGGTACCAATAATACTCGGTCGCCCTTTTCTCGCCACCTCCCGCGCACTAATAGATGTTAGTAATGGTAGCCTTCTCCTCCGAGTAGGCGATGACCAAGTTACTTTCTCTATTAATCCCTCGATGGACAATTTGTCATCGAGCGACGATTTCTGCTATTCTTTAGATACCTTTTTCGGAGATCATTCTTCTCCCATTTTCGAGTCCGTATTTTTAAACGACGATATTTATGCGCTCGAAAATTTTAAATGCGATGACTATACTTCTTTAGACTTTCCTTTCGAACCAATTGGTAAGAAAGACATCGGCATTAAAACCTCCCTAGAAGAACTGCCCATCCTAGACCTCAAACCCTTACCCACATCGCTCAAATACGCATTTTTGGGAAAAGGATATACACTTCCCGTTATCATTTCTTCAGACTTGAGTGATTCGGAGACTTCCGATTTATTGGAAGTTTTATTTAAACATCGCCACCCAATTGCGTGACAAATTTTTATTTGATGAATTGTAAATATACGTATTTTTATGCACATTAATTTAGTCATTTTCATTTATTTTCGTCGTTTTTACTTATTTTTGTTCAATAAAATGCTCCTATTTCTGTAAATTTACTCCTAACTTGTTTTATTTTATTTTTCAGAAAAATTCCAAAATCTGCCAAAATTGGGCAGTACACGCCCGTGACACTTTGGTCACGCCCGTGACCCAAGCCCGTGTTCACTCCACTCGACGAATTCATCTCGACGATCATCGAGTGTCGACACCAACAGTCACGCCCAGCGTCACGCCCGTGACCTGGGGCGTGACTCAATTTTCGCTCGACGATTTCGACTCGACACTTTCCGCTCGACATTCGTCGAGTGTCGACACCAACTGACATGCCCAGTGTCACGCCCGTGACCTGGGGCGTGACCTTTCCAGCTAGCCCGACAAGATGCTGCCGAAGACTTTCGGCGCAACCCGCGCCCGGTTCTACCTCCCCGGCAACGGCGCCAAAAGCTTGATGGGCCCGCGAACAGACTCTTACTGGGGTTGGTTCGGTGAGTCGATCGCCGCGGGCTTGCTCGGGTAGGCAAGTGCACCTATCGCAAGTAGTACTCGATATTCGGGGGAATACCGAGGTTGTATTGTTCTCGGGGTCGTGTTGACTATTCTTACTCCTCCGGGAGGACTATTATTTTACTGAAAGTAAGGTGGATTTTTTTAGTAAAGTAAAGACGAAAAAAGCAAAGGAGCGAAAAAACGATTTAGACAAAATTCGATGGAGGGTTAACGCTCGGCATCGAATCGGATTAAGACTAAAACAATTTTTAATAATTATAGGACTTAGTTTTCAAATTAATAAAAATGCAACTTGGCCGTGGAGGTTCCACAAATGTGAGCGCACTTATCTCTAGGAATATTGATCACCTGAATTTTAAGACTATTCGACCGAACGTTAGTCCGACGAAGGATTCCTCTTAACGCCCGCTTTACGCTAAGAACCCCGCTATTGGGTGGGGAACCCAATCCGGTAGAATTACGCTTGTCCTTTTTCGAGGGTATGCACGCAACTCTATTTACCCAGGGGTGATCGGTCCATATGCACGGCCTCTCGGCTAGCTAGCATATGGACTACGGAAATAGGGCCCACACATCGATATGTGGTCCTACGCGTCGTAAACCCGGGGTAAACCTTAAGTGCTTAAATTAAAATGAAAATAAAGAGCTTCAATTATTAGAAATCATTTTAAATGTCCCAATGCTCTTCGATGCCGAGGCTAATAGCGATTAGCCACACATCGGTATGTGGACGTCTTATAATTTAGTGAGGCGCGAGTTCAAAATTAAACGCTAAATTATTATAAGAAGGGGACATGAAAACAAAACAAACATTTAGAAAGCTAAAAAGTTAACTAAAACGAGAACTCACGCACACTCCAAATTATAAATTAAACAGAAACTAAGTTACACATAAAAGAAATTTGCATAATTGAAATTTACGAGTCCCACTCAAACGAGTGGGGGCGGTAAATAAAAGCTGAAAATTGCAAGTCCTACTCAAACGAGTAGGACTGAAATGAAAGCGAGTCCTACTCAAACGAGTAGGAGAAAATAAATGCGATTACAGGGCTTTCTCAAATATTTACAGGGAGATAAAATCCGGCCATTTAACTCAAGTGAGTAGGCGGAAAAATAAAGAAAGAAAATTACAAGTCCTACTCAAACGAGTAGGCGGGAAATAAAGTCCGGCCATTTAACTCAAGTGAGTAGGCGGAAAAATAAAGAAAGAAAATTACAAGTCATACTCGAACGAGTAGGACTGAAAATGAAAACGATGCGCCATTTAACTCTTAACGAGTAGGCGGAAATAAATACACACAAACACACACACTCCAAATGAATTTCAAGAAAGCAATAAAGCTAACACCTACACTCACACACTCTACAAAATTTGAATCAAAGCATAAAAGTTAAGCATTAAAAGAAAGCATTAAAATTTAACACATACACTCACACACTCTACACAATTTGAATCAAAGCATCAAAACATTATTCTCATACACTCACACACACATATTAAAAGCAAAATGAAAGTTACCTAAAAATTAAAACTTTTACTTTTTCATGCTTAGGTTTTGCCAAAAACAAATAAAAAGAAGAAATTACAATTTTTAGAAGACAAAAGTTTTTCAAAACAAATTAAAAACCAAAGTTTTTGGAAAATTAAAATTTCAACATTTTCATTCCTAGGATTTCATAAAAGTGCTAAAAAAGTGGAAATAAAAAGAGAAAGAAAAAAAAAGGGTTTTCATCCTAAAATAAAGCTAAGTAAAAAATCAAAAAAAAAACTTTAGTAACTCTTTTACACATTCATAAGAGTGAAGATGTTGAAGAAATTAAAAGAAGACATGAAAAAAAGGAAAAACCTAATTCATCATTTCATGAATTTCTAACAAAACCTAACTTGAGAAAAATTAAAGGCATGTAAAGTAAATAAATAACACTCATACACACACACACACACATTTCATAAATGAAGAACTAAATGAAGAACAAAGATAAAACCAAGGATAAAAAGGAGAAGGAAAGTGGGCACAAGTGTTCATTCCAAAGCCAAATATGAAGAGAAAATCTAACATTTTATTGATTAAAGGAAACTATTACAAGCTATTATAAGAGCTAAAGCTAAAGCAAAAAACAAACATGAAAGAAAAGAGGGAGAAATCTCCTTACATAGCTTTAGAAATCACGGATGCAGCCCACAAAAAGACACTAAAATGGCCCAAAAATCTGAACCCTTGGACCTTACAGAACTGGGCAATTTATAGGCAAAAAATTCTAAGTACACGCCCTAGGTCACGGGCATGTAGGGGGGGGGGGGGGGGGCGTGACAGTACTATTCTTGAAGGTGGCCGGTGATTGGACAGGAAAGTTGACTTCGGGCTGAGTTCGCGGCAGTCACGCCCCAGGTCACGGGCGTGACTCTGGGCTTGTCGGGGAGGTAGAACCGGGCGCGGGTTGCGCCGAAAGTCTTCGGCAGCATCTTGTCGGGCTAGCTGGAAAGGTCACGCCCCAGGTCACGGGCGTGACAATGGGCGTGTTAGTTGGTGTCGACACTCGACGAATGTCGAGCGGAAAGTGACGAGTCAAAATCATCGAGCGGAAATTGAGTCACGCCCCAGGTCACGGGCGTGACGTTGGGCGTGACTGTTGGTGTCGACACTCGACGATCGTCGAGATGAATTCGTCGAGTGGAGTGAACACGGGCTTGGTTCACGGGCGTGACCAAAGTGTCACGGGCGTGTACTGCCCAATTTTGGCAGATTTTGGAATTTTTCTGAAAAATAAAATAAAACAAGTTAGGAGTAAATTTACAGGAATAGGAGCATTTTATTGAACAAAAATAAGTAAAAACGACGAAAATAAATGAAAATGACTAAATTAATGTGCATAAAAATACGTATATTTACAATTCATCAGTGTGTATGCAAATGAATGACGGGAGACAAACTAAACGAGATTGGCTGGTTCGACCAACTTGTCAAACCAACCTCCCTCTGATACCAACTATCACAACCCACATTTTTCACTGCCAATAAAGGTGTATCCGAGTAGGGGGAAAATGTGCGTCAAGATGCCACGTCAGCAGGGGATAACTGCGGACGCTAAGGCAAAACACCTACATAATCATGAAGAAAGATTCTTAAGTTATTTAAAGGTAAAAATCGATTCAAGTGGTAGTTAGTCGTATCCCTTGGCTTAGTGGCTCGTCTAGTCCACAGGGAAAGTAGTTATACACTGCGAAAATTACTACTTTTATGAAATTAGACGCTCTACAAGAGTATATAGTATCCCAGAGGACACCTCCAAGTATACAAGTTCTAAATTTATAATAGCAATAAAAGTAGATTTTTACGGTCGTGAAATATAGTGAGTTAGAGTTTTAAAGTATGGAATGCATGGAGTAATAATAGTATATTTTATACTTAAAAATACATAATATGCAATCCTAACATAAAACATCCCAGAGAGCAAGTAGTCATAAATACAGAAGGAAAACCAGTAGCTAGCAAGTATCCAAAATCAACAATCCTATGGTCGTCCACAACTGACATGAACCCACATAAAAAGGAGTATGTTTGTACTAGCAAAGAAGACAAACAACAATTAACCTCGCTATGGCAAGGCAAAAAAAATCGACAGCCAAGACAGCTGCCCAGGAACTCCAACACCACTACGGCTATCAGCTATATCTTTGAACCTGAAGCATTCCAAATACAGAACACCTCAGCAAGAAAGTACAAGTGAAGGCAGAAAGTAAGCCAATAGTAAACAAGCCTCGGGGTATGAACCCAAGACCATGGAAAAAATACTTACATAAAGTACAGCAGTCAGGTACAAGGTAAAAGAGAAACACTTACGTGAAGCATCACATATATCCACAGAACCCCAAATGCACAAGACTATGAGGGGAAAGAAAGTCAAGCTTAAACCATCAGGAGAGAAACAACCCCTATTGGCCACTTGTGGTCAACTGCACCAAAAAACCAAAACGGGTAGGGTGGCCAACCCCGAAACAATATATCCGTCTAATTGTGGGGGAGACTGATACTCCACCATTCATCGCAAATGCACCAAACACCCGGTAGATCCCCACAAAGTACTAATAGGTAGAACAAATGTTGCGGTGGTGGTTTCGTCTGCAAAATAACACTCGCAATAAAGGAAACCTGGAAAGAAAAACCCCATAATGACCTGGGTTTAGAGCTCAAAGGCCCACCACAACCCTTCCTGGTCTGGAGGCATGTCTCGCCCACGACGTCGCCATGAAAGAAACCATGATATAAGTCTCAAGAAAATAATGACACATCGGATTCTACTGGACAATTCTAGATTTGACATGGTTGATCAACCTTTAGGAAGAATTTACAATCTTATACGAACTCTAACACGCCCCACTTAAACGTTGAGGAACGGTTAACAGAGTAAGATCCCAACAAACGTAATACTAACAGGATTAAGTAACAAAATCAAGAACATGGTGATTATAAACGAACTAGATAAGAGATCTAAACCGCACTAAAATTCAGCAAGTTAATTAATAATCATGACAACACAAGTTAGAAATTTCTGTAAATCGGGGTAAGGAAAGGTAGATAAGGAGGAAACCATCACTTGCCTTGGTTTTGCCGGAGAAATACATCCAAATCACACCACGGTGTAGATCAGAGCTAAAGAAGACGAGGAAGGTTGAAATCTAACAAGAATGGTCAAAAATAGGAGTTAGGGCTGAAAACCATAGCGAGAAAAACTCAAGGAACGGGGAAAATTTTACCACGTTGACGAAGCTCTCGCTGAGAGCTTTCCGTATCTGTACTCAGTTGAGGTTTTCGAGCACCGGAGCACCATCGGCAACCACCGAAATGATAGGGGAAAAACTCCTCACAGATGTTTACGCCGCTCTGGTTTGGGAGATAGACAAAAATTCGGTCGGCTAAAGTAGGAAGAAGAAGAAGTAGGTATATATATGAGTCTAGCAGTAGGATAACCACACCTAAGAAATGAACAGGGTCCTACTGAACCGGGTATCCCGAGAAGAAAGGAGATTTTCTCGAGATCAACCAGACATGTCGAGAACAAGAATGCCATTCTCGAGAACAAAATGGCAGTTCTCCAGAGCAAGGAGGTTGCTCTCGAGAACTAAGAGACTGTTCTCGAGAACAAGAGGGCTATTATTGAGAACGAAGAGGCAGTTCTCTGGAACAAGAATGCCATTCTCAAGAACAAAATGGCAATTCTCGAGAGCAAGGAGGCTGCTCTCGAGAACTAAGAGACAGTTCTCAAGAACATGAGGGATGTTCTCGAGAACGAAGAGGCAGTTATCGAGAATAAGGAAACTGTTCTTGAGAACGAAGAGGCCATTTCTCGAGATCAAGGAAGCTTTTCTCGAGATCAATGAAGCTTTTCTAGAATACAGGATCAACTTCTTGAATAGAAACAGGAAGGAGAAAAACAGCTCGACGCTTCATCGAGCTCAGCTCGACGATCGTCGAACACATACAAGAAAAACCCCATTCGACGAATTCTGTTCGAAATTTGTCGAACTCAAGACCCGATCGTCAAGCTCAGCTCGACGATCATCGAGCCCATATAGCGCCCAGAAATTCAAGGGAAAAAACCGAGTTCGACGAAAACCCACCCCTTTAGGATTGTTTCCCGAGAATCAAAAAAAGTTTAAGGCTTTGACAAAAAGAAAGTATCATAATCAAATGGTTGACATAGAATTATCATAATAAAATACTTGAACAAGGAAGTATGAGTTCAAAATAGAGGCCCAAACGCGCGTTGAATTAAACGAATTCAACAACGATGACAATCCTAAATTCTGACGTACCATTTCTGGAGACACAACATCAAATGATGTCACAAGCAAAAAGATCACCACAAGGGTACAAATACGCGCCGAGACTCCAAAATGCTTGGAAAACAACAATACCAGACAAATCTAGGTCCTCAAAACCTCAACCCTAATATCAAGGAAAACATTCCAACCGATCAGAATCCCAAAATCTGGGTAAACAAGCTCAACGGATGCGAAAACGCACAAACGGTGCACCGCCGTCAACAAAATGAAAAAGGGTAACGCCCTGACGTCAAAATTATTACGTCGACAAACCAAATAATGACATCAGAAAATCGGGAGCGTTACAGTCAACTTGTGATGCATGGCCATGGTTTTGACGAATTAATTGCTATGCATTCTTTGGTTTAGGTAATTTAAATAACTATGCAACGAGCAATATTTCTATAAATTAGTACTAATGATGATTTCAAACAATATAGCAATGCACAATACAAAGGGTCGCTACCACTTATAGAGATTGAACAAGGGCTATATGCCAATGTTCGCTCAAGCGAATAGGACAAAATTGATACGAATAATTAGCAATTCAAATTAAAAGTATTCGCTAGCTTTCAAAAACCCAATAAGAGAGGAATCCGGGCTAAATAGCGATTTAAAATAAATTCGAAAATCAATTCCCGAATTAATTAAAACAAGGTCGACCAAATCACTTGAATTCAAGGGTAAATCAACGGTGATGAACCCGATTTCTTCTAGCATTCACGAGATCTATCGGCTCCAACTTATAAGAAAAATATTCGGACAATTAATGCTTAAAATTTAGATTTTAATAGCTCGATTTCAATATAAATCGGGACAAAATACTAGCCTTCTATTTCCACCAAATCTCACAATAATGTAGAAGAAAGACTCAAGATATGGTTTAGATAAATCGTTACCCAGTCCCCAAGATAATCCGTCCACAAAATTAGTGGAGGAAGCGCTCTCGACGGTGGTTGATTCTATTTCAATGCAAATCCTCGAATCCGCACCGGATGATGAAGACACGAGCTGTTTCTATTTGCAATAACCGTAGGAAGAGGGTGAACCTTGAAATCCAATATATATATATGGAAAGAGGATGGAGGAAAGGTGGTGGCCTATTCCTTTTAAGGGGGTGGCTCGATTTTGAGGTGAGGGGGCTGCTCGAGTTTAGTTTGGATGAGGGTTTCTTGGTTTTGGGTGGTGGGGAAGGTGGCCGATTTTATGGAAGGAGACGGAGAGGGTGGCGGCTAGGAGGGTGGCTGGCTAGGGTTTTGGGAGGGAAAAAAGGAGGCTCGGGTTGGTGTTGAAAGATGGTGGCCGGTTTTGTTGAACGGGGAGATGGGGGCTGGTTTGGTGGAGAACTTGTAGAAGGAGGAGGAGGAGGAGGAGAGGAGGCTGAGATAAAGAGGGAGAAAGGGGTGACCGACGGCCAAGATGGAGAGAGGGAGAAGGGGGCCGAATTTTGCTTTAGAGGAAAGGGGGAAAGAGGGGGAAAATTCAAAGCTTGAATTATAGGTTTTCTTTTTCTCTTCTCTACTAAATTCTTCATGACCATGGCTATATATAACCTACACCACTCAATCTCCTACATTAAAATTCAAATGACATATGATGGTTATAGACAACAATCATAAATATGAAATAACACATAAAATAATTAAATGCATGAAATGAAACATTGGATGGTTATAAGCACCCATCTTACATGAAATAAAATTCAATAATAAAATGCAATAAAATAAAAATGCATAACCATATATAATTATAATTATTTAATTTATAATTATATAATGTTTATTTAATGGTATCGGCAGATGTCATGCAAAACATGTAACGACATTGGCGGGGCCGTCGTGGTAGAATCTATAACACCTCAAATTTGACAGCAAGAAGTTTGTCAGTATTGTCGGGCGATACTGGGTGAAAGGGGAAACTAGATCTGATATACTCTAGAGGGGGGGGGGGGGTGAATAGAGTATATGATGCTTTTTAAAACACAAAGAAAACTTTTGCAAAGCTTTACAACAATTGTTGTAATGAGTGTAAGCAGGGAAGCAGAAATAAAACTAAGCTATGCAGAAATTAAGCACAAGAAAATCTAGGCCAGAAACAAAAAGAAAACATGCAAAACCAGATGACACAAGGAAATATAGTGGTTCCCCAACTTGGGTACATCCACTCTTCTACCACCCTAGGTAGGAATCCACTACAGGATGAGTTGATCAGGTGTCCTGGGCACCAATGAGCTTTTGATAAGGTGCTCAAAAACCAAAACAGATTTTTTGATCAGGTGTCTTGCCACCAATGAGCTTTTGACAAGGTGCTCAAAAACCAGATTCAAACTTTTGAAGGGAGTTTGAAAAACCCTTTACAGAATGGGGGTGAGAGAGTGATGGCAGTCTTCTCTTTCTCAAGCAACTGAGAAGACTATGTGGATTCAGTGATGTTGCCAAAGCTCCCCCTGAGTCCTTGAAATCTTCAGGAAGAAGAGCTTTGCTGAGGGTGATAGGCCTTCAAAGATAGGTCTCCAGCAAAAGATGATTTCAGCAAGCTGAAATGTTGATTGTCTGGAGTCTTGAAATGATGTTGGCCTGGAACACTTTGAAAGCTGAAGAGATCTGAAGAATGTTTGAAAGCTTGATCTCTTCTTGATGAGTGTTCTTCTGAATTCTTGTTGACAGAATATTTTTCAGAGTCTCTGTATATTGAGAGGTGTCCTATTCTTGTCAATCTTCTTCTTTTGTTCTTGTCTATTCTCTGTCTTTATTCAAAAACATTCTCTCTTTTATTCTCTGAGTCTGAATAGAATATTACTCTATCAAAGATAGCCGTTGGTCTGCATTGATTACAGCCTTAATTGCATAATATGTTCTGAAGGAAAATCCACTGAATTGTTCCTTGAAAAATCCCTTGAAACTTGCTCCAGAAGTAAATGAAAACGGATGGCAGATCTTCTGAATTAAATGCAGAATAACTTCTATCTGATTTGAATTTGAATTCTGAAAGATAACTGAAATCGTCGAACTGAGCTCTGCTATCGTCGAGCTGAGCTCAGCGAATTGGAAAATGCAAGCAGCAAAGAAATCGTCGATCTGAGCTCAAAGATCGTCGAACTGAGCTCAGAGATAAGGATCCAGTGCAGAGTCAAAATCGTCGACCTGAGCTCAGCGATCGTCGACCAGAGTTCGACGATATTGAGAAGTTGAGCTCAGCGATCGTCGACCAGAGCTCGACGATATTATGAGGGTTGAGCTCAGCGATCGTCGAATGGAGCTCGACGATCTGTCAATAGTTGAGCTAGACGATCGTCGACCGGAGTTCGACGAAACGTCGTGCTGAGCTCGACGATTTGGACTTAGTCTCCAGAAAAACTTGGGTCTTCAGGGCAGCTTCCAATCCTAGCCTTCTAACCCTTAGACTCAATACTAATTGACCTATTAAGCTATACAGAAGGTCAAAACATAGATTCCTAGAGACATAGTGATCCTGACCCAAATTAGTAATAGGGTGTTCCAACCATCTCCCCCTATTTGGGTTAGGAAAACTATTTACAGACATAGGAAAAACAAACAACATCATACAGTCACAAAAACATAAAGACAACAGCAGCTAGACATCACAGAACCATCACAGAGATATATATAAACATGATATCCAGAAGGCAGTCAGAAAAACCAAGAGTTATCACCTTACAGAGTTATTCCTTTTCTTTGCCTTTTACCATTTTAATTTCCCTGTTAGGATTTAATGCTTCTCTGTTGGATCTTGTATCATCAGCTGCTCCCTGATATGTTTGCTTAGAAGTCCTTGGAACCACTGCAGCAGGATGCAACTCCATGTACCTGTCTGCATCAAAAAATTTGCTGAAGGCATATCTCTCTAATTCCTTCTGTCTTTGTTCTGACATAGTGGAGATGTTGGAAGTGTCTAGGCCTTTTTCTTTGGCTTTCTTGATTTGATCTAAAGCAGCCAGCTCTTTCATTCTAGCAGTCCAAGCCATAGGATTCTTCTCAGGGTCCTCAAATGGAACAGGTGGCTCATACCTGTTGGAAGAAGTATCTTGAGGAGTCCTGGCAGTCACAGTATCTTTGAGCTTATAGGGGAAAGGACCAGAAGATGTGTCAGAAGGAACATGTCCTCCCCTAGAGTAAGGATGCTGCCTGGAATGCCCTTTGGAGTAAACCTGAGTCTCTCATTGGTTTCCCCTATATCCTCCCCTTCTAGAGTAAGAGCCCCTAGACTGGCTTTCCCTTTGATATGTTCTAGCATGAGGTTGGTAGGGAGCCTGGCTTCTAGCAGGGCCTGAACTTGCAGAGCTGCCACCTGCACCTGCATCAGGTGGAGGTGGTGGAGGAGGATGAGGGTGCTTGAACTGAGTAGAACCTTTTTCATACTTCCTCTTCTTTTTCATAGCCTTTAACTGGTTCTTAGAGAACTGCATCCAATGCTCAGTGATTGGGCAGTTGTGCAGAATATAGTAGGGAACATCATTGTCATCTCTAACTTTGGCAGGAGGAACTCTCTTCAAAGCCTTACTTCTTGCTTTCCTTTTCTTTGCAATGGTGGCAGATGAATCATCAGAAGCAGTGTTATAATCCTCAGATTCAGAACTCTGTGCATCATATAAATCATCAATCTTTATCATCAGATCTTCTTTTAGCTGAACAACAGCTGATGGGGGCAGAAGCAGAAGCAGAAGGGGCAGCAGATATAACAATAGGTGCAACAGTATATGGAGCAACAGAAACAACTTCAGAAACAGCACTAGTAATTTCAGGAGAGACAGCAGCAGCAGATAAGACAACAGGTACAGGAGCACTAGCAGAAACAGTGATTACTTCAGGAATGAGGGCAGCAGCAGCTTCAGAAACAACAACTTCAGCAGGCTCAAAATCAACAGCCTCTGTCATCAGAAAATCCTGGGGAATGAGCTCATCAGCAGCAGCAGCAGTGACATCATCAGAAGCAGCAGTCACTGAATGAATAAAAGCAGAAATTATACTGGGGTCACAGCATGAGAAGGGCACCAGAGCCCTGGACAGATCTTCAGAGGGCTGGGCAGCATTGGGCTCTGGGAGGCAGCAGTGGTATGCAGTATCAAATGTAGATATCAAAGACCTTAGGTCTATTGCTAGGACTGGAGTAGCAGAGGCAACAGATGCAGGAGCAGCAGCAGTAGCAGAGGCAGAGACAAAAATAGCAACAGTAGCAGCAGAAACAATAGCAGGGGCAGAAGCAGCAGCAGCAGCATGAAGGCTGGCTTCATAAGGCATCTCCCCCTGCCTGGATGCAGATACCTCTGCATCAAGGCACACTGCTGGTGGGGCTGCTACAGGAGTAAGGAAGGAGGAAAGCCTGGCAGAGAGAGCTGCCATGGACTGTTGTAGAGGAGCTAAAGAGGCCTCCATGAGAAGAGAGAGCCTGGGTGCAAGGAGCTCATACAACTGGTCAGCCAAGGCTGGCAGATCTACATGCTCAAGGGCAGGAGAAGAGGTAGAGGGAATTGGGAGGGCTAAGGATGCTGGAGGAGGAGGGCTGAAGGGTGGAATGAATGGCTCAGGAGAGGGGATGGTGGAGATGGAGGATAATGGGATGGAGATGGATGGAGTGAATGTGGGTTGGGCAATAATGTGGTGGAGAGGGTCTTGGAAAGAGGTGGAAGAGGATGGTAAATCTGGAGGAGAGGAGGGGGAATCATCCATGTAGGATTCATCCAGAAGTGTGAAGGATGGAAGGGATGGGGATGAGGTGACATCTGGTGGGGGATAAGAGAATAGGGGATGGAAGTGATCTGCTGGTGGAGATGAGATGGTTGCTGGAGATGGTATTGATGTTGGAGATGGGCTGGAAATTGTAATGGTGGAGGTAGCTGGAGTGGTGGATGGAGCTGGAGGTAGGGTTGAGCTTGGAGGAGGAGGAGAAGCAGCACTAGCAGCAGGCAGGTCTTCTGCAGGGGCAGAGACCTGGGGTGGAGTGACTCTTAGAGTCCTGGTGCCTGAAGGGGCAGATGCTGATGAAGAGGGCCTGCTGGGCTTGATGATTTGCCTATCCCATTTCCCAAATAGGGCACAGGTGAGTCTCTTGGAGGCATTGATGTGCACTCCAGAGGAGACTAGCAGAGCAGGGCACTTAGCCTGGAGGAAGACTCCCAGAATTCTTCCAAAATTCACAAATATTTTGTTTATCTTTTTCTTCAGCAGATCAAAAAAGACTTCTCCCCAGTTCAGGCTTTTCCTATCCACCAGAGCTCCCATGAGGCAGAGCTGATATCTGGAGATGGTGTCATGGGCAGAATGTTTGGCCAACAGAACCTTGCCTACAACATCTGCCAGAAATCTGTATTCCACTGACAGGTTCCTCTTAAACAATTTGCTAGGGTTTCCCTCAGGATGACCCATCCTGGCAAGTATATCAGTAAACTCTTCTCCAGAAAGTTCAGCAAAGTCTTCACCATTCCTTAAACCAAAAACCTCTGTGAGGACTGTTGGGGTCAGAGGTACCTGGGTGCCACCAATAGAGCCAACAATGGTGTTGTTGTCAAGGTTGTGGGCAGTATATACCCATTCTTTGATTTCATCAGAGGCAAGTTTGATTCTGGTTGTCATGAGGGCAGATAGTTGCTGATCTTTGAATAAATTGAGGATGTCCTGAAAGACTTGATCAGTTGTGTTGAAGGAGTCTAGATCAATATCAAAACCTGCATCAAATTTCATGGCGGCGAGTACAGCAACTGAGACGGCCATTGTACCTGCAAAAATCAACAGACAAAACGACCAAGTGTAGAACTGTTTGGAGGGAAGAAGATTGTGCAGAGAAATTGAAAGCGCAAGAGAGAACGACGGCGAAAAATGAGTTTTATATTAGGGTTCAACGCAGAAATGGAAAGATCGTTGAACTCAGTTCGACGATCGAGGCTTCTAAAGGAATCTGAAGAGACTCCAAAATCGTCGATCTCCGTTCGACGATCTGGAAAGGCGTCGAGCTCCGTTCGACGATCGTTCAGTGAACAAAATCGTCGAGCGCCGTTCGACGATCGTTGACCAGAAGAAATAGTCTATACTATCAAAGGTGCGCTGAACTCAGTTCGACGATTCAGGAAATCGTCGAACTCCGTTCGACGATCTTTGGGAAAATCGTCGAGCGCAGTTCAGAGAACAGAGAAATTTTAGACACTAAGGAAAATCAGAACTTTTGCCTAGTCTTGTCAATTTTTAGCTTTCAAAATCTTGGATATTATTTAAGACTTCCTCCATCTAACATTCCTAACTGATTTAGGAAGAAAGTATGTTTCTTTTCATCCAAAGGCTTGGTGAAAATATCTCCCCTTTGTAAATCAGTTGGGATATATTGCAGTTCAATTTTGTTCTTTTCAACATTATCCCTTAAGAAATGATGTCTAATCTCTATATGTTTTGTCCTACTATGGAGGACTGGATTTTGAGCTATGGAGATAGCACTTGTATTGTCACAAAAGATTTTTGACTTTTATAAGTTGTAACCATAGTCTAGGAGTTGGTTTTGAATCCACAGTATTTGTGAACAACAACTGCCTGCAGCCATATATTCAGCTTCAGCAGTTGAAGTTGACACAGATGTTTGTTTCTTGCAAAACCAAGAGACAAGTCTATCACCAAGGAACTGACAAGTTCCACTGGTGCTTTTCCTGTCAATTCTGCATCCAGCATAATCAGCATCAGAGAATCCAGTTAACTCAAATGCTGAATCTTTTGGATACCAGAGACCTAGATTTGGACAACTTTTAACATACCTAAGAATCCTCTTTACTAATGTGAGATGTGACTCTCTAGGGCTAACTTGGAATCTAGCACATATACATGTAGCAAACATTATATCTGGTCTACTAGCTGTAAGATACAGTAAAGAGCCAATCATTGCCCTATATGTTGTCTGATCAACAGGTTTCCCATGTTCATCAGCATCCAATACAGCATTGGTAGGCATTGGTGTTTTCATACAAGATGCCTCAGACATGCCAAATTTCTTAACCAGCTCATTAGCATATTTGGTTTGAGAAATAAAGATGCCTTCAGCATGTTGTTTGACTTGCAATCCTAGGAAGAAGGATAGCTCACCCATGCTACTCATCTCAAATTTAGAATGCATTAGGTTAGAAAACCTTCTGCACAATTTTGAGTCAGTAGACCCAAAGATGATATCGTATACATAAATTTGTACTAGTAGGGTATGAGACTTATGGGTTCTAATAAAAAGAGTTTGGTCTACTCTACCCCTTATAAAACCATTTTACAAGAGAAAGCATGCTAGGGTCTCATACCATGCTCTAGGAGCTTGCTTGAGACCATATAATGCTTTATTTAATCTAAAAACAAAATCAGGATGAGTTGGAGAGATAAAACCTGGAGGTTGTCTGACATAGACTTCCTCTTTGATGTCTCCATTCAAGAAGGCACTCTTGACATCCATCTGATAAACCTTGAAGCCTTTGTGAGCTGCATAAGCTAGAAAAATTCTGATGGCTTCCAATCTTGCAACAGGTGCAAAGGTCTGGTCGTAGTCAATTCCTTCTTCTTGAGAATATCCTTGGGCAACTAGCCTTGCCTTGTTCCTTATTATTACTCCTTGATCATCCAGTTTGTTTCTGAATACCCATTTTGTTCCAACAATGGAATGATCCTTAGGCTTTGGCACTAGTTCCCATACTTTGTTCCTCTCAAATTGATGCAACTCCTCTTGCATGGCAATGATCCAGTGTGGATCTTGCTCTGCATCTTGAATGGACTGAGGTTCAATTTGAGAAAGGAAGCAGGTGTGCAACAGGTTTTGGTTGACCTGATTTCTGGTTTGCACACCAGCTGAGATTTCTCCAATTATTTGGGTAATTGGATGGTCTCTTGATGTTACTAAATCAACAGGGGGTGTTGATTGTTCACCAACCTGTGTTGTTGTTTCCTCTTGTGGTACAACAACTGGCTCTTCAGGTTGTGCTTCAATATGTTGAGCATTGCTTTCATCTTCACTGCTTTCATCTTCTTGACCAACCTGTAGCTTGTTCATATCTTCAACTAGAGAGTGTTCCTGCACAGGTTCTATGGTAGAAGAAATCTTCTCCTTGAAAGACATGTTAGTTTCATCAAAAGAAACATGAACAGATTCCTCAATTTTCAATGATGATTTATTATAAACCCTATAGGCCTTGCTGATCATGGAGTATCCCAGAAACACTCCTTCATCAGCTTTGGCTTGAAATTTTGCTAAATGTTTTTATCATTATTGTGAATATAGCAAATGCAACCAAAAATTTTGAAATAGTCAACTTTAGGTTTCTTCCCTTTGAGTAATTCATAGGGAGTCTTTCCCTTCAGTTTATGTATCAGACTTCTGTTCAGCACATAGTTGGAGGTGTTCACTGCCTCTGCCCAGAAGGATAGAGGTAGATGAGCATCTGACAACAATGTAGTGGCAGATTCAATAAGGGTTCTATTTTTCCTTTCAGCTACCCCATTTTGTTGAGGAGTTCTAGGAGCTGAGAAAGTATGCCTGATCCCTTCACTCTGACAGAACTCTTGCATAAGAAGAGAATCAAACTCTGTCCCATGATCACTTCTGATCAGGGCAATGTGAGTATTGAACTCAATCTTTATACATTTGAGAAACTCTGTCAGACACTTAAAGTTATCAGACTTCTTCCTTAGAAAGAACACCCAAGTGAATCTAGAGAAGTCATCTACAATCACTAAAGTGTAGGATTTCCCTCCTAGGCTTTGTACTGTGATGGGTCCAAATAGATCCATGTGTAACAGATACAGTATCCTAGGTGAATCACTCTTATTAAGTGACTTAAAACTGTTTTTAGTTTGCTTGCCTAATTGACAAGCCTTGCAGAGTCCTTCCTTCTTGTAGGGGCCAGAAGGTAGTCCTCTAACAAGGTTGTCCTTGGATAGCCTAGCAATAGTTCTAAGGTTTAGGTGTCCTAATCTCTTATGCCATAAAACATTTGGTCTACAAACTGAATTGAATAAACAGATATCTATAGAAGTTGAAAGAAAATCTACTAGGTAGATGTTACCTTTCCTTTTACCTGTCAACACAGTTGTGTTGTCTTCTGACTTGATTTTGCATAGGGTTTTGCTGAAGGTCACCTGGTAGCCTTCATCACATAGCTGACTGATGCTGATTAGGTTGTGCTTCAGTCCTTCCACATATGCTACTTTCTTGAAGGTTACAGAACCAATCTGGACTGCTCCATAACCTTTAGTTTGTCCAAAGTTGGAGTCACCAAAGATAACCTTGGGTCCAAGCTTGGCTCTAAAGGAACTGAGGTTGTCCTTGTTCCCTGTCATGTGCTTAGAGCACCCACTATCCAAATACCATTGCTGGTTAGATGTTGGATAGGTCTTCACCTGCACATAAAATAATTCACTTGTTTTTGACCCAGTTTACCTTGGGCCTAGGTTGATAACCTTTAAATTCAGAAATGAAAGATATCCCTGGCTGACTCTTATATCCTTCAGGATGATATCTCCTTGGAGGTATAATCCATTCAGTATAAGGGTTAAAGGTTTGGGAAGAAAAACCCTTAGGATACAATTTTGACTTGTCTTTAAAAGAAATTCCAGAGCTCTGACCTCTGTTCGACGATCGTGGAGCTGAGTTCGACGATCTTGGGTCAGATCGTCGAGCTCCGTTCGACGGTCGACTATGGCTGAGGTCAGGTATATGGGATCGTCGAGCAGCGTTCGACGATCTTGGCTGAGATCGTCGATCAGCGTTCGACGATTTGTCCTGAGATCGTCGAGCTGCGTTCGGCGATCGTCGATCTTCATTCGGCGATCGTCGATCTTCGTTCGACGATTTGTACTGGACTTTAGTTTTCTGAGGCAGATCAGAATTTTTCCTGGCAACCTCTACAACTCCCTTTCCCTTGTCAGAAATGAACTTGATAGGGGTTGTTAGAACAATAGGTTGGTTAGATGAGGCACCCAAGCCCAGTGTACTGTTGAATCTTGAGTTCACTATGCTTGTGATGTCCATCAGCTTGATGCTTCTCCCATTGAGAGATTCTTCAAGCTTCTTGGCCTCAGAGAGCTCACTCTTCAGTGAAGCTATCTGTTCCCTATAGTTCTCCAACTCCTGAGAGAGTTTGAGGTTTTCTGATTTTAAAGCATTTTGTTCAGATAATTGATTTCTGAGAGAGATGATCTCTTTCTCAGACTTTAGCAGGTCTAAACATAGTGCTTTAAATTCAAGTTTAAAATCTTCTGAAGTGAAATCAAAGGAGCTGATTACCTGATCTTCTTCAGGTTGAGTCTCTGAGTCTGACTCTGACTCCTCTTCCTCTGAGTTGTGTTGTGAGGCATTAATTGCCATCATGCAGAACTCCTTTTCCTCTGCATCATCCTCATCATCACTTGAGCTGGAAGAGGCTTCTGACTCCTCTTCAGTCTCACTCCAGGATTCAGCAACAAATCCTTTCCTTGTGTGCTTATTTCTGCTGGAGGAAGGTTTGCTATTTCCATTCCTTTTGGAGTCCTTCTCCTTTCTTCTTTCTTTTCTGTCCCTTCTGTCCTTGTTCTTATTCTCTGGACAGTCAGGAACTATATGCCCTGGTTTCCTGCAGCCAAAGCAAATGATGTCTTTGTTATTGCCAATGGACTTGTCATACCTTGGCTTGTCTTGCTCCTTGTATGATCTTCTTCTGAAGTCCTTTCTGGCCATCTTATAGAATCTTTTGGCCAACAAGCTGAGAAGTTCATCATTGGCTGCTCCTTTTTCTTCAGGCAAATCCTCAGTTGCCTTGAATGCTATAGTCTTCTCCTTTCTTGTGGCTGGTGAAGCAGCCTTCTGTTCTTCTTCTCTGTTCTTGATGAGTAGCTCATAAGATTTGAGCTTACCCAACAAGGCTTCAGTGGTGATCTCATTCAGGCTTCTGGCATCTTTAATTGGCCAGATTCTTGAATCCCAAGTGCTGGGGAAGCACATTAGGATCTTGTCATTAAGTTCTGTTAGTGAGATCTCTTTGTCTAATGTCCTCAGTTCACTGACAATTAGACTCAGTCTGTTGTACATGTCTCCCACTGTCTCAGTTTCTCCCTTCTTGAAGTTCTCATATTGGGAGATGAGATGGGATCTTCTGTCCTTTCTCTCATCAGCTGATCCTGAAACTATTTCTGAGAGCTTGTCCCAGATCTCCTTGGCTGAGTTACATTCAGCTACCTTCTGAAAAATGTCATCTGACATTGTCTGAGCTAGAATGTTCATTGCCTTGGCATCAGCTACTTTCCACTTTTTGATGTCAGTATCTGTTCCTGATGGAGGTGGAACAGCATTTGTGCTTGTGCTCTCTGGAGGTCTTGGACACACTGTCAACACAGAATTAAAAATATCTTCGTCAATAGAATTCATGTAGAGTCTAATCCTTGCTTTCCAAAGTGCAAACTTTGATAGATTGCACACTGGAGGTCTGGTGCTAGCATAATCTTTGTTTTGGGCCACGATTTGTGCAAGCTAAATCTAATAATAAAATATAAAAAGAAGGATCTAGTTTGGGATCTTGGGGTTCAGGTGTTAGCCTGTACAACCAAACAGATATGGTATGATTAACCAACCTGGCTCTGATACCAATTGAAAGGGGAAACTAGATCTGATATACTTTAGAGGGGGGGTGAATAGAGTATATGATGCTTTTTAAAACACAAAGAAAACTTTTGCAAAGCTTTACAACAATTGTTGTAATGAGTGTAAGCAGGGAAGCAGAAATAAAACTAAGCTATGCAGAAATTAAGCACAAGAAAATCTAGGCCAGAAACAAAAAGAAAACATGCAAAACCAGATGACACAAGGAAATATAGTGGTTCCCCAACTTGGGTACATCCACTCTTCTACCACCCTAGGTAGGAATCCACTGCAGGATGAGTTGATCAGGTGTCCTGGGCACCAATGAGCTTTTGATAAGGTGCTCAAAAACCAAAACAGATTTTTTGATCAGGTGTCTTGCCACCAATGAGCTTTTGACAAGGTGCTCAAAAACCAGATTCAAACTTTTGAAGGGAGTTTGAAAAACCCTTTACAGAATGGGGGTGAGAGAGTGATGGCAGTCTTCTCTTTCTCAAGCAACTGAGAAGACTATGTGGATTCAGTGATGTTGCCAAAGCTCCCCCTGAGTCCTTGAAATCTTCAGGAAGAAGAGCTTTGCTGAGGGTGATAGGCCTTCAAGGATAGGTCTCCAGCAAAAGATGATTTCAGCAAGCTGAAATGTTGATTGTCTGGAGTCTTGAAATGATGTTGGCCTGGAACACTTTGAAAGCTGAAGAGATCTGAAGAATGTTTGAAAGCTTGATCTCTTCTTGATGAGTGTTCTTCTGAATTCTTGTTGACAGAATATTTTTCAGAGTCTCTGTATATTGAGAGGTGTCCTATTCTTGTCAATCTTCTTCTTTTGTTCTTGTCTATTCTCTGTCTTTATTCAAAAACATTCTCTCTTTTATTCTCTGAGTCTGAATAGAATATTACTCTATCAAAGATAGTCGTTGGTCTGCATTGATTACAGCCTTAATTGCATAATATGTTCTGAAGGAAAGTCCACTGAATTGTTCCTTGAAAAATCCCTTGAAACTTGCTCCAGAAGTAAATGAAAACGGCTGGCAGATCTTCTGAATTAAATGCAGAATAACTTCTATCTGATTTGAATTTGAATTCTGAAAGATAACTGAAATCGTCGAACTGAGCTCTGCTATCGTCGAGCTGAGCTCAGCGAATTGGAAAATGCAAGCAGCAAAGAAATCGTCGATCTGAGCTCAAAGATCGTCAAACTGAGCTCAGAGATAAGGATCCAGTGCAGAGTCAAAATCGTCGACCTGAGCTCAGCGATCGTCGACCAGAGTTCGACGATATTGAGAAGTTGAGCTCAGTGATCGTCGACCAGAGCTCGACGATATTATGAGGGTTGAGCTCAGCGATCGTCGAATGGAGCTCGACGATCTGTCAATAGTTGAGCTAGACGATCGTCGACCGGAGTTCGACGAAACGTCGTGCTGAGCTCGACGATTTGGACTTAGTCTCCAGAAAAACTTGGGTCTTCAGGGCAGCTTCCAATCCTAGCCTTCTAACCCTTAGACTCAATACTAATTGACCTATTAAGCTATACAGAAGGTCAAAACATAGATTCCTAGAGACATAGTGATCCTGACCCAAATTAGTAATAGGGTGTTCCAACACTGGGTATCGCCTGATGGTGAGAGTGATACAACGTTCGTCGAGCTCTACTTGACGTATTCAACACTTTCGACGAATCCTCGAACGAATATCGTCATTTGGCAATAGTGGGTATGCCATATGGCGATAGTGATAAGCGTTGAGTTGTCACTCGATGCTCTCGACACACCCAACTCCTGAAGGCATTGTGTGGCTTGATATCACGGGCGACAGTGGATATCGCTGGGCGATAGTGCTGCATGGCGTGAGACACGTGTCAGATTGGCTGTTAAGCGGCCAGTAAGAAGTGGTTGACCTAGGTTCAAGCGGTCAAGGCGGTGAAGTCGATATCGTCGAGTGGAGACAGTCGATATCGCCAGAGGATAATGCCAAAGTTGACCAGTCAACTCAACTCCTGGCCTTTGCTTTGTTCTGATTAAGATATCATGTGGTTGGGATTACTCCCGAATCCACTCTCTTTCTTTCTCTCTCTTCATTTCTTGATCTTCCTTGACTGAAAAGGAAGAAGCTAAGGAAGTGTCTTGGTAAAAGCTGAGTGACAGAAGCCTGGATGTTTCCTGAAGTTGCTACCTATACCAGAGTGGAAGTTTGATTACATATCAATGGATTTCGTGCACGGTTTGCCGAGATCTCAAAGTGATAACGATTCAGTTTGGATGATCGTAGACCAGTTGACTAAAGTAGCTCACTTCATTCCGAATAAGAGGGACGATTTAGTGGAAATTTTGGCGAAACTTTATGTTGAGCAAATAGTACGCTTACACGATGTTCCCCATAACATCATAAGTGATTGAGACGGGCGCTTCACTTTTAATGATTGGAGACTAATCCATCAATGGTTGGGGACAAAGTTAGCATTCAGTATAGCCTTTCATCCACAAACAGATGGCCAAACTAAGAGGACCAAAAGAATGATGGAGGACATGCTCCAAATGTGCGCCTTGGATTTCAGAAAGAGATGGGAAGATAATCTCTATATGGTGGAGTTCACCTACAATAATAGCTCTCAAGCAAGTATTAATATGGCGCCTTTTGAAGCTTTGTATAGCAGGAAGTGCCATACACCATTAGCTTGGGCGGAAACAGGCGAGTCTAAGTTGTATAAGCGTAAGGAAGTTGAAGAACCTAATTCAACGAGACGCTCTATTCGAGAGAGGCTGGTAATGGCCCAAGATTGGCAAGCAAGATATTACAACGCCAAACATCGAAACGTAGAGTTTGCAGTTGACGATTGGATATATTTAAACATTAAGCCATTCAAAGGCGTATCCAGGATTTAGTGCTTGAAAAAGCTGATTCCAAGGTATCTTGGCACGTTTGAAGTGGTGGAACGAGTTGGAGAAGCTGCCTATCGGGTAGCTCTTTCGGAAGAATTGAGTGGATTGCATGATGTGTTCCACATATCAGTACTTCATAAATCCATGAAAGATCCAGCTCAAGTGATTGCGAATGATCACGTACCGGTCGAATATGGGCTAACTACGAAGGTTAGGCCCATTCAGATCGAGGATACAAATATTAAACAACTACGAAATAAGACAATAGGGACGATCAAAGTCCGGGGGGACAATTGTGGCCGTGAAGAGCAAACATGAGAGCGTGAGTAGACCATGAGTGATGAATATCCTGTGTTGTTTGTATAAATTATAATAACATTATTTATATGAATAATAAGTTGTTGTAACTTTTAAGTTGTTGTCTTCCTTATAAATGTATGTAAATTTCGGGACGAAATTTCTGTAAGGAGGGGAGGGTTGTAACACATCTGAACAACAAAGTTACCATTAAGTCGTTGACCTCTGAGCGGTGGTGTTATACGGGGGAGTCCGGTGCACCGAAAATGTGCCCTAAGTGCACGATATGTTTGGTCGTTGGGCCAACGTCTGTGGTGAATGGTGCCTTGTTTGCAGGGATGGAGAAATGTTGCCCCAAGTAAGGGGTGGGATCGTTATAAATGGGTTAGCAAAATGCTGATCATTGCTTTGTTTGCCACGTTTTGGTGGGCACTTTTATGCAGGTGCTGGAGAGCCAAGTGGAAAGTAGCGGGCTGAAGCCCATGTACTGCAATTTGCTGGCCCTGGAAGGCCCAAAGGCGAACTTTACTGTTTCATGTGTGGCCGGCTTGCGTGCCAATGTATGAAGTCACTTTTATTAACTGAAATAGTTGTATTAAGGCTACAACCAAAACATGTGATGTAATATATTATGTCATTCCTTTTGTGTAGTGGACATCCTTATTGTGTATGGGTTCTTAACTTAACATTATCAGTATTGTCGGGCGATACTGAGTATCGCCTGATGGGATAGCGATGCAGCATTTCTCGAGCTGTACTCGACACGTTCGACGAATCGTCGAACGGATATCGCCGATTGGCGATAGTGGGTAAGTACCTCTGAACAACGTGGTCGAATTCTTTTAAGGGGTGGTGAGCATGTGTATGTGCGCTACCGTTATAACAATAATGAACACATGAAAATACACATGTTTGTGGAATTGGTATGTTCCTGTGATTGCTTTTGGCAATATTTGTAGTTGCTTATTTGTGTGTTTAACATTATAGACAACTAGAAGTGGTGTGGGGAAACAAGAACCCCAGTGCTCAGTGGAGAGTAGTGCGCCAAATGAGGAGCCAACACCTCCTCCTTCTGCAGAAACTATATGGTTGGTTGTTGAAACCATGTTCATCCCCCATCCATCGCATAATATATGACAGAAGGTCCGGCCGGGGCCCGATGCCATATACCACGGACAGGCAAGGAGATTATATGTAGTATGCCAAACCCAGGTTCAAGTAGAAATGCGTCCTACCACAGCACATTCTAGCGGAAGCATGTTAAGTTAAGAACCCATACACAATAATGATTTCCACTACATAAAAGGAATGACATAATACATTACATCATATATTTTGGTTATAGCCTTAATACAACTATTTCAGTTAATAAAAGTGACTTCATACATTGGCATGCAGGCCGACCACACATGAAACTGTAAAGTTCACCTTTGGGCCTTCCAGGGCTAGCCAATTGTAGCACATGGGCTTTAGCCTGCTACTTTCTACTTGGCTCTCCAACACCTGCATAAAAGGGCGCACCAAAACATGGAAAACAAAGCAACACTCAGTATTTTGCTGACCCATTTATAACGTTCCCACCCCTTACTCGGGGCAGCATTTATCCGTCCCTACAAATAAGGCATATATATATATATATATATATATATATATATATATATATATATATATATATATATATATATATATATATATATATATATATATATATATATATCAACAACAAGGTGCGTTTAGGCACCATTCACCACAGATGTTGGCCCAACGACCACACGCCCCGCCCAGTGCACTCAGGGCACATTTTCGGTGTACCAGACTCCCCTGTAGAACACCACTGTTCAGAGGTACACGACTTAATGGTAACTTTGTCATTCAGAGGTACTTAACTTGATGACTACGTCATTCAGAGGTACTTAACTTAATAACCAACTGCCCATTCAGATCCACTTAACCAGAGAAGAATAGGAAGGAGGTTTCATTCTCTTTCTTTATCTCACTCTAAATTTCTTGATTTTCATTCCTAAGTGGACATTCATGGGCTCATTATTTTTATAACGGTAGCGCACATACACGTGCTCACCACCCCTTAAAATAATTCGACCACGAATTCGAAGAAGAAAGACATCAAACGGGTCATCAATCCGTCAACTTATTCAACTCTCGATAGTCAATACATAGCCGCAAGCTGCCGTCCTTATTTTTCAAAAATAGGATCGTTGCCCTCCAAGGTGACATACTTGGGCGTATAAAACCTTGCTCCAGCAACTCTTGTAGCTAAACCTTTAGTTCCGGCATCTCCTTTGGCGCAACACGATATGGCGAGCGGGCCACAGGTTTCGCACCTAACACCAACTCAATTGAGAAGTCAATCTCCCGCTGGGGCGGTAACCCTAGAATATCCTTAGGAAACACATCAGTGTACACCAATACAATAGGAACATCACTCACACTGGGCTTCAGCTCAACAGCCTCCAACAGCGTGAAGAATAATTTCGCGCCCTTCCAAACTGCCTTGACCACTTGAATAGCAGACATCAATGTCTTTATTGATCGTCGCATACCAACGAACTTAGTCTCTTGTTTGGTGTTTTGCCCCAGTGTGACTTCCTTAGAGTTGCAATCTATATAGGTATGCTGCTCTGAGAGCCAGTCCATACCAAAGATTACATCAAACTCTGATATCAGGAGCATAGATGCTTAGAAACCAAAAGCCCGACTTACTATCTGCACCTCAACACAACATGCTTGATCTGCACGTATCAAGCACCCGTTAGGAAGCAGAACACTCTGATACGCCTTACGAAGTCCTTCGACAGAAAAGAATGAGAAGCTCCCGTATCAAACAGTACTCTTGCCGGACAATCCAATATTAGGACAAAGATTAATGCAAACAAATCACACACACAAGTAACGCACAAGGTACTAAGTATGGAAAACAGTAAAAACTGAAGCTTAACTCAACTCATACCTGTTACGACGTCAGTTTGTTTTATGGCCTCCTGTTGGCCAAGATTATAGACTCGCGGTTGCGCTTGGGATGCTGTCGATTCTACAACTATCTTTCCCTTCTCAGCATATGATGCACCCGTCTTTTTCTCCCATTTTGGAGGGCTACTCCAATAGTCTCGAGCGAAATAACCCACCTTTCCACATGTATTTCATGTGGGAGGACCTCTCCCGGATGTTGCTCTAGATGCAGGAGAAGAAGGAGCCGGCGCAGAAGTTTTAGGCTTCTTTTTCCACCTCAGAAATCCAGATTTTGCCGACCCAGGTACTTTAAACTCTGTCTTTTTCCCCACCAAGTCATTCTTCCACAGCATACGTTTGATGTCCAGCTCAAGGGAACATGCCATATTGACCAAGGTAAGAAAACCCTGTGCCATCGGTCCTGAGAGAAGCAACCGCAAGTCATCTCTCATCCCTTCATAGAACCGATTTGTTTTATGTTCCTCGTCTGCAAACGTAAAGCCTAAATTTCTTCCCAATCTCGTGAACTCGTGCAAGTAGTCATCCACTAACCTCTCGCCTTGAGTTAGCCTTTGAAACTGGTTCACCATCGCAATCCGCTGTGCCGATGGAACATACCTTACCAGAAACCACCTTGAGAACTCCTACATTGAGATCTCAGTCAACGGCCGACCAGTAGACTGGTGCAGCTCCATCACATCCCACCAAAGTCTTGTCTCACCATAAAACAAGAAGGTAGGCGCGATGACTTGTTTCCACTCTTTTGTTTCAGTTGCCGTCAGGACTCTCTTTATCCTTGAGAGCCATTCTTCGACTTGTGTAGGGGTTCCAGTACCCATAAACATGGGAACACATCACATGTTTCAATTGTTTCTCCATTGCTCACGTTGCGGACACTGTCTTAACGACCACTTGTCACACCGCTACGTGTTCCACTATGCCAACCGATTCCTGAACCTTCTCAGGAATAGGAGGTTGTCTCTGACCTCCAGATTGCGCATTCATCATTGCGAACACGACTTCAGTAACCAACCATATAGTTTTCGCAGAAGGAGGAGGTGTTGGCACCTCATTTGGTGCACTACTCTCCATTGAGTGCATGGGTTCTTGTTGCCCCGCACCAATTCTAGTTGCCTACAATGTTAAACAAAAAAATAAGCAACTACAAATATTGCCAAAAGCAATCACAGGAATATACCAGTTCCACAAACATGTGTATTTTTGACAGCAGGAAGTTTGTTAGTATCGTCGGGCAATACTAGGTATCGCCTGATGCCGATAGCGATGCATCATTTGTCGAACCGCACTCGACGCATTCAACGCATTCGACGAATCATAGAACGGATATCACCGATTGACCACAGTGGGTATCGCCATATGGCGATAGTGATAAGCGTTGAGTCGTCACTCGATGCTCTCGACACACCCAACGCATGAAAGCATTGAGTGGCTTGATATCGCGGGAAACAGTGGATATCACTGGGCGATAGTGCCGCATGGCGTGAGACACGTGTCAGATTGTCTGTTAAGAGGCCAGTAAGCGATGGTTGACCTAGGTCCAAACGGTCAAGGCGGTGAAGTCGATATCGCTAAGTGGTGACAATGGATATCGCCAGGCAATAGGCCAAAGTTGACCAGTCAACTCAAGTCCTAGCCTTTGCTTGGTTCTGATTGAGAGATCATTTGGTTGGGATTACTCTCGAATCCACTTCACTAGTGAAGAATAGGAAGGAGGTTTCATTCTCTTTCTCTCTCTCTCTCTCTTGCTGAATCCTGTCCGCAAGGTCGTATTGTACCTCCGTCCAGTTCAGGCATGCATTTGCAGTAGCATTCTTGTCCACACATGAAATGTCTAAGGCCTCCAACTCCTAGATTAGATGCTCATCATGTAATTGTAACCAATTTGCCCTTGCAGGAGTCCTATGACTCAAGGCATCTGCGATGATGTTTCCCTTCCCTGGAGTATAATGAATCTGAAAGGTGTAGTCCCCAAGGAACTCCATCCACCTACGCTATCGCATATTAAAATCCTTTTGATCCAATAAATACTTAAGGCTCTTATGGTTTGTGAAGATGTCGACCTTCACGCTATATAAATAATGACGCCATTTAAGTGCAAAAATCACCGCCGCCAACTCCAAATCGTAGACGAGATAGTTCTGCTAATGCACTTTCAACTGGCATGAGCCATAAGCAATCAACTTGCCAAACTGAAGAAGAACGTAGTCTAAGACGCTTCCTGATGCATCACTATAAATTTCAAAACCGTCTGAACTACAAGGCGACGATAAGATTGGCGTCGTGGTCAAGCGACTCTTCAACTCTTCAAAAGCTTGCGCGCACTCTGGCGTCCAAACAAACTTCTGATCCTTCCTTGTTAGTGTGGTAAGAGGCAAGGCTATCCATGAAAAGTTCTCTACGAAGCTCCTGTAATAACCCTCCAGTCCAAGGAAACTCCTGACTTCGGAGACAGAAGATAACATCGGCCACTCCCGTATCACAACTATCTTCGCAGGATCCACCGCAATGCCCTCTCCACTAACCACATGGCCAAGAAAGGCCACTGATGACAACCAGAACTCGCACATCGAGAATTTGGAATAGAGCTTGTTTCTCCTCAGGGTATGCAACACCATCCGTAAATGGTTCTCATGATCCTCTGTAGACTGAGAGTACACTAGAATATCATCAACGAACATGATGACAAACAAATCCAAGTACTCCCTAAACATTTGGTGCATTAGATCCATGAATACCGATGGCGCATTTGTTAGCTGATGAGTTGTAAATATATGCATATTTTAGTACTTTTTTATATCATTTTAGTTCTTAGTCATAGTTTTTAGTTATTTTTTGGTTTATAAATATGTCTCTTTTTGTAAATATTTACCTAACTTAACTGAATTTTTATTTCTACAATTTTCAGAAAATGGTCAAAAATTGACCTGACATGCCAGTGTCAGCCAACCCGATACGCCCGTGTCATTTTCATTCGACGATCAAGACTCGCGCTCGGCGAGTTTCCGTTCGACGATCGTCGATCAGAATGACATGCCCGTGTCAGCCAACCCGACACGCGCGTGTCATTTCCGTTCGACGATCAAGACTCGTGCTTGACGAATTCCGCTCGATGATTTTCCGCTCGATGATCGGAGATCTACCCGACACGCCCGTATCAGCCAACACGACACTCCCGTGTCCATCCCGATCGACGATCAAGGCTTCCAGCTCGACGAAACGGTCTCGACACTCATCGAGACCAACCCAACACACCCCATGTAGGCAGAGACACGGGCATGACCGACATGTGTACTCCTCCACCTGGCCGACAAGATGCTGCCGGCGACGTTTTACGCAACCCGCGCCCGGTTCTACCTCCTCGACACGCCCAGAGTCACGCCCGTGACCGGGTGCGTGACATCCTCGTATCAAGCCCGAAGTCAACTATGCCGTCAAATCGACGGATCACATCGCAAACAGTAGTGACACGCCACCCCCCCCCCCCGACATGCCCATGTCGGAGGGCGGGTACTTGGATTTTTTTCCTATAAATTGCCCATTTCTGTAAGGGCCAAGGGTTCACTTTTTTGAGCCACTTTAGTGTGTTTTGTGGGCTGCATCCGTGGATTCCTTTGCCATGTAAGGAGAACTTTCTCCTCCTTTCTCTTTATTTTTGTATTAGCTTTGTATTAGCTTTGTAATAGTTCATTTTCATCAATAAAATATGCTTGTTTTTCTCTTCTTAAATGGCTTTGGAATGAACTTGTGTGCTCACTTTCTTTCTCATTTTATCTCTTTGTTCATCTTTATTCTTCTCTTTTATGAAAAGTGTGTGTGTGTATATGAGTGTAACATGTTTGTTTCATATGTTTTCTTTCACTTGTCTCAATGTTAGAGTTTGTTATGGATTTTATTTCCAAATATGGTATGATATGTTTATCTCTTTTTCTCCATGTTCTTCCTTATTGTTTTTAAATTTCATTCTTATGTATTTGTAAAAGAGATGTTAAAAGTGATTTTATTTTTTTTACTTAGCTTTGTTTTAGGATTGTAAAACCTTTTTTGTTCTTTTCAATTTCTTTTCACTTTTTAATGACTTTTATGAAAATCTAAGAATGAAAAAGTTGTTATTTTAATTTTTGAATGGGTTTAGTTTTTGATTTGTTTTGAAAAACTTTTGTTCTCTTTCTTTTTAATGTGTTCTATTTATGTGTTTTTGAAACAATCTAAGTATAAAAAGTAGATATTTTAATTTTTAGGTAACTTTCTTTTTGCTTTTAATTTGTGTGTGTGAGTGTAGGAGTTAGGTTTTTATTTTATTCTTTTTAATTTTCATGATGTGTGTGTGAGTGTATGAGTATAACTTTTAATGCTTTCTTTAATTATGTAGAGCGTGTGTGTGTAGGAGATAAATTTTCATGCATTCTTTTATCGCTTTCTTCAATTATGTAGAGTGTGTGTGTAGGAGATAAATTTTCATGCTTTCTTTTATCGCTTTCTTCAAATTATGTATAGTGCGTTGTGTGTAGGAGATAGTTTTATTGCTTTCTTTTAATTCGTGTAGAGTGTGTGTGTGCGCATTTATTTCCGCCCACTCGTTAAGAGTTAAATGGCGTGCTTTTATTTCCCGCCTACTCATTTGAGTAGGACTTGCAATTTTCCTTTTTTTTCTTTTCTGCCTACACGTTAAGAGTTAAATGGCGCGCCCTTATTTCCCGCCTACTCATTTGAGTAGGACTTGTAATTTTTCTTTTTTTTTTGTAACTTAGTTTTTTTTGTTTATTTATAATTTGAAGTGTGTGTGAGTTCTATTTTTAGCTAACTTTTCTGTTTTCTAAATCTTTGTTATTTTCATGTCTTCTTCTTATAATCATTTAGCGTTTAATTACGAACTTGCGCATCATCAAATTATAAAGCTGTCCCCATACCGATGTGTTGCTAATCGTTATTAGCCTTGGCATCGAAGAGCATTTGGACATTTAAAATAATTTGAAATAGTTAAAGTTCTTAATTTTCACTTTAATTTTAGGACTTAAGGTTTACCTCGGGTTAACGACGCGTAGGACCACAAATCGATGTGTGGGCCCTATTTCTGTTATCCATACGCTAGCTAGCCGAGAGGCCGTGCGTATGGACAGATTACCCCTGGGTAAATAGAGTTGCGTGCATACCCTTGAGAGAGGACAAGCGTAATTCTACCGGATTGGGTTCCCCACCCAAAAGTGGGGTTCTTAGCATAAAGCGGGAATTAAGAGGAATTCTTCGTTGGACTAACGTTCGGTCGAATAGTCTTAGCGTTCAGGCGAGCAATATTCCTAGAGATAAGTGCGCTCACATTTGTGGAACCTCCACGACCAAGTTGCCTTTTATTAATTTGAAATCTAAGTTCAATAATTATTAAAAGTTATTTTAGAATTAATCCGATTCGATGCCGAGCGTTAACCCTTCATCGAATTTTTATAAATCATTTTCGCACTCTCTTTTCTTTAGTTAATTAAAATTTCCGCCTCACTTTTAGTAAAAAAATAGTCCTCCCGGAGGAGTAAGACTAATCAACCCGACCCCGAGAACAATACAATCTCGGTATTCTCCCGAATATCGAGTACTATTTGTGATAGGTGCACTTGCCTACCTTAACAAGCTCGCGACGATCGACTCATCGAACCAACCACAATAAGAGTCTGTTCGCGGGCATCAAGTTTTTGGCGCCGTTGCCGGGGATACCTCTATAGACTTGAATTTATGCGCTCAAAAATTTTAAATAACAATATTTATACGCTCGAAAATTTTAAATGCGATGAGGATACCTCTATAGACTTGCCTTTTGAACCAATTTGTAAGAAAGACATAGGAATTAAAACCTCCCTAGAAGAACCGCCCATCCTAGACCTCAAACCCTTACCCGCATCACTCAAATATGCTTTTTTGGGAAAAAGCGATACACTTCCCGTTATTATTTCTTCAGGCTTGGGTTATTCGGAGACTTCCGATTTATTGGAAGTTTTACTTAAACATCGCCACGCAATTGCGTGGCAAATCTCTGGCTTAAAGGGGATTAGCCCCTCCTTTTGCACCCATAAGATATTTCTTAACGATAATTGCCGCAAAATGATTCAGCCGCAATGTCTTCTTAACCCAAACATGAAAGACGTCATTAAAGCCAAGATTATTAAGTTATTTGATGCGGGGATTATCTACCATATTTCGGACAGTGTATGAGTTAGTCCCGTGCATGTCGTGCCCAAGAAGGGCGGTCTAACCGTAGTGGCGAATGAGCATAACGAGCACGTCCCAACTCGTACTATTATGGGTTGGCGAGTGTGCATCGATTATAGAAAACTTAATGATGCCACCCACAATGACCATTTCCCACTACCGTTTGTGGATCAGATTTTAGAGCGTTTATCCGGTCATCCATATTATTATTTTCTTGATGGTTTATCGGGGTTTTTCGAAATCCCCATTTCCCCGATGATCAAGAGAAAACAACTTTTACTTGCCCGTTTGGCACCTTCGCATACCGAAGAATGACATTTGGACTCTGCAATGCGCCGGCTACATTCCAAAGATGTATGCTAGCGATCTTTGGCGAGCTAGTAGAAGACATTATGGAAGTCTTTATGGATGACTTTTCTATTTTCGGATGCTCTTTTACCGATTGCCTTCACAATCTAGATCGTGTCCTTCAACGGTGCGAGGACACAAGCCTTATTTTAAATTAGGAAAAATGCAACTTTATGGTTCGAGGAGGTTTGGTCCTTGGCCATTTGATTTCATCTAAGGGGATGGAGGTGGATAAGGCCAAGATAGAAATCATAGAAAAACTTCCGCAACCAACAAACGTAAAATCTATTAGGAGTTTCTTAGGTCATGCGGGCTTTTACCGACGTTTTATTCAAGATTTTTCAAAAATAACAAAGCCGCTAACTCACCTCTTGGAAAAGAAATCACGTTTCGTCTTTAGTAGACAATGCGAGTCCGCCTTTAATTTAATAAAACAAAAACTTATCACCTCACCAATTTTAGTGGCCCCTAATTGGTCCCTTCCGTTCAAAATTATGTGCGACGCTAGTGATATTGCCCTAGGTGCCATTCTTGGCCAACGCGTAGAAAAACATTTTCATCCTATTTATTACGCTAGCAAGGCGCTCACTTCCGCACAAGTAAATTACACGACAAAGGAAAAGGAACTCTTAGCCGTCGTCTTTGCTTTTGATAAGTTTCGCTCGTATATAACACTATATAAAGTTATCGTATTTACCGATCACTCTGCTCTTAAATATTTATTAGCTAAAAATGATGCGAAGCCCCGCCTTCTTCGATGGATTCCCCTCCTACAAGAGTTTGATTTGGAGATCCGAGATAAGAGGGGCGCGGAAAATCTAGCGGCAGACCACCTCTCCCGCTTAGAAAATCCGGGTGAGGAAGCGCTCGTCGAATCTGAAATAAATGACAGATTCCCCGAGGAATGCCTCCTTGCCATTAATAATTCTTCATAATCTTCGCCTTGGTTCGCAGATTTAGCAAATTACTTAGTAGAGCGGGTGCTTCCAAAAGAGTTTTCAAGTCATCAAAAGAAGAAATTATTTTCTGCCTTGAAAAATGTCTTTTGGGAGGACCCATTTCTTTTCGTATCTGCGCGGACCAAGCGGTCCGAAGATGCGTTGCGGGTGTGGAGTGCTTGCAAATTCTTAAGCACTGCCACGAGGGTCCAGCCGGTGGGCATTATCAAGCCAACCGGACTGCTCGGAAGGCGCTAGAGGCGGGCTACTTTTGGCCCACTCTCTTCAAAGACACACACACTTTTGTGCGCGCATGCGATAGCTATCAGAGGTTGGGTAACATCTCTCGTCGCGACGAGATGCCCCAAAACATGTTTTTAGAATGCGAAGTCTTTGATTTATGGGGCATAGATTTTGTTGGCCCCCTACCTCCCTCTTTCAAAAATATGTATATTTTAGTGGCGGTCGACTACGTATCGAGGTGGGCGGAAGCGCATGCTCTCCCCACCAATGACGCGCGAGTCATCATTACATTTCTTAAAAAACTATTTTCTCACTTCGGCACGCCTCACGTAATTGTTAGTGATAGGGGAACGCATTTCTGTAACGCTCTTATGGCTAAGACGTTAGCTAAATACGAAATCACGCACAAACTTGCCACCCGTAAACTAGTGGCCAAGTAGAGGTAGTCAATCGAAAGATTAAGCGAATATTAGAAAAAACCGTTTCACTAAATAGAAAAGATTGGTCCGTTAAACTCGACGATGCGTTGTGGGCGTATCAGATGGCATACAAAAACGCAATTGGTTGTATGACGTTCCGGTTAGTATATGACAAAGCGTGTCATTTACCCGTAGAACTAGAGCATCGCGCTTTTTGTGCTTTAAAACTTTTAAACCGCGACTCCAACTTAGCCGCTCAGAATAGAAAACTGCAACTAAACGAGCTCGATGAATGTCGTGCAAACGCTTATGAGAGCAATAAGTTCTATAAAAAGCGTTCTAAGTTATATCACGATCGAAAACTAAAGTCCCCGAAATTATTTTCTCCGGAAGATCTTGTCCTTCTTTACAATTCACGACTTAACCTTTTTCCCGGAAAACTAAAATCTAGATGGTCCGGTCCCTTCCTAGTTTAAGAAATTTTTTCATATGGGACCGTACTCGTCTCCCACCCGGAAAGAGGTTCGTTTAAAATCTTATATAGCGGGCGATCCAGTGATCGGTTTTAACGAAACCAGAACTTTCTTCCACATTATAAACACGCCAAAATAGTGAAGCTACACAACTATAAATAAAGTGCTCCTGGGAGGCACCCCTCGCTTATCTTTTTCGCTCTTTCCTTATTATGTTTGCTGCTTTTTTTAATAAACGCAGGGTTTTTGATCGGCCTCCCCAAATGCGTTTCAGGGAAGCTTCTACCCCCCTATGTTTATTTTCTTTATACTTATTGCATTTCCTGTTTGTTTCGTATACTTACGTTACAACATTGGGGACAATGTTGGACTTAAGTATGAGGGTATTTTCGTGCTTACTTTCTGCACTTCTATTTTTCTGCATTTGAACAATACAAAAAATATATATATAACAACAAAAAAAGAGAAACAAAAAAAAAATCTTTAAATAAAAAAAAAACAAAAAAACAAAAATGAAAAATCCCAAAAAAATTTTCTTTTTTTTTTCTTTCTTTTTCCAAAAACTCCAAAAAATATATATAAAACAAAAATTCCAAAAAAATTATAAAAAAAATTTTTTTATCCAAAAAATTTTTAGTTTCACTTTCTAAATATTTTTCTTTGTAAATATTTTTATGTAAATACTCTTCTCTCTCCCCCTTCCTTTTCCCTCTCATTCTTGTAAATAACTTTTCTTTTTCTCCCAATCTTTGTAAATAGAATGAAAATTTTCTTTAAAAAAATACAAAAAAATTTTCAAAACTTAAAAATCTAAATTTGTTTTATGCATCTTTAGTATGTATATGTATATATTAAAGACATAAGCATAAAAACAAAAAAAATTAATTAAAAGATAATAGTTCAAAAATTCAAAAAAATTGAATAAAAAAAAAAAAGATAATAAATTAAAAACACAAAAAATGATGAAAAAAACTATAAAAATAAAAATAAAATGTTTTGAAACAAATAAATCAAGTATACCATCCTTAATTTTCTTGCTATCCAAAAATTCTGTTTTGAGTTTATTTATACGTGAATTTTATTAATTCTCTGTTTGCTATTTGTTTGTTAATTATTGATTGAAAAATTTAAATAGCCGGGGTTAAGTTTTAAAGAATTCATTATGCTTTATTAAAAATAGCGAACTCGTTTTAGGCACTACTTCTAATTTTTCATTGATAGGAGCACGCGTACTATGTTAGAAAATAACGACTATAGAATTCAATTATGTTTACTTTTAGCTTTCTGAAAAATTGGAACACACAATTTACTAAGGTTGCTCTCAAAAATTTGTTTTAATTAAACATCTAGTTTTTTTTCTTCCCTTATTTATCATGACCTACTTGACATGATAAACTTTTTATCCCTAAAAGATCCTATGTCAATGGGAATAATATTTCGTTCCGTAAACATAGGCACCCAATAATTTAAAAAGATTGTATGTTATGGAGTAAGAGGATAAAATTCATTACTCCCACACATATACATTGGGTTAATTTTATTATGAAGTGAAAAAAATGATATTAGGAAAATAAGATTTCATTTTCCTAATAATCTAAAAGAAAAAAATGGTGGTTCGAGAAAAAATCACCTCACCTCAATATCAAAACCCTCTTCATAAACCAACACCAACCCCCTTAGCCAATTTCACGATTCTAGAATTAACGCAAAAATCTTTTTAAGAGCATAATTTGTAAATAGCATCATTTCTAGTAAAACTCCTATAAGTTAAAGTTCATATAATTCCAAACTATTTTTTTAATCTAACAATTACAATTATTGCTTTCTATTTGATTACATCAAGAAGTCTTTTGGCCAAAACTTTTACGCTATTTAAATCATCTACATAATTTTAGGACTTAACTCTTACACCCCGTATATTTATTTAGATCTCTCTTATAATTGATTAAGCGGTAGCTAAATTTAGAGTTTTTTCTATTCCTTATAAGTTCACCTCAAACTTTTGCTCTAGAATAGAAAAGCTTAAGTATGGGGATATTTGATGAGTTGTAAATATACGCTTATTTTAGTCATTTATTTATATCATTTTAGTTCTTATTCATAGTTTTTAGTTATTTTTTTGTTTATAAATATTTACCTAATTTAACTGAATTTCTATTTCTGTAATTTTCCAGAAAAATGGTCAAAAATTGACCTGACACGCCCATGTCAGCCAACCCGACATGCCCGTGTCATTTTTGTTTGACGATCAAGACTCGCGCTCGACGAGTTTCCGTTCGATGATCGTCGATCAGAATGACACGCCCGTGTCAGCCAACCCGACACGCCCGTGTCATTTTCGTTCGACGATCAAGACTCGTGCTTGACGAATTCCGCTCGATGATTATCCGCTCGACGATCGGCGATCAACCCGACACGCCCGTGTTAGCCAACACGACACGCCCGTGTCCATCCCGATTGACGATCAAGGCTTCTAGCTCGACGAAACGCTCTCGACACTCGTTGAGACCAACCCTACATGCCCCGTGTAGACAGAGACACGGGCGTGACCGACACATGTACTCCTCCACCTAGCCGACAAGATGCTGCCAGCGACTTTTTACACAATCAGCGCCCGGTTCTACCTCCCCGACACGCTCAGAGTCACACCCGTGACCGGGGGCGTGACATCCTCGTATGAAGCCCGAAGTCAACTATGCCGTCAAATCAACGGATCAGATCGCAAACAGTAGTGACACTCCCCCACCCCCGACACGCCCGTATCGGAGGGCGTGTACTTGGAGTTTTTTTCCTATAAATTGCCCATTTCTATAAGGGCCAAGGGTTCACTTTTTTGAGCCACTTTAGTGTGTTTTGTGGGCTGCATCCGTGGATTCCTTTGCCATATAAGGAGAACTTTCTCCTCCTTTCTCTTTATTTTTGTATTAGCTTTGTATTAGCTTTGTAATAGTTCATTTTCATCAATAAAATATGCTTGTTTTTCTCTTCATAAATGACTTTGGAATGAACTTGTGTGCTCACTTTCTTTCTCATTTTATCTCTTTGTTCATCTTTGTTCTTCTCTTTTATGAAAAGTGTGTGTGTGTATATGAGTGTAACATGTTTGTTTCATATGTTTTCTTTCACTTGTCTCAATGTTAGAGTTTGTTATAGATTTTATTTCCAAATGTGGTATGATATGTTTATCTCTTTTTCTCCATGTTCTTCCTTATTGTTTTTAAATTTCATTCTTATGTATTTTTAAAAGAGATGTTAAAAGTGATTTTGTTTTTTTTACTTAGCTTTGTTTTAGGATTGTAAAACCTTGTTTGTTCTTTTCAATTTCTTTTCACTTTTTAATCACTTTTATGAAAAATCTAAGAATGAAAAAGTTGTTATTTTAATTTTTGAATGGGTTTAGATTTTGATTTGTTTTGAAAAACTTTTGTTCTCTTTCTTTTTAATGTGTTCTATTTATGTGTTTTTGAAACAATCTAAGTATAAAAAGTAGTTGTTTTAATTTTTAGGTAACTTTCTTTTTGCTTTTAATTTATGTGTGTGAGTGTAGGAGTTAGGTTTTTATTTTGTTCTTTTTAATTTTCATGATGTGTGTGTGAGTGTATGAGTATAACTTTTAATGCTTTCTTTAATTATGTAGAGCGTGTGCGTGTAGGAGATAAATTTTCATGATTTCTTTTATCGCTTTCTTCAATTATGTAGAGTGTGTGTGTGTAGGAGATAAATTTTCATGCTTTCTTTTATCGCTTTCTTCAAATTATGTAGAGTGCGTTGTGTGTAGGAGATAGTTTTATTGCTTTCTTTTAATTCGTGTAGAGTGTGTGTGTGTGTGCACATTTATTTCCGCCCACTCGTTAAGAGTTAAATGTCGTGCTTTTATTTCTCGCCTACTCGTTTGAGTAGGACTTGCAATTTTCCTTTTTTTCTTTCTGCCTACTCGTTAAGAGTTAAATGACATGCCCTTATTTCCCGCCTACTTGTTTGAGTAGGACATGTAATTTTTTTTTTGTAACTTAGTTTTTTTTGTTTATTTATAATTTGAAGTGTGTGTGAGTTCTCTTTTTAGCTAACTTTTCTGTTTTCTAAATCTTTGTTATTTTCATGTCTTCTTCTTATAATCATTTAGCGTTTAATTACGAACTTGCGCATCATCAAATTATAAAGCCGTCCCCATACCGATGTGTGGCTAATCATTATTAGCCTCGGCATCGAAGAGCATTGGGACATTTAAAATAATTTGAAATAATTAAAGTTCTTAATTTTCACTTCAATTTTAGGACTTAAGGTTTACCTCGGGTTAACGACGCGTAGGACCACAAATGGATATGTGGGCCCTATTTCCGTTATCCATACGCTAGCTAGCCGAGAGGCCGTGCGTATGGACAGATCACCCCTGGGTAAATAGAGTTGCGTGCATACCCTTGAGAGAGGACAAGCGTAATTCTACCGGATTAGGTTCCCCACCCAAAAGTGGGGTTCTTAGCGTAAAGCGGGCGTTAAGAGGAATTCTTCGTCGGACTAACTTTCGGTCGAATAGCCTTAGCATTCAGGTGAGCAATATTTCTAGAGATAAGTGCGCTCACATTTGTGGAACCTCCACGACCAAGTTGCCTTTTATTAATTTGAAATATAAGTTCAATATTTATTAAAAGTTATTTTAATATTAATCCGATTCGATGCCGAGCGTTAACCCTTCATCGAATTTTTATAAATAATTTTCGCACTTTCTTTTCTTTAGTTAATTAAAATTTCCGCCTCACTTTTAATAAAAAAATAGTCCTCCTGGAGGAGTAAGAATAATCAACCCGACCCCGAGAAAAATACGACATCGGTATTCTCCCGAATATCGAGTACTACTTGCGATAGGTGCACTTACCTACCTTAGCGAGCTCATGACGATCGACTCATCGAACCAACCACAATAAGAGTCTGTTCGCGGGCCATCAAGTTTTTGGCGCCGTTGCCGGGGATACCTCTATAGACTTGAATTTATGCGCTCAAAAATTTTAAATAACAATATTTATACGCTCGAAAATTTTAAATGCGATGAGGATACCTCTATAGACTTGCCTTTCGAACCAATTTGTAAGAAAGACATAGGAATTAAGACCTCCCTAGAAGAACCGCCCATCCTAGACCTCAAACCCTTACCCGCATCACTCAAATACGCTTTTTTGGGAAAAAGCGATACACTTCCCGTTATTATTTCTTCAGACTTGAGTTATTCGGAGACTTCCGATTTATTGGAAGTTTTACTTAAACATTGTCATGCAATTGCATGGCAAATCTCTGACTTAAAGGGGATTAGCCCCTCCTTTTGCACCCATAAGATATTTCTTAACGATAATTGCCGCAAAATGATTCAGCCGCAATGTCGTCTTAACCCAAACAACTTTTACTTGCCCGTTTGGCACCTTCGCATACAGAAGAATGACATTTGGACTCTGCAATGTGCCGACTACATTCCAAAGATGTATGCTAGCGATCTTTGGCGAGCTAGTAGAAGACATTATGGAAGTCTTTATGGATGACTTTTCTATTTTCAGATGCTCTTTTCCCGATTGCCTTCACAATCTAGATCGTGTCCTTCAACGGTGCGAGGACACAAGCCTTGTTTTAAATTAGGAAAAATGCAACTTTATGGTTCGAGGAGGTTTGGTCCTCGGGCATATGATTTCATCTAAGGGGATGGAGGTGGATAAGGCCAAGATAGAAATCATAGAAAAACTTTCGCAACCAACAAACGTAAAATCAATTAGGAGTTTCTTAGGCCATGCGGGCTTTTACCGACATTTTATTCAAGATTTTTCAAAAATAACAAAGCCACTAACTAACCCCTTGGAAAAGGAATCACATTTCGTCTTTAGTAGCCAATGCGAGTCCTCCTTTACTTTAATAAAATAAAAACTTATCACCCCACCAATTTTAGTGGCCCCTAATTGGTCCCTTCCGTTCGAAATTATGTGCGACGCTAGTGATATTGCCTTAGGTGCCATTCTTGGACAACGCGTAGAAAAACATTTTCATCCTATTTATTACGCTAGCAAGATGCTCACTTCTGCACAAGTAAATTACACGACAACAGAAAAGGAACTCTTAGCCGTCATCTTTGCTTTTGATAAGTTTCGCTTGTATATAACGCTATCTAAAGTTATCGTATTTACCGATCACTCTGCTCTTAAATATTTATTAGCTAAAAATGATGCGAAGCCCCGCCTTCTTCGATGGATTCCCCTCCTAAAAGAGTTTGATTTGGAGATCCGAGATAAGAGGGGCGCGGAAAATCTAGCGGCAGACCACCTCTCCCGCTTAGAAAATCCGGGTGCGGAAGCGCTCATCGAATCTGAAATAAATGACAGATTCCTCGAGGAACGCCTCCTTGCCATTAATAATTCTTCGTAATCTTCGCATTGTTTCGCAGATTTAGCAAATTACTTAGTAGAGCGGGTGCTTCCAAAAGAGTTTTCAAGTCATCAAAAGAAGAAATTCTTTTCTGACTTGAAAAATTTCTTTTGGGAGGACCCATTTCTTTTTCGTATCTACGCGGACCAAGCGGCCCGAAGATGCGTTGCGGGTGTGGAGTGCTTGCAAATTCTTAAGCACTGCCACGAGGGTCCAGCCGGTGGGCATTATCAAGCCAACCGGACGGCTCGGAAGGCGCTAGAGGCGGGCTGCTTTTGGCCCACTCTCTTCAAAGACGCAGACACTTTTGTGCGCGCATGAGATAACTGTCAGCGGTTGGGTAACATCTCTCGTCACGACGAGATGCCCCAAAACATGTTTTTAGAATGCGAAGTCTTCGATTTATGGGGCATAGATTTTGTTGGCCCCCTACCTCCCTCTTTCAAAAATATGTATATTTTAGTGGTGGTCGACTAGGTATCGAGGTGGGTGGAAGCACATGCTCTCCCCACCAACGACGCGCGAGTCATCGTTATATTTCTTAAAAAACTATTTTCTCACTTCGGCACGCCTCGCGCAATTGTTAGTGATAGGGGAATGCATTTCTGTAACGCTCTTATGGCTAAGACGTTAGCTAAATACGAAATCACGCACAAACTCGCCACCCGCAAACTAGTGGCCAAGTAGAGGTAGTCGATCGAAAGATTAAGCGAATATTAGAAAAAAACTGTTTCACTAAATAGAAAAGATTGGTCCGTTAAACTCGACGATGCGTTGTGGGCGTATCAGATGGCATACAAAACCACAATTGGTTGTACGCCGTTCCGGTTAGTCTATGACAAAGCGTGCCATTTACCCGTAGAACTAGAGCATCGCGCTCTTTGGGCTTTAAAACTTTTAAACTGCGACTCCAACTTATCCGCTCAGAATAGAAAATTGTAACTAAACGAGCTCGATTAATGGCATGCAAATGCTTATGAGAACAATAAGTTCTATAAGAAGCGTTCTAAGTTATATCACGATCGAAAATTAAAGTCCCCGAAATTATTTTCTCCGGAAGATCTTGTCCTTTTTTACAATTCACGACTTAACCTTTTTCCCAGAAAACTAAAATCTAGATGGTCCGGTCCCTTCCTAGTTTAAGAAGTTTTTTTATATGGGACCGTACTCGTCTCCCACCCGGAAAGAGGTTCGTTTAAAGTCTTATATAGCGGGCAATCTAGTGATCGGTTTTAACGAAACCAGAACTTTCCTCCACATTATAAACCCGCCAAAATAGTGAAGCTACACAACTATAAATAAAGTGCTCCTGGGAGGCACCCCTCGCTTATCTTTTTCGCTCTTTCCTTATTATGTTTGCTGCTTTTTCTAATAAATGCAGGGTTTCTGATCGGCCTCCCCAAATGCGTTTCAGGGAAGCTTCTACCCCCCCTATGTTTATTTTCTTTATACTTATTGCATTTCCTGTTTGTTCCGTATACTTACGTTACAACATTGAGGACAATGTTGTACTTAAGTATGAGGGTATTTTCGTGCTTACTTTCTGCACTTCTATTTTTCTGCATTTGAACAATACAAAAAAATATATATAACAAAAAAAAGAGAAACAAAAAAAAATCTTAAAATGAAAAAAACAACAAAAAAACAAAAATGAAAAATCCCAAAAAAATTTTCTTTCTTTTTCCAAAAACTCCAAAAAATATATATAAAACAAAAATTCCAAAAAAATTATAAAAATTTTTTTTTTCCAAAAAATTTTTAGTTTCACTTTCTAAATATTTTTCTTTGTAAATATTTTTATGTAAATACTCTTCTCTCTCCCCCTTCCTTTTCCCTCTCATTCTTGTAAATAACTTTTCTTTTTCTCCCAATCTTTGTAAATAGAATGAAAATTTTCTTTAAAAAAATAAAAAAAGTTTTTCAAAACTTAAAAATCTAAATTTTTTTATGCATCTTTAGTATGTATATGTATATATTAAAGACATAAGAATAAAAACAAAAAAAAATTAATTAAAAGATAATAGTTCAAAAATTCAAAAAAAATTAAGTAAAACAAAACAAAAATTCAAAAAAAGATAATAAATTAAAAACACAAAAAAATGATGATAAAAACTATAAAAATAAAAATAAAATGTTTTGAAACAAATAAATCAAGTATACCATCCTTAATTTTCTTACTATCCAAAAATTCTATTTTTAGTTTATTTATATGTGAATTTTATTAATTCTCAGTTTGTTATTTGTTTGTTAATTATTGATTGAAAAATTTAAATTGTCGGGGTTAAGTTTTAAAGAATTCATTATGCTTTGTTAAAAATAGCGAACTCGTTTTAGGCACTACTTCTAATTTTTCATTGATAGGAGCACGTGTACTATGTTAGAAAATGTTGAGATTATATTAGCCAGCAGGACACGTGTGTGTGGGACCGCATGTTTGGGCTTTCCCCATCGCGTTCCAGGTCTGGGTGTTGACCCCGGTGGGCCCCCTTGTGTGGCAGAATATCCCCGCGGTCCTGTGGTTGGGGTTAATCCCACATCGCCTGCAGACTTCTCCACTTTGTGTTCATGTACCCCGCAACCCTTCATCTCAACACCTGGGTTTTGAGATGAATTAATGGGTTGGCGGGTTCTAACTTGGTATCAGAGGAGGTTGTCCTGCTGTGGGGGTGTGTTGAGATTATATTAGCCAGCAGGACACGTGTGTGTGGGACCGCATGTTTGGGCTTTCCCCATCGCGTTCCAGGTCTGGGTGTTGACCCCGGTGGGCCCCCTTGTGTGGCGGAATATCCCCGCGGTCCTGTGGTTGGGGTTAATCCCACATCGCCTGCAGACTTCTCCACTTTGTGTTCATGTACCCCGCCACCCTTCATCTCAACACCTGGGTTTTGAGATGAACTAATGGGTTGGCGGGTTCTAACTGAAAATAACGACTATAGAATTAAATTATGTTTACTTTTAGCTTTCTGAAAAATTGGAATGCACAATTTACTAAGGTTGCTCTCAAAAATTTGTTTTAATTAAACATCTAGTATTCTTTTCTTCCCTTATTTATCATGACCTACTTGACATGATAAACTTTTTATCCCTAAAAGATCCTATGTCAATGGGAATAATATTTCGTTCCGTAAACATAGGCACCCAATAATTTAAAAAGATTGTATATTATGGAGTAAGAAGATAAAATTCATTACTCCCACACATATACATTGGGTTAATTTTATTATGAAGTTGAAAAAAAATGATATTAGGAAAATAAGATTTCATTTTCCTAATAATCCAAAAGAAAAAAATGGTGGTTCGAGAAAAAATCACCTCACCTCAATATCAAAACCCTCTTCATAAACCAACACCAACCCCCTTAGCCAATTTCACGATTTTAGAATTAACTTAAAAATCTTTTTGAGAGCATAATTTGTAAAGAACATCATTTCCAGTAAAACTCCTATAAGCTAAAGTTCATATAATTCCAAACTATTTTTTTTAATCTAACAATTAAAATTATTGCTATCTATTTGATTATATCAAGAAGTCTTTTGGCCAAAACTTTTGCGCTATTTAAATCATCTACATAATTTTAGGACTTAACTCTTACACCCCGTATATTTATTTAGATCTCTCTTATAATTGATTAAGCGGTAGCTAAACTTAGAGTTTTTTCTATTCCTTATAAGTTCACCTCAAACTTTTGCTCTAGAATAGAAAAGATTAAGTATGGGGGTATTTGATGAGTTGTAAATATACGCACATTTTAGTACTTTATTTATATCATTTTAGTTCTTAGTCATAGTTTTTATTTATTTTTTTGTTTATAAATATTTACCTAATTTAACTGAATTTCTATTTCTGTAATTTTCCAGAAACATTGTCAAAAATTGACCTGACCCGCCCGTGTCAGCCAACCCGACATTCCCGTGTCATTTTTGTTCGACGATCAAGACTCGTGCTCGACGAGTTTCCATTCGACGATCGTCGATCAGAATGACATGCACGTGTCAGCCAACACGGCACGCCCGTGTCATTTTCGTTCTACGATCAAGACTCGTGCTTGATGAATTCCGCTCGACGATTATCCGCTCGACGATCAGCGATCAACCCGACACGCCCGTGTCAGCCAACACGACACGCCCGTGTCCATCCTGATTGACGATCAAGGCTTCTAGCTCGACGAAATGCTCTCGACACTCATTGAGACCAACCCGACATGCCCCGTGTAGACAGAGACACGGGCATGATCGACACATGTACTCCTCCACCTGGTCGACAAGAGGCTGCCGATGACTTTTTACACAACCAGCGCCCGGTTCTACCTCCCCGACACGCCTAGAGTCACACCCTTGACCGGGGGCGTGACATCCTCGTATGAAGCCCGAAGTCAACTATGCCGTCAAATCAACGGATCACATCGCAAACAGTAGTGACACGCCCCCACCGCCGACACGCCCGTGTCGGAGGGCGTGTACTTGGATTTTTTTCCTATAAATTGCCCATTTCTGTAAGGGCCAAGGGTTCACTTTTTTGAGCCACTTAGTGTGTTTTGTGGGCTGCATCCATGGATTCCTTTGCCATGTAAGGTGAACTTTCTCCTCCTTTCTCTTTATTTTTGTATTAGCTTTGTATTGGATTTGTAATAGTTCATTTTCATCAATAAAATATGCTTGTTTTTCTCTTCTTAAATGACTTTGGAATGAACTTGTGTGCTCACTTTCTTTCTCATTTTATCTCTTTGTTCATCTTTGTTCTTCTCTTTTATGAAAAGTGTGTGTGTGTATATGAGTGTAACATGTTTGTTTCATATGTTTTCTTTCACTTGTTTCAATGTTAGAGTTTGTTATAGATTTTATTTCCAAATATGGTATGATATGTTTATCTCATTTTCTCCATGTTCTTCCTTATTGTTTTTAAATTTCATTCTTATATATTTGTAAAAGAGATGTTAAAAGTGATTTTGTTTTTTTTTTAGCTTTGTTTTAGGATTGTAAAATCTTTTTTGTTCTTTTCAATTTCTTTTCACTTTTTAATCACTTTTATGAAAATCTAAGAATGAAAAAGTTGTTATTTTAATTTTTGAATGGGTTTAGTTTTTTATTTGTTTTGAAAAACTTTTGTTCTCTTTCTTTTTAATGTGTTCTTTTTATGTGTTTTTGAAACAATCTAAGTATAAAAAGTAGATGTTTTAATTTTTAGGTAACTTTCTTTTTGCTTTTAATTTGTGTGTGTGAGTGTAGGAGTTAGGTTTTTATTTTGTTCTTTTTAATTTTCATGATGTGTGTGTGAGTGTATGAGTATAACTTTTAATGCTTTCTTTAATTATGTAGAGCGTGTGCATGTAGGAGATAAATTTTCATGCTTTCTTTTATCGCTTTCTACAATTATGTAGAGTGTGTGTGTAGGAGTTAAATTTTCATGCTTTCTTTTATCGCTTTCTTCAAATTATGTAGACTGCGTTTTGTGTAGGAGATAGTTTTATTGCTTTCTTTTAATTCGTGTAGAGTGAGTGTGTGTGTGCACATTTATTTCCGCCCACTCGTTAAGAGTTAAATGACGTGCTTTTATTTCTCGTCTACTCGTTTGAGTAGGGCTTGCAATTTTCCTTTTTTTTCTTTCTGCCTACTCGTTAAGAGTTAAATGGCGCGCCCTTATTTCCCGCCTACTCGTTTGAGTAGGACTTGTAATTTTTTTTTTGTAACTTAGTTTTTTTTGTTTATTTATAATTTGAAGTGTGTGTGAGTTCTCTTTTTAGCTAACTTTTCTGTTTTCTAAATCTTTGTTATTTTCATGTCTTCTTCTTATAATCATTTAGCGTTTAATTACGAACTTGCGCATCATCAAATTATAAAGCCGTCCCCATACCGATGTGTGGCTAATCGTTATTATCCTCGGCATCGAAGAGCATTGGGACATTTAAAATAATTTGAAATAATTAAAGTTCTTAATTTTCACTTTAATTTTAGGACTTAAGGTTTACCTCGGGTAAACGACGCGTAGGACCACAAATCGATGTGTGGGCCCTATTTCCGTTATCCATACGCTAGCTAGCCGAGAGGCCGTGCGTATGGACAGATCACCCCGGGGTAAATAGAGTTGCGTGCATACCCTTGAGAGAGGACAAGCGTAATTCTACAGGATTGGGTTCCCCACCCAATAGTGGGGTTCTTAGCGTAAAGCGGTCGTTAAGAGGAATTCTTCATCGGACTAACGTTCAGTCGAATAGTTTTAGCGTTCAAGTGAGCAATATTCCTAGAGATAAGTGCGCTCACATTTGTGGAACCTCCACGACCAAGTTGTCTTTTATTAATTTGAAATCTAAGTTCAATAATTATTAAAAGTTATTTTAATATTAATCTGATTCGATGCCGAGCGTTAACCCTTCATCGAATTTTTATAAATCGTTTTCGCACTTTCTTTTCTTTAGTTAATTAAAATTTCCGCCTCACATTTAGTAAAAAAATAGTCCTCCTAGAGGAGTAAGAATAATCAACCCAACCCCGAGAACAATACGACCTCGGTATTCTCCCGAATATCGAGTACTACTTGCGATAGGTGCATTTGCCTACCTTAGCAAACTCGCGACGATCGACTCATCGAACCAACCACAACAAGAGTCTGTTCGCGGGCCATCAAATTTTTGGCGCCGTTGCCGGGGATACCTCTATAGACTTGAATTTATGCGCTCAAAAAATTTAAATAACAATATTTATATGCTCGAAAATTTTAAATGTGATGAGGATACCTCTATAGACTTGCCTTTCGAACCAATTTGTAAGAAAGACATAGGAATTAAAACCTCCCTAGAAGAACCGCCCATCCTAGACCTCAAACCCTTACCCGCATCACTCAAATACGCTTTTTTGGGAAAAAGTGATACACTTCCCGTTATTATTTCTTCAGACTTGAGTTATTCGGAGACTTCCGATTTATTTGAAGTTTTACTTAAACATCGCCATGCAATTGCGTGGCAAATCTCTGACTTAAAGAGGATTAGCCCCTCCTTTTGCACCCATAAGATATTTCTTAACGATAATTGCCGCAAAATGATTCAGCCTCAATGTCGTCTTAACCCAAACATTAAAGACATCGTTAAAGCCGAGATTATTAAGTTATTTGATGCGGGGATTATCTACCATATTTCGGACAGTGCATGGGTTAGTCCCGTGCATGTCGTGCCCAAGAAGTGCGGTCTAACCGTAGTGGCGAATGAGTATAACGAGCTCGTCCCAACTCGTACTGTTACGGGTTGGCGAGTGTGCATCGATTATAGAAAACTTAATGATGCCACCCGCAATGACCATTTCCCACTACCGTTTCTGGATCAGATTTTAGAGCGTTTATCCGGTCATCCATATTATTGTTTTCTTGATGGTTTATCGGGGTTTTTCGAAATCCCCATTTCCCCCGATGATCAAGAGAAAACAACTTTTACTTGCCCGTTTGGCACCTTCGCATACAGAAGAATGACATTTGGACTCTGCAATGCACCGACTACATTCCAAAGATGTATGCTAGCGATCTTTGGCGAGCTAGTAGAAGACATTATGGAAGTCTTTATGGATGACGTTTCTATTTTCGGATGCTCTTTTCCCGATTGCCTTCACAATCTAGATCGTGTCCTTCAACGGTGCGAGGACACAAGTCTTGTTTTAATTTAGGAAAAATGCAACTTTATGGTTCGAGGAGGTTTGGTCCTCGGCCATATGATTTCGTCTAAGGGGATGGAGGTGGATAAGGCCAAGATAGAAATCATAAAAAAACTTCCGCAACCAACAAACGTAAAATCTATTAGGAGTTTGTTAGGCCATACGGGCTTTTACCGACGTTTTATTCAAGATTTTTCAAAAATAACAAAGCCGCTAACTCACCTCTTGGAAAAGGAATCACATTTCGTCTTTAGTAGCCAATGCGAGTCCTCCTTTAATTTAATAAAACAAAAACTTATCACCTCACCAATTTTAGTGGCCCCTAATTGGTCCCTTCCGTTGGAAATTATGTGCGACGCTAGTGATATTGCCTTAGGTTCCATTCTTGGCCAACGCATAGAAAAACATTTTCATCCTATTTATTATGCTAGCAAGATGCTCACTTCCACACAAGTAAATTACACGACAATGGAAAAGGAACTCTTAGCCGTCGTCTTTGCTTTTGATAAGTTTCGCTCGTATATAACGCTATCTAAAGTTATCGTATTTACCGATCACTCCGCTCTTAAATATTTATTAGCTAAAAATGATGCGAAGCCCCGCCTTCTTCGATGGATTCCCCTCCTACAAGAGTTTGATTTGGAGATCCGAGATAAGAGGGGCGCGGAAAATCTAGCGGCAGACTACCTCTCCCGCTTAGAAAATCCGGGTGCGGAAGCGCTCGTCCAATCTGAAATAAATGACAGATTCCCCGAGGAACGCCTCCTTGCCATTAATAATTCTTCGTAATCTTCGCCTTGGTTCACAAATTTAGCAAATTACTTAGTAGAGCGGGTGCTTCCAAAAGAGTTTTCAAGTCATCAGAAGAAGAAATTCTTTTCTGACTTGAAAAATTTCTTTTGGGAGGACCCATTTCTTTTTCATATCTGCGCGGACCAAGCGGTCCGAAGATGCGTTGCGGGTGTGGAGTGCTTGCAAATTCTTAAGCACTGCCATGAGGGTCCAGCCGGTGGGCATTATCAAGCCAACCGGACCGCTCGGAAGGCGCTAGAGGCGGGCTGCTTTTGGCCCACTCTCTTCAAAGACGCACCCACTTTTGTGCGCGCATGCGATAGCTGTCAGCGGTTGGGTAAAATCTCTCGTCGCGACGAGATGCCCCAAAACATGTTTTTAGAATACGAAGTCTTCGATTTATGGGGCATAGATTTTGTTGGCCCCCTACCTCCCTCTTTCAAAAATATGTATATTTTAGTGGCGATCGACTACGTATCGAGGTGGGCGGAAGCGCATGCTCTCCCCACCAACGACGCACGAGTCATCATTACATTTCTTAAAAAACTATTTTCTCACTTCTGCACGCCTCGCACAATTGTTAGTGATAGGGGAACACATTTCTGTAACGCTCTTATGGCTAAGACGTTACATAAATACGAAATCACGCACAAACTCACCACCCGCAAACTAGTGGCCAAGTAGAGGTAGTCAATCGAAAGATTAAGCGAATATTAGAAAAAACCATTTCATTAAATAGAAAAGATTGGTCCGTTAAACTCGACGATGCGTTGTGGGCCTATCAGATGGCATACAAAACTGCAATTGGTTGTACGCCGTTCCGGTTAGTCTATGACAAAGCGTGTCATTTACCCGTAGAACTAGAGCATCGCGCTCTTTGGGCTTTAAAACTTTTAAACCATGACTCCAACTTAGTCGCTCAGAATAGAAAACTGCAACTAAACGAGCTCGATTAATGGCGTGCAAACGCTTATGAGAGCAATAAGTTCTATAAGAAGCGTTCTAAGTTATATCACGATTGAAAACTAAAGTCCCCAAAATTATTTGCTCCGGAAGATCTTGTCCTTCTTTACAATTCACGACTTAACCTTTTTCCTGGAAAACTAAAATCTAGATGGTCCGGTCCCTTCCTAGTTTAAGAAGTTTTTTCATATGGGACCGTACTCGTCTCCCACCCGGAATGAGGTTCGTTTAAAGTCTTATATAGCGGGCGATCCAGTGATCGATTTTAACGAAACCAGAACTTTCCTCCACATTATAAACCAGCCAAAATAGTGAAGCTACACAACTATAAATAAAGTGCTCCTGGGAGGCACCCCTCGCTTATCTTTTTAGCTCTTTCCTTATTATGTTTGCTTATTTTTCTAATAAATGCAGGGTTTCAAATCAGCCTCCCCAAATGCGTTTCAGGGAAGCTTCACCCCCCTATGTTTATTTTCTTTATACTTATTGCATTTCCTGTTTGTTTCGTATACTTACGTTACAACATTGGGGACAATGTTGGACTTAAGTATGAGGGTATTTTCGTGCTTACTTTCTGCACTTCTATTTTTCTGCATTTGAACAATACAAAAAAAAATATATAACAACAAAAAAAAGAGAAACAAAAAAAATCTTAAAATGAAAAAAAAAACAAAAAAACAAAAATGAAAAATCCCAAAAACATTTTCTTTTTATTTTTCTATCTTTTTCCAAAAACTCCAAAAAATATATATAAAACAAAAATTACAAAAAAATTATAAATTTTTTTTTTCCAAAAAATATTTAGTTTCACTTTCTAAATATTTTTCTTTGTAAATATTTTTATGTAAATACTCTTCTCTCTCCTCCTTCCTTTTCCCTCTCATTCTTGTAAATAACTTTTCTTTTTCTCCCAATCTTTGTAAATAGAATGAAAATTTTCTTTAAAAAAATACAAAAATTTTTCAAAACTTAAAAATCTAATTTTTTTTTATGCATCTTTAGTATGTATATGTATATATTAAAGACATAAGCATAAAAACAAAAAAAAATGATGATAAAAACTATAAAAATAAAAATAAAATGTTTTGAAACAAATAAATCAAGTATACCATCCTTAATTTTCTTGCTATCCAAAAATTCTATTTTGAGTTTATTTATACGTGAATTTTATTAATTCTCTATTTGCTATTTGTTTGTTAATTATTGATTGAAAAATTTAAATAGCCGGGGTTAAGTTTTAAATAATTCATTATGCTTTGTTAAAAATAGAGAACTCGTTTTAGGCACTACTTCTAATTTTTCATTGATAGAATCACGTGTACTATGTTAGAAAATAACGATTATAGAATTCAATTATGTTTACTTTTAGCTTTCTGAAAAATTGGAACGCACAATTTACTAAGGTTGCTCTCAAAAATTTGTTTTAATTAAACATCTAGTTTTCTTTTCTTCCCTTATTTATCAAGACCTACTTGACATGATAAACTTTTTATCCCTAAAAGATCCTATGTCAATGGGAATAATATTTTGTTCCGTAAACATTGGCACCCAATAATTTAAAAAAATTGTATGTTATGGAGTAAGAGGATAAAATTCATTACTCCCACACATATACATTGGGTTAATTTTATTATGAAGTTGAAAAAAATGATATTAGTAAAATGAGATTTCATTTTCCTAATAATCCAAAAAAAAAAATGGTGGTTCGAGAAAAAATCACCTCACCTCAATATCAAAACCCTCTTCATAAACCAACACCAACCCCCTTAGCCAATTTCACGATTCTAGAATTAACTCAAAAATCTTTTTGAGAGCATAATTTGTAAATAGCATCATTTCCAATAAAACTCCTATAAGCTAAAGTTCATATAATTCCAAACTATTTTTTTTAATCTAACAATTACAATTATTACTTTTTATTTGATTACATCAAGAAGTCTTTTGGCCAAAACTTTTGCACTATTTAAATCATCTACATAATTTTAGGACTTAACTCTTACACCCCGTATATTTATTTAGATCTCTCTTATAATTGATTAAGCGGCAGCTAAACTTAGAATTTTTTCTATTCCTTATAAGTTCACCTCAAACTTTTGCTCTAGAATAGAAAAGTTTTAAGTATGGGGGTATTTGATGAGTTGTAAATATACGCTTATTTTAGTATTTTATTTATATCATTTTAGTTCTTAGTCATAGTTTTTAGTTATTTTTTTGTTTATAAATATTTACCTAATTTAACTGAATTTCTATTTCTACAATTTTCCAGAAAAATGGTCAAAAATTGACCTGACACGCCCGTGTCAGCCAACCCGACATGCCCGTGTCATTTTTGTTCGACGATCAAGACTCGCGCTCGACAAGTTTCCGTTCGACGATCGTCGATCAGAATGACACGCCCGTGTCAGCTAACCCGACACGCCCGTGTCATTTTCGTTCGACGATCAAGACTCGTGCTTGACGAATTCCGCTCGACGATTATCCGCTCGACGATCGGCGATCAACCCGACACGCCCTTGTCAGCCAACACGACACGCCCGTGTCCATCCCGATTGACGATCAAGGCTTCTAGCTCGACGAAACGCTCTCGACACTCGTTGAGACCAACCCGACATGCCCTGTGTAGACAGATACATCGGCATGACCGACACATGTACTCCTCCACCTGGCCGATAAGACGCTGCCGGTGACTTTTTACACAACCCGCGCCCGGTTCTACCTCCCCGACACGCCCAGAGTCACACCCGTGACCGGGGGCGTGACATCCTCGTATGAAGCCCGAAGTCAACTATACCGTCAATTCAACGGATCACATCACAAACAGTAGTGATACGCCCCCACCCCCGACATGCCCGTGTCGGAGGGCGTGTACTTGGATTTTTTCCTATAAATTGCCCATTTCTGTAAGGGCCAAGGGTTCACTTTTTTGAGCCACTTTTGTGTGTTTTGTGGGCTGCATCCATGGATTCCTTTGCCATGTAAGGAGAACTTTCTCCTCCTTTCTCTTTATTTTTGTATTAGCTTTGTATTATCTTTGTAATAGTTCATTTTCATCAATAAAATATGCTTGTTTTTATCTTCTTAAATGGCTTTGGAATGAACTTGTGTGCTGAATTTCTTTCTCATTTTATCTCTTTGTTCATATTTGTTCTTCTCTTTTATGAAAAGTGTGTGTGTGTATATGAGTGTAACATGTTTGTTTCATATGTTTTCTTTCACTTGTCTCAATATTAGAGTTTGTTATAGATTTTATTTCCAAATATGGTATGATATGTTCATCTCGTTTTCTCCATGTTCTTCCTTATTTTTTTTAAATTTCATTCTTATGTATTTGTAAAAGAGATGTTAAAAGTGATTTTGTTTTTTTTTTACTTAGCTTTGTTTTAGGATTGTGAAACCTTTTTTGTTCTTTTCAATTTCTTTTCACTTTTTAATCACTTTTATGAAAATCTAAGAATGAAAAAGTTGTTATTTTAATTTTTGAATGGGTTTAGTTTTTGATTTGTTTTGAAAAACTTTTGTTCTCTTTCTTTTTAATGTGTTCTTTTTATGTGTTTTTGAAACAATCTAAGTATAAAAAGTAGATGTTTTAATTTTTAGGTAACTTTCTTTTTGCTTTTAATTTGTGTGTGTGAGTGTAGGAGTTAGGTTTTTATTTTGTTCTTTTTAATTTTCATGATGTGTGTGTGTGAGTGTATGAGTATAACTTCTAATGCTTTCTTTAATTATGTAGAGCGTGTGTGTGTAGGAGATAAATTTTCATGCTTTCTTTTATCGCTTTCTTTAATTATGTAGAGTGTGTGTGTAGGAGATAAATTTTCATGCTTTCTTTTATCGCTTTCTTCAAATTATGTAGAGTGCGTTGTGTATAGGAGATAGTTTTATTGCTTTCTTTTAATTCGTGTATAGTGTGTGTGTGTGTGCGCATTTATTTCTGCCCACTCGTTAAGAGTTAAATGACGTGCTTTTATTTCCCGCCGACTCATTTGAGTAGGACTTGCAATTTTCCTTTTTTTCTTTTCCGCCTACTCGTTAAGAGTTAAATGACGCGTCCTTATTTCCCGCCTACTCGTTTGAGTAGGACTTGTAATTTTTCTTTTTTTTGTAACTTAGTTTTTTTTTGTTTATTTATAATTTGAAGTGTGTGTGAGTTTTCTTTTTAGCTAACTTTTCTGTTTTCTAAATGTTTGTTATTTTCATGTCTTCTTCATATAATCATTTAGCGTTTAATTACGAACTCGCGCCTCATCAAATTATAAAGCCGTCCCCATACCGATGTGTGGCTAATCGTAATTAGCCTCGACATCGAAGAGCATTGGGACATTTAAAATAATTTGAAATAATTAAAGTTCTTAATTTTCACTTTAATTTTAGGACTTAAGGTTCCGCTATAATTCTATGAGTTAGGATGCGCAACTCTGATATTAGCCCGTTACTTCACCGCCTATTTTGTGTCATATGGTGTGGGGCCCCGGCCGGACCTTCTATTATATGCTATATGAACGGATGGAGTCATTAAATTTTTGGTATCAGCTATCTCAGTCTTTCCCTTTCGACTTCGTGGCCGAATTCTTTTGTTGGGTGGCGAGCAGGTGTAAGTGTGAACCGTATTAACACTAATGAACTGTTGAATGTCCATGTAGGAATGCAAATACCCTTGGTTGAGGAACCTGGGCGTTCCTAAATTGTTGTTATTGTTTGTACGAGGACTCTAATGTGTGTCTTGTTCCCCTATAGGTGACTCGTAGTGATGCTGGGCAGTCGGAGCTCCAGCGTTCTGATGAGAGTACGATACCAGTCGAGGTGCTAACACCTCCCCATTATGCGGAAACCATCCGCTTAGTTGCTGAGGTGTTGTTTGCAATGTTTCTAGCACAGCCAGTTGGGCAAGCGCAGCCGATAGCGGTGCTTGAACAGGTTGGGGCAAGACCAGAACCTGTTATGGTTTTTGATCCTCATGCAACTGAACGGCAGTTGAAGCAGTTCATGAGCTTCAACCCTCCTACGTTCACGGTTGTGGGATCCCCTATGCAAGCGAAGGATTGGTTATCACACGTCAAGAATATAATGACGATGATTAGGATGGAGGAAGATCGGAAGGTCACCTTGGCCACCTTCTTATTGGAAGGGGAGGCTCGGTTATGGTGGGGCGAGATCGAGTTACACCACTTAGCCGGAAGATAGTTAACATAAGTCTCGATTGAGGAGTTCTCGCGACTATTCTTGGCAATGCACCTACCAGCGGCACAACACATTGCCATGGAAAATGAGTTCCAACGACTAACGCAAGGAGAAAGTAGTGTTGAGACTTATCTGCATGAGTTCACATAGCATACAAGAGAAGGTCTTGCTCTCGAGTTCGGTGAACCAAGGGTTTCAGGCGTTGGTTGATACTGCGTGTACGCTAGATAAGGATATGAAGTAGGTGCAAGGAAAAAGGGACTTGGCTATGACAAAGATAGAGTTCAAAGCGCCCCGCCCTGGGAAATCGTACTCTCACAAGAAATGGGGCAAGAGATCTAAGTTGTCTGGACAAGCTCCTTCTACAGTTGCATTGGGTGCAACTTCAAGACCATAGACTCGTACGTGCTTCACTTGCGGTAGAGTGGGGCACATAGCCCATGACTGTCGGGTTGGTCCGCTAAAGGTAGAAAAGAAGATGGGAGCGTCTTATGCTGAGAATGGAAAGGCAGTGGTGGAGTCCTCTACATCCCAGGTGCAACCCCGAGTCTACAATCTTGGCCAGCAGGAGGCCATAAAGCAGAGTGACGTCGGCATAGGTACGAGTTAAGTTTTCAATTGCTTTTCCTATTGTATGCTTTGTGCGTAGCTTGTGTGTGATGTGATTGCCACAGGCTTTGTTAGGATTCGGAAAACATTGGCGAGAGCACTGTTTGATACGGGTGCTTCGCATTCATTTCTGTCTAAGGACTTCGTAACTCGGATTGGAGTACCTAGTCATGTGAAGACAGAGAGCATAAGGGTGTTATTACCGAATGGTTGTTTGATGCTTGCGGATAGGGCTTGCGATGTGGCGGTTCAAATAGGAAGTCAGGATTTCTGTTTGAATGCAGCTGTGCTACCGATATAAGAATTTGATGTGATCTTTGGTATGGGCTGGCTCGCGGAGCAGCATGCCTTTATTGATTGCAAGTCAAAAGATATCACACTGGGCCAAAATACCGAGCTCGAGACTAAGTTCGCGGGTATGCGAGAAGTGGGCGGGACCTTGATGTCTGCACTCCAAGTCATCAATACTGTTCGGAAGGGTGCAGAGTTATTCTTCACGCTGATTCAGGCTATTGAGCCAAAGGCCAATATGCGTGATGTTCCGATTGTATCAGAGTTTACGAATGTGTTTCTAAAGGATCTTCTTGGGCTACCAGCCCAGTGGGAGATCGAATTCACTATTGAGTTGGTGTCAGGTGAGAAACCTATTGGATGCTCGCCATATTGCGTAGCGCCAAAGAAAATAACTGAATTTAAAGTCCAATTGCAAGAGTTGCTGGAGCAGGGATGTATACGCCCAAGTATGTCACCTTAGAGCGCACCCGTTCTGTTTGTGAAAAAGAAGGACGGTGGTTTGCGGTTATGTATTGACTACCGTGAATTGAATAAGCTAACAGTGAAGAATAAGTATCCGATTCCACGGATAGATGAATTGTTCGATCAGCTAGTGGGATCAACCGTCTATTCCAAATTGGATTTGAAATATGGATATTATCAGTTGGGGATTCGAGAAGGTGACATTCCCAAGACTGCATTTGCAACACGCTACGGTCATTATGAGTTCATAGTAATGTCGTTTGGGTTATATAATGCGCCATCGGTGTTCATGGACCTAATGCACCGAATGTTCCGAGAGTACTTGGACCTGTTTGTGATTGTATTCATTGATAATATCTTGGTATACTCTCAATCGGAAGCTGATCATGCAAACCACTTGCGATTGGTGTTGCATACCCTACGGAGGAGTAAGCACTATGCCAAGTTCTGAAAGTGTGAGTTTTGGATGTCATCGGTGGCTTTTCTTGGCAATGTGGTAAGTGGCGAGGGCATAGCAGTGGATCCGTCAAAGATAAGAGCCATACAGGAGTGGCCGGTGTTGTCTTCGGTGGCCGAGGTTAGGAGTTTCCTTGGACTGGCAGGCTACTATAGACGGTTTGTAGAAAACTTCTTGCGGTTCGCTTTGCCTCTGACCACACTGACGAGGAAGGATCAGAAGTTCGTTTGGACGCCAGAGTGCGCACGAGCTTTTGAAGAGCTAAAGAGTCGGTTGAACACGGCGCCTGTGTTGACATCGCCATGTGGTACCGACGGATATGAGATCTATAGTGATGCTTCCGGGAGCATCTTAGGTTGCGTTCTTCTGCAATTTGGACAAGTGATTGCTTATGGCTCATGCCAGTTGAAAGTGCATGAGCGAAATTATCCCGTCTATGACTTAGAGTTGGCGGCAGTGATCTTTGCACTTAAGTTATTGAGGCATTATCTTTATGGTGTAAAAGTGGATATCTTTACGGACCATAACAGCCTAAAGTACTTGTTGGATCAGAAGGATCTGAATATGAGACAACGTAGGTGGATGGAGTTCCTTGGGGACTACACCTTTGGTATTCATTATACTCCCGGGAAAGGAAACGTGGTCGCTCATGCCTTGAGTCGGAGGACTCCATCAAGTGCATCTTGGTTGCAAATGCACGATGAGCGTATGATCAAGGAGTTGGAAGCGTTAGAGATTTCTTGTGTTGACAAGAATTCCACTACCGATGCCTGCTTAAACTGGATGGATGTACAATATGACCTTTCAGACAGAATTCGACGAGCAACGGAGCTCGATGAAATTCTCCAACGCTATGCAAAAGAGGGTCTAGATGGAAAATTCTCCAGCCTGACGGCCTTTTGCGGAAAGAGGGTCATTTGTGCGTCCCAAGTAAGGGTAAGTTGAAAGAAGAATTGATGTATGAAGCACACTATACAAAATACTCAATTCACCCTGGGAGCACAAAGATGTTCAAGGACATGAAAAAGTTATTCTGGTGGGCAGGACAAAGAAAGATATTGCTCATTATGTGGCTAAGTGTCAAACTTGTGCTTTGGTGAAAGAGGAATGCCAGAAGCTGGGAGGTTTCTTGAAGTCGTTACCGATTACAGAATGGAAGTTTGATGACATCTCAATGGATTTCGTGCACGGGTTGCCGAGATCTCAACGCGGGAATGATTCAATCTGGGTGATTGTAGACTGGTTGACGAAGGTCGCTCACTTCCTTCCGAACAAGCATGACAATACAGTGGAAAGTTTGGCAAAGATCTATGTGGAGCAGATCGTACGACTGCACGGTGTTCCTCGTAGCATCATGAGTGATCGTGATGGGCGATTCACATAGAACGATTGGAGGCTAATCCATCAATTGTTGGGAACGAAGTTGACGTTCAGTATAACCTTTCATCCCCAAACAGATGGCCAGACTGAAAGGACCAATAGAACAATGGAGGATATGCTTCGAATGTGCGCCCTAGATTTTGGCAAGAGATGGGAAGATCATCTCTATATGGTGATGTTTGCCTACAATAATATCTACCAAGCGAGCATCGGTATGGCACTGTTTGAAGCATTGTATGGGCATAAATGCCATACACCGTTAGCTTGGGCAGAAGCAGGCGAATCCAAACTGTATAAGCATAAAGAGGTCAATGAAGCTAACTCGACGATACACGCTATTCAGGAGAGGCTACTGATAGCCCAGGATCGACAAGCAAAGTACTACAACGCCAAGCACCAGAACATGGAGTTCGCGCTGGGCGATTGGGTATATTTGAAGATCAAACCCTTCAAATGCGTGTCCAGGATTCGGCATCTGAAAAAGTTAAGTCCGAGATATCTTGGTCTGTTTGAAGTGGTGGAGCGAGTTGGAGAAGCTGCGTATCTGCTAGCTCTTTCGGCAGAATTGAGTGGATTACATGATGTGTTTAACATCTCTGTGCTTCGGAAAGCCGTCAAAGATCCAGCTCAAGTGATCGAGAATGATCGTTTACCGGTTGAGTATGGGCTAACGATGAAGGTTAGGCCCATTCGGATCGAGGATCGAGCCGATAAACAGTTGTAGAACAAGACAATCGGGATGGTCAAAGTCCGGTGGGACAACTGTGGCCATGAGGAGCTAACATGTGAGCGAGAGCAGACCATGCGCGCTGAATTTCCCGAGCTGTTTGTGTAAACTGTTGTACAATGTATCTCTTGTTATAACAGACATGTTTAAAGTTATAACATTGTGACTGTTGGTTTCCATACTGCATGCAAATTTCGGGATGAAATTTCTTGTAAGGAGGGGATGGTTATAACACCCCAAATCCCAAGTGTGGGTTCAGGTTGGGCTATACGGCCTGGGCTACGGGCATTTCCCAAGCCGTGTCCTGCTCTGTATGGCTGAGCAGCCTGTCGAGTGCTCGAAAAAATGCACTCGACGAGTTCTAGAGAGGAACATGCCCTGTGACACGGGTGTGTCGGAGGGAGTGTCCTCCTCTGGTTCGTCGACCTCCACTCGAGTAAATATGCTCGACAATACTTGAGTGGGGAACACGGCCTGTGATACGGGCGTGTCATATGTGACATGGGCGTGTCACATGACCGTGTCCTTCTCTAGATTTGACCAAGGCAATGAGGCCTTGTGAACAAGGGCAGGACATGGGTGTGTCTCTGGGCACACGGCCTATGACACGGGCGTATCACATGGCCATGTACTGTTCGGGTTGAATCGGATGTGTGCCGCCTGAGGTACATGACCACAGACACGGGCATTTCTGAAGCCTTGTTAGGGAACACGGCCTGTGACACGGGCATGTCACATGGCCATGTCCTGCTCTGGGTAAGTCAATTGTGTGCCGCTTAAGGTACACGGCATGTGACACGGGCATGTCATTGGCCGTGTCAGCCCAAAAATAGAACTTTGTGGAAAATTTGTGGCCATCCATTTCCTTCATCTAGGATCTAATGGCCCAGGCTGCTCCCGGCTGCTTTAAGGCCGAGAATGAGAAGAGAATCCTCATTTGAACTTGGGTCATTCTCTCTCTAAGAGAGCTAGAGAGAAGGGAGAGCAAGGCGAAGGAGAAGAAAAGGAGCCGACCACCGGTAGAGCTGCAGAGTTCTGATTCGAGATCTGAGGCCAGCGTTGTGGAGGCAAGGCCGCTGCAGCTAGAATTCCATGGCTCCAAAGAGGTCGTCAAGGGTAACGATCTTCCTTCTTGGACACGTGAAGTCCTTATTTTTGGCATATGCATGTATTTCCCCCACCAGAGGGTGGATTGCGAAGGGATTTCCTTGGGTTGATTTTTGGAATCCCCAATAGTCATGCATATTGATTCAGAAATGTGTAGTACGAAATATGCATGTTCTGTGAAGCTCATCTAGACAGGTTGGTCTGGATTGATGATGTTTCATTTGCACACCAGAGAAGACTCAGTGGTTAAACGTGTAGTTTGTTGAGTCGATGGGTTAGACCTGTGAAGGGCAGTAGCAGGAGGTACTGGAGTGGTAGTCAAGGAAAATACTTTTGTGAAGCTTATGCTGTGTGCTATGGAAAGACCAGTTTTCTGGCACTGCAGGATGATGCAGGGTTTGGGCAGAGTTGGGTGCAGAAAGTGAGTTCTGCGAAACCCACTAGGCGATCGCTAGAGACGCTAGCATGAACTCCCCTTGTTGATTGTGCAGCCAGTCCCGTGGTGGACATTGTGGCTAGTGGAAAGCCAGTCCCTTGGTGGATATTGTGGCTATTGTGAAGCCAGTCCTTGGTGGACAATATGGCTATTGTGAGCTTGATGAGCTCTTGAAAAGGCCTTGTGCCGAACAGGAAAGGTGAAACCGACCAGCGCCTTAAATTTAGCCTCGTGTACGTTGGTATTCGATGATGGCAAGGCGACTTGAGCAACGAAGGGTGGCTGATCTATACCTGCTTTATGTCCGTCCGACTTGAAGACCTGAAAGTGCGGCCAGTTGGAGCGCATAATGATAGTCTTATGCCTGCGTGCCAAAAAGTCTAAATGCTCAATTTTACCGTTAGGTTTCGGCCCTCGAACGGTGGCGGGACCCTGGTTCGCCGGTACACCAAGAATGTGCCGGAGTGTACGGATCGTCGGGCCGCGTGGCTGACAGTTGTGATGGATTGTTTGTTCGTGAGAGCATAATGTGTGATATTTATATATCTGCCTATAAAATTCTATGCCTGCAGGGAAGGAATACCACTGCCCTAGGAAAGGGGTAGGGTCTTTATTAATTGGCCAGCTGAATGCTGACTGTTGCTTTGTTTGGCACCGTTTGGTGGGCTGTCCATGTGCAGGTGCTGGAGAGCCGAGCGGGACACATAAGGGCTAAAGTCCCTGCTGCTGCTGCTAGCCCTTGAGGGCTAAATAAAGAATGTATTGTTTTGTTCATGTGTGGACGGCCTGCGTGCCGATGTTTGGAATCCACACTTGTAAAGAGCAATTATAAGGCCATAAGGCCAAATGATATTGTATTTGGTGTACATCTTTATACTATAAGCAAAGACCTAATCAGCCCATGGTGTAACATTTTATTCCAGTTATACACTCATAAAATCGGTGTTTGTGAATTAAATTGGGGGTATTTAGGTCATTCGTCCAAATTACCGCTTAAGATACACTGTTCATCCGCGAATAAATCCCGATACCCGGCCTTTCGTTGCTTCTTCCACGCGACAGAAGAGTCGGCGGCTACGGCGTCATCGTGCGTCCTCCTCCAGGAACCGCTCCGGTCGGAAGTCTTCGGGGTTTTTCCAGTGGGCCGGGTTGTTGGTGAGCCACCAGGCGTTGAATCCCCCGCGTAGCATTCCTCGCTCCCGCATCTTTCGCCTTCCTCCCCTCCCTCAGCTGCAGTCCGACCTTACGGTGTGACAGTTTTCCAGGGAGACAATACTCGGTATTCCTCAACTCCACCCGAAGAAATCTTGCCACTTCGCCTCCGGTAAGACCTCCCCTCTTCTTCTTCTTCCTTTTTATTTCTTCGCCCCCGCGGCTTTGCAAGATCTTCCGCTCCGCTCCGCTCCGCTCCGCTCCATACGGAACTCCCGTGTCCTACTACATTCACCCGCAACCAACGTCTTCCACTGCCTGATGCTGCCGGCGGGAACCGATACCTGACGACGCTTCCCTCTCATTCCTCCGCTCCTTCGTCTCTCTGTGCGCTCTATTCTCCAACTCACATTCGGTCCTCTTCCTCTTCCTTTTCTTTTTCCTGTATGTTTTTCCCCTCCTTCATCTTCGTTTTTCTCCGATGTATTTGTTTTCCCCTTCCCTTTGCCCCTGCTTTACTGCATTCGGTCGCAGGACATTTTCAAGATGGCAGATCTCATCTCCCAGCCAGTAAAGACAACGTAAAACCTAAGCTTTTGTATTGCTGATTCCAGTGGCTGTTTCATTATGGCAAGCATGTTGATGGTTTCAGGTCAAATATGATGCATAGGGAGGAGCAAAATTTCAATTTTCCGAATGACATTTCTCTTTGTTTCTGTAAAAATAACGCAGCACAATTACGAGGATGATAGTTTTGATTTCTACGTTGGTAGAACAAGAGTAGACTGGCTTGACCTTTGCATTGACAGGCAAGTGCATGTCGATTCTATCAAGAATGGCATAGACTTTGTTGTTTATGTCGGAAACACTCTGATGCATTTATATAGGTTGTGTGGGGAGGTTAATGATGCACAAACAATGCTCGAACAAATGCCCCGCAGAACTGTAGTTTCATGGAACACATTGTTAGTCTTCTATACTGGCAGATTGATGATGGGAGAAGCCATGAAACTCTTTGGCCAAATGAGGGATAACGGCTGCGAATTCTATCAGACAACCAACATTATTTTGCCCTCTATGTCAGATTTAACATGGAGATTGGGTTTTGGGAGATGGATTCATTATCAGATCATTTTCAGAGAAATTGAAGTTAGTATCAAGCTTGACACAACACTGGTGCACATGTATGCTAAATGCAGATCTATCAATACTGCGATTGTGGTATTTCACATAATGTCAATTAAAAATGTGTCATTAGATTTGATCAGCTTGGTTTCGCTCAAGCTGCTCTTGATCTATTCAATTGGATGAAGAATTGTTTGATGAAATCCAACTATGTTACATTTCAGGAAGTACTTTGTGCCCACAGTCATGCATGCGGGATTGGTTGACATTGGCTATCATTTCTTCCATGAAATGGTTCATGTATATGCATCAAACTGGATGTCACATTGCAATACCATGGTCGATGTTCTTGGCAAAGGGTCGTCAGTTTATCACGCGCGAGTGCACAATGGACGCATATTATTCAGGTGTTTGCTTTTTTCTTTCTATATTACTCAACTTTTTTTTACTGGAATAAGTTTTTTAAATTTTCCTATTACAAGTCTTTTTTGTAGACTTTTATGTTGATATATATATATCATTTTGATTTATTTCATCATGGCTTCAATTCAATGGAAGCCAAGAAGATGAAATAAACATTGCCACAAAAAGTTGAACTTTCGTTCTCTTGCTATTTAGGATGTGTTTAAAGACCAACTTTTTTGTGAATTAACAATAGTGAGTAAATGCTAATTATACAGAGCTAATCCAGTTGAATTGTTTGTTTTAGATAATGAATAAAAAACTTCCCACAAATCTGCCATGACAACATCCAATGAATCAGTTAAATAGTATATTTAACTTCATATTGTTCTGCTCACTAATATATGAATGTATTGAAAGTTAGCCTCTAGCAATTCTCATTCATTATGTGCAAGCATTTTACACAAATAGTTTAAAGTTGTTTTCCTAAAAAGGTTCATTCTGTTATGTTTTTTTAAAAAAACATAACTTTACTTCTTCAGGTTTTAACTTTCAATGAACTTAGTTTTCACTTGCTTTACTTATTTATCAAATTTTAACGCTTCAACTTCACAATTATAATATTTTCGTAATGAAATTTTGAACTGCTTGAGTGCATCATATTCTTACTATTTTCCTATGTATAAAATATATTGGTGAAGTTTTAATTTCAGGAGAAATTATCAAAACGATGAAGGTTTAAGTTTGTAGATGAAAATATATTGGTGCATCATATTCTTACCAAAGTCGCAGCCCCCGACCAAAGTCGCAGCCCCCGACCAAAGTCGCAGCCGCCGACCAAAGTCGCAGCCGCCGACCAAAGTCGCAGCCCCCGACCAAAGTTGCAGCCCTCGACCAATATCGCCGCCGCACGTCCAATGTCGCCGCCCCATGTCCAATGTCGCCGCCCCCGATCAATGTCGCCGTCCCCGACCAATGTCGCCCCCACGACAAATGTCACCCCCCGACAAAAGTCTTTACCACGAAAAAATGTCGTCACCACGAAAAAATGTTGCCACCACGACAAATGCCGCTTTCATGACAAATGTCGTCTCTCACAACAAATGATGTCCATGCGACAAATGACGCCCCCACATCAAATGAGGACCCCACGACAAATGACGCCCCCACGACAAATGACGCCCCCACGACAAATGTCGCCCCCACGACAAATGTCGCCCCCACGACAAATGTCGCCCCCACGACAAATGACGCCCCACGACAAATGACGCCCCCACGACAAATGTCGCCCCCACGACAAATGTCACCCCCACGACAAATGTCGCACCCACGACGAATGTTGCCCGCACGGGGTCCCCGTGCACGACTGCTTGTTCCTATATAAATGAGGGTATTTATATCAGTGGACATTCATGGTTGGAGTTCAGTATTCATGTTAAAAGCTTCTGGTAGAATGCTATAAGTTAGGATGCGCAACTCTGATATTAACCCTTGACTTCGCCGCCTATTTTGTGGCATTAACCTATAACTTCACTGCCTGTTTTGTAGCATATGGTGTAGGGCCCCGACCGAACCTTCTATTATATGCTATATGAACGGATGGAGGCATTACAAGTTCTCTTTCTCTCCTAGTCACCAAGGCTGACTTGGTCATCCCTTTAAGCTATTTGCAGCCCACTAAATCATATCATCCATAATTAAGAGGTGGTTTACCCAAATGAAAAAGGGCTTGAGCTTGGGTTAGCCCATTTGGGCTAAGTTGATCTAAACTAGACCAGGGTTGACCTTGGTAATTTTGACATTTTGGGTTGATCCCAATAGCTCCTTGGTGACCCATTGACCTCCCTTGCTGTCTAGGTTGGGCTGGGTAGGGTTGTCTTGGCACTTTGGGGCTCGCTTGACCCTTAGGAAGGGTACTTTGACCAAGTTTGGGCTAGAGTTGACGTTTGTCAACATGATCATTTGGGTTGACCCCAAGGCATCCTTGGTGACCCCTTGGCTTCCCTTAAGGTCTAGTAAGGGTTGTGTAGGGTTAAATTTGCACACTGAAGGTGACTTGCCCCTTATTTAGGACACTTTGACCACTTTAGGGATAGGGTTGGTCCTAGGTCATCTTGGCCACCCAGAGTTGACTCCAATAGACACTTAGGGCCTTCAACAGATTGGTGAGGTTGTGGTGGAATCATGGAGTCATGGTGAAGCCCCTAGATCATCCCAACCTAGTGTTTTGAAATGTACTGTTTGCAGATCATAGTGATCCCACCTACATTCCTAGGTCCACTTGGTCTTCTTGGGCTTCCTAAGGTTTTGTCATGACTCATTCATGACAAAACCACTCCTAGGGGGTCTAGTTGTCTGAAGAATGTTACAAATCCCAATATATAAACGAAAAATTTCATCCTCGAAATTTAAGTTTGGCTTTCGGGGTTTCGAGTATGAAAAATAAAATGTAATATCCCAGAGGTTGTAAGGAATACCTGACTAGAAAGCCCGGGGTACTTTTTTGCATCAGATCCTGCGGCTCCCAGGTTTGCTCCTCCTGACCGTGATTCCTCCACAGGATCTTGACCAATGGAACCTTCTTGCATTACAAGACACGTATCCCCATATCCTCTATTCGAATCGGCTCCAGGTGTACCGATCGATTAGAAGCTATAGGTCCATCTGTAGTCGTGATCTGATGCTCCGGTAAAAGTAGAGCTATCCTCAGGGAGGTGACATGGAAAACGTCGTACAGGCACTCTAGTTCTAGTGGCAGCTCCAGCCTGTATGCTAAGGGACTGATCCGCTCCAGTATCCTATAAGGCCCCATATTTCTCGGGCTGAGCTTCTTCTTCCAACCTCACCCGTGAAACTCCACGCATCCGTCGGATCTTCAAGAATACCCGGTCTCCAACCTAGAACTCTACCTCACGATGTCTCGCGTCATAATACTTGGCCTGCCAGCTCTGCGCCTCCAACATCCGATCCCGTATTGGCCTCACCTAAGCCTCAGTGTCCTTAACAAACTCTTGGCCCAGCACCTTCGGGTCCTCATCGTGTATACATGACAGCGGAGCCCTAAACCTTCGTCCGTATAGGGCCTCATAAGGGGCCATCCCTATGCTGGACTGGTAGCTATTATTATATGAGAACTCGACCAGTGACAACAGCTTCTCCCAAGCCTCTCCGCAGTCCAGAATGCATAGTCGCAGTAGATCTTCCAAAGTTGATTGGTGTGTTCCGTATGCCCGTCAGATTGGGGATGAAAAGTTGTACTGAATGTCAGCTGAGTGCCCCAATAGGCCTGCACTGATCGCCACTCCTTGGACGTAAAACGTCCATCCCGATCCGACACGATCATCCTGGGCACGCCATCAAAATGAACGAACTGCTCCACAAACCTCCGCACCAGCACACCAACCGAGTCATACTTCCTGATCGGGATAAATCTGGCTACCTTCATCAGTCGGTCGATGATTACCCTGATCTAATCATTCCCCGTCCGCTATTGGGGAATCCCATGTAAGATGTCCATTGCGATATCATCGAACTTTCAATCCGGCATCGGGAGTGGTAGCAACAATCCTGCGAGGTTCCTGCACTCCGCCATCACCAGCTGGCTGTCTCATAGTGGGTCACAAAGTAGGTGATATCCTTCTTCATGCCTGGCCAATACATGGTCCTTTTCAGATCCGCAGTCATCGTCGTAACTCCCGGGTATACCGAATGCCGACTACTGTGGGCCTCCATCATGATATCCTCCCGGACCTGGCCTCCCTCTGGTATGTAAACCCGTCCTCTGAATCATACCAGGTCATCCGTCTATGTGTAATCTCCAGCAGTGCCTCCCTCCAAGGCCCAAAATATCAGCTCCAGCATGGCGTCCTGCCTCTGCCCATCTCTGACTCGGTCTCGAATGTCATTTGTGGCGCTCATCGCAAATAAATACTCCTCATAGAGCTCGGGGTCATCAGACAACACCAGCGTGATATACATATCTTATAATCTATACACCAGCTCCATATACATAATATGGGGATCTGCTCCGGACGTGGCGGCTCTTCGACTCAGCGCATCGGCTATTACGTTCACCATCTCTGGGTGGTAGCGCATCTCGTACTGGTAATCTGCTAAAAACTCCACCCATCTCCTCTGCCTGATATTCAGCTCCTTCTGCGTATCTACGTACTTCAAATTATTGTGATTAGAGTATATGTCGCAGTGGACACCATAGAGGTAGTGCCTCCAGACCTACAGAGTAAACACGACCGCTCCCATCTCCAAGTCATGAATAGGGTAGTTCTGTTCATGCTTCTTCAGCTGGAGGGAATCATAAGCAATCACGTGGCATTTCTGCATCATCACTGTACCCATACCCTGGTAGATGTGTCGGTGTAGACATGGAATCCTTCTTTCCCTGAAGGAAGGGCAAGGATAGGAGCCGAGGTGAGTCGATCCTTCAGCTCCTGGAAAGCCGTCTCACACTGTGGGGTCCAGACAAAGGGCACATCCTTACTCGTCAGGGATGTGATTGGGATGGCAATTTGATAGAATCCCTCCACGAACCTCCGGTATTAACCGGCAAGTCCTAAAAAACTCCGCATGTCTGTGTCATTCTTTAGTGGCGGCCAATCCCGAACTGCCTGAATCTTAGCCGGGTCCACTGCCAACCCGGCTCCGCTGATAATGTAGCCTAGGAAGGCCACCTCCTTCAACCAGAACTGGCATTTGCTGAACTTCGCATAAAGGTAGTGCTCCCGCAGTCTCTCTAAAGTCGTGTCAGATGTCGTGTGTGCTCCTCCTCTATCCTCGAGTAAATGAGGATGTCATCAATAAACACGATGACGAACACATCCAAATAATCCTCGAACACCCGGTTCATGAGGCTCATGAATGCCGATGGTGCATTCGTGAGCCCGAAGGGCATTACGGTAAACTCAAACAACCCATATCTGTTACAGAAGGCAGTCTTCGGAATGTCCTCCAGAATCCGCAGCTGGTGGTAGCCCGACCTCAAATCCAGTTTTGAAAAGAAATGTGCCCCCTCTAACTGGTCAAATAGATCATCTGTCCTTGGCAGTGGATAGGTATTCCAGACTATCAATCTATTTAGTGCTCTATAGTCGATGGACAATCTGAGTGTCCCGTCCTTCTTCTTGACGAATAACATAGGGGCTCCCCATGGTGAAGAGCTCGGTCGGACAAATCTGGCTTCAACTAGCTCCTGCAGCTGGCTTCGAAACTCTATGAACTCCTTCGGGGCCATCCGGTAAGGGGCTCTAGATGCCAGCTTAGCCCCCGACATGAGCTGTATCTGGAAGTCCTTCTCCCGATGCGGGGGTAGACCTGTCAGCTTCTCTCGGAGTACGTCAGCAAAATCATGCACCACCGGGATACTAGAGATGGAATCATTGGCCTCGGCCATCTCAAACAGCACTTCATAGACTTCTTCTCCCTGTAGGTGGGCCTTGACGGCCTGTACGGATTATAACAAGAGAGGGGTGGTAGATCTAATAGATTCGATGACGACATAGGAATCCCATGCCTCAAGGTGATCCTCTTTGACAGGCAGTCGATCTTGGCATGGTTCCAATGCAACCATGTCATGCCTATGATCAGATCATAGGCTGGCATTCTTAGGATCATTGCTAGTGCTTCGAATGCCTTCCCGCCAATCTCCGCCTCCATGTTGCAGTGGGCAAAGGTGAATAGCTCCGATCCGTCGGGTAGTCGCACTCTCATCATCAAGCCTATTTATCACTCCACACCGTCTAGTCCTTCAACGAAGGCTTCCGATACGAATGAGTGCGAAGCACCCGTATCGAATAACATAAAATCAGGCTTGCTGCCGATGAAGACTATGCCTGGGGTGGTTAAATATTTAGAACTCTAGTTATGGTTTTCCTTCATAGTTCTAACAATTCTACATCCATAAGTCCAACTTTTTAGGAAAGAAAGAACTTAAAATTTATTGGCGTACCTGTTATCACTTGCTCCTGGTTTCGTGGTTGAGCAATATCCAGGGCATACACTTACTCCCTCTCCTGCCTGCGGTCTCTACCCTGGTATCCGCATCCTCGGCCACGTCCTCGGCCTCCAAACTGTTCTGTAGACGGGGCATCCGGTGGTGCTGGTAGTCGTGCCCCCTCATGGGGCAATTTCTCCGGATATGCCCCACCTGATGATAGTAATAGCACTCGGGCAGGGGATATACCATACCCCCGGGTCTCTGCATATCCCGCATCTGGAGAGGTTAAGGATCCATTACCACCGATTCCCTAGGCTCTTGTCTCACCTCCTGATGAGGTTGGTTCTCTGCCCTTCTCCCATCTATCCCATCAGCAATGCGGCCCCTTCGCTGATCATTTCTGCCTCCCCGGCCTTGATCCTCCATTGTCCGGCCTCGATTCATGTGTCAATCTGCCTCAATCCTCTTTGTCATCTCCAATATCTGAGGTATAGGTTCGTCAGATACGAACAACAGAGCCTCTCTCAGATCCTCTCGCAGGCCCTTATAAAACCTCATGGTGTATCCGGCCTCATCCAGCTGATATTAGTCTGCAAACCGGGCTAAATTATTGAACTCCCGGTGGTACTCCACCACCGTCTTGTTGCCTTGCCTCAACTATAGAAATCTATCTTCCAGCTCATCTCTGGCCGACTGCGGAACAAAGTGCTCCAACAATACAACCTTGAAGTCCTCCCAAGCAATGTCTGTAACCTCTCTATCAGCAAACGTCGTGTCTTGCAGTGTCTTCCACCATATCTTGGTATGGTACTCCAAGTAAGAGACCACCAATGGCACCCTCTCCTCACATGGGCACCGTATCCCAGTCAGCATCTTATACATGATATCCAACCACTCCTCCGTCCATACAGCCGACTCTGTCCCCAAGTAAGATGCGGTAGAAAGTCCTCCGAAGATGCTCAGCCAATTGGCCCCAGGGTTTGGCTGCGGAGCCGGAACCTGCTGGGCCCTGAGAGCCTCCATTATGGCTATCAAAGTCTGCCCCATCTCCGACTGTAGAAACGGAGTGGGAACCGGGGGAGGTGTTGCAATATTCGGAGTCTGCTGGGCTCCGCCCTGTGGTGTAGGCTGTGCTGGAGGCTGCGTAACAAAGATCATTTGTAAGTAATAGACTCAAACCTAATTTAAAGTGGACAATTTACATGTGATCCCCCATATGGGCACACCACTTCTTCCGCTACTTAGTTTGTCCCCAAAAAAAACTCGTGTGGGGGTGACCCAGGGTTTGTGGACTACTACCTTTTCGATCGAGGTCTCCTCTGATACCACTTGTAAGGTCCCTTTTTTAAAGCCACGGGGTCTTAGGCCCAGAACCGCCGCTTTGTGGTGACACCTCCACGACCGGGATGGTCATCACTACAAAAGACCGATCCTGCCGGCCATATTGATTACAAAAAAGTAGCAATAGAGTAAATGAAACCAAAACTCTAACACATGTCCACAGAGATCAAATAGATATAAATAATCTCCACGAAGGGAGAGTCCACAGTAATCATAATAAAGGTACTGAAAATAGGGCTCACGCCCGATACATCAATGTCCTCACAACATATCTCTCATTGCGGAAGCAAAACTAAAATAACTACTAATGACCGGGACTCACAGTCCCAGCTGTCTGAACACTGGTACTAGACTATCTCATCTCCATGCGTGCCGACCTCTGGGGCTGCTCCTCCATGCTGTGCTCCACGGTCCCCTAAAATGATGTGGTTCGAAAACCGTTAGTTTAAGAGACTAAGTCCTATCATCCCCTACCCCTCCCCTATTTCTCCTAGGCACCGTGCGGAGAGGAGGAATGGGAAGATTTGAAGGTGGAGAATAAACAAAACAGGTGACGGTGGAACTATTCTAGCATGAGTATATAAACAGAACAAGTATATGTAAGCAGTAGTAAATATAAGGTAAACTAAGAAACAAGTAACCTTAACTTATATGAATGCCCATAGAAACTTATAAGTTATGAGATCTTTTGTAAGGTTCCCATCGTATAAAAAGTCCCATGCCGATTTATACGTTGGGGTGTCGGTTTTCAAGCAAGCAATATATATATATATCCAAAGGGTAATAACCTTAACTTATAAGCATGCTCACACAAGCTTATAAATTAAGGGGTCATTTCGCAGGGCCTATTGTATAAAGCATCCCAAACCACTTTATACAATAGGTGTCAGGAGTTATATGCAATGATGATGTTATGACATGCAAGTATGCCATGATGCGAACATGCAAGTGCAACACACCCACCCGACTCTGTATATATAGACCTTTAGTTCCCACTTTCTGGAGCCTAGCCTCCCAGGATACCTCCGTAGTGGCAAACAGAAGTGATGGGTTGGGCCTCGCCGACCTATAAATCGGTAATTACACTACCAATCAAACCTATAGTACTCCTCGACACTAGTGTACTAAGCGGAGCTCCTGTGTACTCTTTGCCGACAAGTCCATCGGACTTATCTTGGTTAAGTGCAAAACCACACTTGCCGAGCCAATGTATTGGTGTCAGTGCATCGACCCTCCAATACCGAAGACCCACCACCTTATATTTATGCACATGCAACCTTATGTATCTGCTACCGAGCCAAAGCTCCCCGGACCATCCCGTCCGTCAGAATTAACAACCGAGCCAAAGCTCGTCGGGCCAACCTACCCATCATCAAAACCACCGAGTCTACTGCCCGTGTGACCCAACCAAACATCCCGAGACATCGAGGTGAGTGAAAGTGAATCTCTAGTTATGTTAGTTACTCTTGCAGTTTATTTTGCCTACAGTTTAGGTTAGTACAGGACTGCCCAAGGCATACCGTGTGAAGGGTTCTCGAGGGCACTAGGAACTACGATGGGCTGAAGTCCAAAGCACCCGTTCACAAGACACTTAATATTATTGGTTAATACCAGACTCCTGATCGCTTTAATATTACTCTGGATCTAAACCTAGTGTGTTTTGACCTTCTCTCTCCCTCCACAGGAAAGACGACCTTTCATCGATCTCGAGCACCACCTAATCTTAGACAACATAACTAACTACTCATCCCAACTTCTATTGATATACTCCATTTCACTTCACCCAGACCAGCAAGCCACTAACCCAAATCCATATACTCAAATAAATTACCATCAGATTTTCTGTAGATTTACTACATGCAGACCACCTTATGTTATATGATGTACATGATAGGAGGTACCCTAAATTCTCAGCGCAACACCCTAAGATAATTAATGGAGGTCTATCATTTCCTTTATATCCTAAATCTAGAAACTTGGAATTTTTCCTAATTTACCTGATATTTTATTTAATTTCCCTAAAAATCCAAATGCCCTAGTTTTGAATATGAAGTGGCCTTTACAGTCATGCACAATGCTCCACAAAATTATGATAAATACTAGGCAGCTAATTGACAGTAAATTCATGTCCACCAATTTTTTTGCAAGGTTTAGTCCTGTGATCCAAAATTTCAAATATAAACACATTGTTAATAATTAAAGAAACAAGTGCTGCAAATAGGCTTCCAAAAATTATAAGAAAATTCAATCATGACCAATATGCCCTAAAAACACTCCTGACCAAGTTTCCAAACTTTCCAGTGAATAATGAACTCTAATTTTAATTTAGAACAATACTCCTCATTCATAAATTAATGAAACAACTAATAAAAATAATTATCTAAAAATTATGATAAAATTTCCTCATGAGCATAATGACCTAAGTACACTTTTGCATAGGTTTCATAATTTTCTAACCAACATTGAGCTCTGAGTCTATTTTTGAACATAATTGCATAATTATAAGTTTGTGTAGTAAGTACTGAGAATATACATATAAAAATTATAATAGAATTCATGTATGAGTATAATGACCTAAAACACCTTATGCCCAATTTACATAATTTTCCAATGAACAGTGAGATTATAATAAACAAATAAATATCAAGGGCAAATCCATTTATTACAAAGGAGGTACTAAAATTGTTGTTCCAAAAATTCAAATAAAATTACTAGGGGCTCATATTAAACCTACGACTACACTACCCAAGTTTCACAACTTTTCATAGTCTTGATGGCCTATTTTACATGTATAAGGTTTGTGCCCTAAAATAGGGTTAGGATTTTGGGAAGTTTATCAGCCTCTAAATCTCATGATATTTTTACCAGAGGAGCTTGAGAACCCTAAAGTCCTCTCCACCAAGTTTCAAGTCATTTCAAGGTCACTTGACCCCTTGAACTTCAAACCCTAAGTTTTCACACATAGGACCTACCCTTGTGTCCCAGGGCTCTACCCTTCAGCATCCACCCAATAACAGCGGAGGGGGTATTTTGTGTGCTAATATAGCTGAGTGCCAAGATCCATCACGTTTGGGTGAGGTTGGCCAACTCAAGAGCACTAAGGGCACTTAGCCCTAATTTGACCTAAAATGGTCATCCTTTGGATACATAATTACCTATCAAATCAAATCCAAAAGGGGTGAAATTTTTACCAGAGCCCTATAATATTCCTCAAGATCACCAACCAAACGTTTCAGGATTTTTAAAGTGATTAAGACACCAAATTAATTTCTACATTATTTATTAAATTTTTAAAAAAACTATAGAACAAGTATCTCCAAAAATTCCTGTTTTTTGATAGAACCTAGGTATAGGTTAGAATGACTCTAACTAAGGCTATAACTTTGATAGGGTGTACTCTAGGTATAGACCCCACCAAAATGAGTGCCTTGGTCAAACCAGACATCCAAATTGGTTCAAACTAATTTTAAATTAACGAACCCCCTAAGGCTATAACTTTGATATTGACCACTTTCTCTGATTAAGCATCTAGTTTTTTTTAAAATTTAATTCAAAACACTATAAATTGTGTCACAGAATAATACAAGAGTTATAGTTTGATTTTATTTAATCCCGCACGAATCTTGGCGCAAGATCGGACGGTGTTGGGTCATCTTCTACCTCCAGGCAATGGCCCTCATTGCATCTTCCTGGAGCACCTTCCAAGCGCTACAACCGGCCACCCATCGAGCTCCCCGTCCGGCCACCGCCACCACCACCTCCGTCGAGGTGGTGGCTATCACCAGGCGGCAGCACAACCTCCGGAGGAGCCATTTCTGGCGATCCCGACAAGATGAACTTCACCCCAAAACCAAGAAACTTCTCCACCCGATCGGGCTTAATTGAGCCCGATTCTTATCCCTATTGATTCCTAAGATCTACCCGTAGAAGAAGGAGCAAGGGAGGACCTTTGTGGTGGTCTGGAGTCGAGCCGATCGCCTGGTTGACATTAGTAGTGATGATGTTGCTGAAATTCGGCAACAGCACAGTGGACAAGCTTGAAACCACCGGGTGAAGGGTGGTAACGACTCCTTCGTGCCTAGTGATGCTTTTAAAATACCGAAACGGGGTAGGGGAAGAGTGTGGGTTGAATGGCCATTAATGGCCATTAAGGGACATTCTCGGCCATGGTGGTGGGGGGTGAACCTGGCTTGGGGTGGCCGGGAAACGGCTGGAAACTCCTTCTCTTCCCCAGACGAGTTGAATCCTGCCATTAAAGGTGGCCCCTGGCCTCCCTAAGCCATGAATGGCTTCTTCCTCCCTCTTTCTCTTTCCTCAATTAAGGGTGAGGTGGAGTTCTCTCTCTCCTAGTCACGAAGGCTGACTTGGTCATCCCTTTAAGCTATTTGTGTCCCACTAAATCATATCATCCATAATTAAGAGGTGGTTAGCCCAAATGAAAAAGGGCTTGAGCTTGGGTTAGCCCATTTGGGCAAAGTTGACCTAAACTAGACTAGGGTTGACATTGGTTATTTTGACCTTTTAGGTTGACCCCAATGGGTCCTTAGTAACCCATTGGCCTCCCCTAGGGTCTAGGTTGGGCTGGGTAGGGTTGTCTTAGCACTTTGCGGGTCGCTTGACCCTTAGGAAGGGTACTTTGACCAAGTTAAGGCTAGAGTTGACTTTGGTCAACATGAACATTTGGGTTGACCCCAAGGGGTCCTTGGTAACCCCTTGGCTTCCCTTAAGGTCTAGGAAGGGTTATGTAGGGTTAGCTTTGCACACTGAAGGTCACTTGCCCCTTAGTTAGGGCAATTTGACCACTTTAGGGGTAGGGTTGGTCCTAGGTCAGCTTGGCCACACAGAGTTGACTCCAATGAACCCTAGGGTCATCAACAGATTGGTGAGGTAGTGGTGGAATCTTGGAGTCATGGTGAAGCCCCTAGATCATCCCAACCTAGTGTTTAGAAATCTACTGTTTGCAGATCATAGTGATCCAACCAACATTCCTAGGTCCACTTGGTCTTCTTGGGCTTCCTAAGGTTTTGTCATGACCCAGTCATGACAAAACCACTCCTAGGGGGTCTAGTTGTCTGAGGGATGTTACAGTCACGGCCCACATTTTCTCTGCATAAAATGAAATATCAGAGTAAGGAGAAAACACTCATCATGATGCCACTTCAGTACGGGATAACCGCAGACGTTCAGGCAAGACCCCAACTAAACATTTTTTGAAAGATTTATGAGATATTTAAGAAAAATCCAGTTTTAAGTTAAGTAGTTAGTAGTATCCCTTGGCTTAGTGGATCATCTAGTCCACAAAAAAATATAGTTATACAATGTGGATAATACTTTGATTAAGTTGATTTTAACATCCTATATGATTATAAACATCCCCGAAGGATAACTCACGCTATGCAAGACTTTAGATTTATAATAAGTATAGGAAAAGTCTTTACGCTAAACAGAAAGTAGTGTTTTAGTTTTGAAAGACATGACAAGTATGATATACTAATAATAAGGTTTTATACGTTAAAAATATCTAACATGCAACTTAGCATAAAACCTTCCCAGAGAGAAAGTACAAACAGTCACAGAAAACAGACAACTCAGCAGCTTAGCAAAGTAATTAGCATTGCAAAAGAAACCACCAGTGAGCGCCAATAACCTGACACAAACCCACTAGTGAGCATGTATGTCTTTACTAAAGTAAACAACCTAAGAAAATACCTCACAAGGGTGAGGAAACACTCCTGCAACAAACAGTCCGCTAGCAAGCTCCCTAACTTAACCGCTCAACCGGATACTGCCCTGAACTCGAGGCATTCAAAAGAAGAACACCCCAGCAAGAATACAAGTGGCAAAGGGAAGTAATCAGGTAATAAGTGCAAGTAAGAGATGATTTTACCAAACCTAAGTACAAAAATGCTGAAGACCATAGCCAGATAGACAATTAATTATAAGAGCAGTAAAATCTGAAATAATTAAGTCACCAGAATAAATGCACCAAGTGCTGAACGAAGCCATGCTTCAATAATATCTGCAAGGATTAGCATAAAAGTACAGACTGATCTAAGAAGCGAATTGAGCATAAAACAGATCGAATAGAATGTGAATAATTAACACTTGGCAAAATCAATCGGGTGGAGTTAGTGACCAATTGTCCCAAACCAGGCTCCCAATCCCAAATGTCTCAGCAACACAGAGGCCCTGTGGTGGTGGCCACTTGTACAAACCCAAACCAACAGTCCTCAGAAAACAGAGACCAAACATCCTCCAAGTGGAACGATCCACGACCGACATCCAGTTGGTGGTCCTTTATCCACTGTCAACCTTCATGGCCGAAGAAAAATCAGAACCTACCCAAATCACAAGTTCGAACCTTAAGATAAACTAAAACCATTCCTAAAACCGTCTTAAGGACAAAACCTGCCGAATTGGACAAAAAAACAGAGAAAAATATTCCAAGCACCAGAAAATTATGCGAATTTTCCTTATACCTGACGAAACTGCCATGTGACAACCGACAATATTCGTCGAACTCCAGACGATGTAACACCCCCTATCCGTTGCATAGCATATAGCAGTCGGTCCGGCCAGGGCCCGACGACATATACCACAGACAGACCAGATGGTTACTCAATGGAAACCATCCAACTAATACCCAACGTCCTACACAGAGTCATTCTAGCGGAAGCAATTTTAAAAGTTGCAAATTAAAAGAACCCAGCCACAAGCAAGAATGTCCACTACAAAACCCAAAAGAAATGAAGTACAATACACAAGTATAATGGCCTTAAGGCCTTACATTTGTTTACTCAAATTACATGTTTTGCAAACTTCGGCACGCAGGCCAGTCACACGTGAATAAAGCAAGTAAACACTCAATATTTAGGCTTTCGAGGGCCGACTCAGCAACATGGGCTTTTGCCCGCTATTTACCGCTTGGTCCTGCAGCACCTACAAGCAACAACCCACCGCAACGGTGGCAAACAAAGGAAATGGTCAGCTATGATGACCAAATTATAACGATCCCGCTCCCAAACTCGGGGCGGCGATGCTCCATCCCTGCACTTTATTAGCATAACCAAGCATTATAGAGTAATAACACTAAATCACAGACGTAGGCACACACGACCACACACCCCGTGCTATCAGGGCATATTCTCGGTGAACACGGTCAAAACCGCGGTCTCACCACCGCCACTTGGATGGCAAAACTCTAGAGCATTAGAGTCTTTCAGGCAGAAGTCACGTCACTTGAAAACATCGACAGCCTAAGACCCGACCTCTATACCATTGGTAGGCCTCTAACACCGAACCGCATAGAGCAGGAACGGTTCCACTCAACCCATTGCTCACCTCGCCAAGACACTTAAAGTTATCGACGCGGGTCAACCTTCCCCGAAGCCCGTGAATCGAACACACAATATTACATAACCCAGTTATGTACAAGTTGGATCCCAGGCCACCAAGACAGCAGAATCACGCATCTGCCCAGTTTTCCGAGTGCACCTCGAGGTTAGTCCCCAAGGCTCCCTGTTGCAACCTACTGCGTAGAAAACCCGAAAAACAAACATTTGCACGGAGTCTTCTCCCGCCATTCATGCAATGCAACATCACCTATCCAGGCCAACTTATCCGGGTAGGCTTCACACATCATGCTTATATCCGTTCTCGATTACGGACTCTACATGTACACAACGGGGACTATTCATATCTACCCGAAGGAACGCCTCAAACTCACCGCAAACTCACGAGAGCGGGCTTCCTATGCAAAGAAAAAGAGGACTTCACATGTCCTAGGATGAAAATCGTTACCATAGCATTTTTCCTTGGCGCCATGGAAATCTATGCGGATGAAAAGCACTGCAATCTCCTTGCCTCCGTAGATCCAAAGTCGGCTTGCGATTTGGACCTCCGAAGCTCCGCCGGTGACCGGATCTAGTCTCCTTTCTTCTTCCTTGCTCTTCCCTCTCTCTAGACTTTAGAAAGAGACTAACCCAAGTAAAATTGGGTTTTCAAAGCCCTAAACTGAGTATATCTCAGCAGGAACAACCCCCAGCCGTCGGATCCCAATATAAGGAAATTGACGACCACGATTCGGGCTTGAAATGCAAAATCTGGGCCGGACAAGGCCTGTGACACGCCCGTGTCCAGGGCCGTGTTCCCCATTCACCGTCGAAATCGACGCATCTTGAAAAGAACACGGGCACCCGACACGCCCGTGTTTGACCTGACACGCCCATGCCATCCAGTACACGCTCATGTTCCCGGGCGTGTCCTTCCATTGACACAGGTCCAAGAATATCCCGCAAGGGACACGGGTCATCGACATGCCCGTGTCGGATTTGACACGCCCGTATTTACCCGACACAGCCCGTGCGGCAAACCATGTATCAACATAGACATAGCCCTGCTTCATCCCGTGAAGGACACAGCCTGTGACACGCCCGTTTCCCAGGCCGTGTTCGCTGCTCGACGATCGTCGACTCCAAAATTTGTTGACCTCTCAGCCAGATCGTCGACCCGAGCACGACATGCCCGGGTACACGCCTGTGTCCCAGGCCGTGTGACCCCTACCAAGTTCCAAACTTGGCTCAAAATGCCTCCCGTCGCTCTTTTGAGTTTCGGGGCGTTACATACGATGCTCGACGAATGGCCAATGATATTCATCGAACTCTGTTTGACGCTCGACGAATGGACAATGATATTCGTCGAACTCCGTTTGACAAATTGACCGACACTCGATGAAGAGTCAACGATATTCATCGAACTCCTTACGCTAACTTATGATTCACGCCGAAATGACTTATCCAAATTCGACGATACTCGCCGAATTCTACTTAGACTACATACCAACACTCGACGAAAATCCGTCATCCACTTGCTCGACGAGTCTACGGCTTCCCACACCGATACTCGGCGAACACCATTACAATACATGATGATTTTTTACTTATCTCCAATTTTCCTAATCTCTATAGTTTGGCCAAAAATCAAGATCTAGCCTAGAGGGACATTTTCATGCTTCCAACTCTACTCCTAATCTCTAAGGGTAGTAAACAAAGGTGGGTGATCAAATAAAAATGATCAAGCAAGGGAACAGATCCACTTACCTCAAAACTTCGGGGAAACGCCGCCCGCTCATGCCGCTTCAAGGATCGGCCATAGAAAGCCCTATGCAACGTTTCCTGGAACTTTTGGAGGAGAAAGGAAGTCAAAATCTTGAACCCTAACCTACAAGAATCGGGGAAACGGGAAGATCTTACCACGATTGCGAAGCCTTCGCCGAGAGCTTTCCAGATCTCTACTCAAATGTCAAAACCGACCACTAAATCACCCGAAATCGTCTGCCGGAAGCTCCGTCCGTCGCACGCCTCCTTCTTTCACGAAACGAAAGATGCCTTCGGGCAGGGAAGACAATGAATAGTGTCCTTAGGTTTTTCTTATTACTGTATATATATATATATTATAATAGTATTAATAATTAATTCATTACAATTCAATATTAAATTGCATTAAATCCTAAAACAATCCGAAATCCATAATAACTCAGAATTTAACGAAATTCGCATCGTAGCTAAATACCGACGCTACGGAACCAACAGTGAAGTCGAAACTCAAATTCTACAAACAAAACTCGAGCAAAAACCTCCCGAAGCCAAAACACAAGCATTCCTAAAAAGACTCCACCGAGTAACCAAAACAGACCCGGCTCGCAAGGTAATCTTGAAACAGGCTAAACCCAACCACACAGAAAACTCAAAGAGCAAAACCACGCTCTAACCATGGAACAAGACAAACATTTCCTAATGCAATGCAGTGGCGTCAAAATCACACCACTACAGGAATAAAAATAAACATCGAAAAATCAGGGGCGTTACACAAAAGGAGTGGGATCATGGGTGTGACCGCACACATGATCACCACGCTTGATCCTCCCACATTCTAATCCCATTACGCACACCAAGGGAACCACCACTGGTGTTGCCTCGCTGGCCATGGCCCCATCCCGGCAGCTACCTTGCGGCCAAGGGACGGCCACCTCCTTGCAGTCGTGTGACGGTCAAGCTAGCAACCCCTCCTTGGCCGCATCCTTTCATCCAAGGGGCAGACAAGCTGTCCGCCCCTCCGTGGCCGCCACCTTGCGTCCAAGGGGCGACCAAGCCGGCCGTCCCCTCCTTTTCCACAACCTTGCGGCCAAGAAGTGGTTGTCGGTCGCCCCTTCCTCTGCCGCCGCACTACGTCCCATGGGCAGCCAAGCCGACCGCCCCTCCATGGCCGATTCCTTGCGGCCAAGGGGAGGCCAAGCAGGCCACCCCTCCTTGACCGCCTCCTTGATTCCAAGCGGTGGCCAGTCCGGACTCCCCTTCCGCGGTCGCCGTCATGTATCCAAGAAGCGGCCAAGCCGGCCTCCCCTCCTTGGCTGCTGCCTTGCGGCCAAGGGGCGGCCAAGCCGGCCGCCCTTTCCGCGGCCACCACCTTGCGGTCAAGGGGCGGCCAAGCCGACCACCCCTCCTTAGCCCCGCCTTGCGGCCAAGCCAGCCTCCCCCTCCTCGGTCATCGTATTGCGGCCAAGGGGCGACCAGGCTGGCTGCCCCTCCTCGGCCGCCGGCGACCTCCCCCGCCTACGGCGAGTGCGGAGACATGATCGCAGGCCGCCCATAGTGAGTCGCCCCCACCGTTTCATCATCTGAAGTCGTCGTAAGCTATTCGATTCGCATGTAACCACCCACTAACCGCCACGTTAGTGGGGGGGGGGGAATTTAATTAATATTTTATAATTAATTTATGAGGGTCTTCAAATAGCGGGATACGCACATTTAAACTATAGTAAAAACATTTATAAAGGTGGTTACGATGTGCGGATAGCCGTGCAACCACCATAACCACCTCCCAGAGCCTATAAAAGGATCCCCATGCCTCCACATTTCTAATCTTTTCTCTCCCAAGTCTTCTTCTTCCTCATATAGAAGATCTGAAGATTTCCTCCTACATGCCACCTCCGAGTCACGCTCGAGCCGCACTCGAGCCACACTCGAGCCACACCCGAGCCACAAGTGGGTATAGTCAAAGCCACCCGACGAAGCCAAATTGTTCAAGTTCTATGCAGCTACTGCAACTACAAGACCAAGGTCTCCACCTCCCACCCAGAATTGGCAAGCCGCTATCCGAAGACCACAAGCACGAAGCGTAATTTGTAACAACTCCCGGCACGATCACCTGTCATCCGTCGTATGTAAAGTATTCTCTCACCCCATAATTGTAATGGGAGGTGGAATGTCACCCACGGCTTCACAAACCAGCTATAACTACCAGGAAATAGTGGATTTTGACTGGCACAGCTCCGGCGACCTAGTTTTTTACCTAGTTGAGTGGTTTTTCTACATTAAAACTGCTTGTGTACAATCAACCTACTCTTTTCACTGTGTGCATGCTCGACCGTTCTGAGAGCTAAGAAAGTCCAAGTATTCCAGCCCGATCGGGACATCGAGTTAGTCCGCAATAGTTTTGCGTCGTTTGTGGGAATACTAGTTCCCAGTATCCTCAGATGATTGTACCATCCGCATAGCGATACGAGGAAATAGAATTTTCAACTCAATAATTTCCATGGAACAACTCCAATGACACAAAGAAGTGCCTGTACAGCTGAAGCATCCGTCCCAGGAGGGCACACCAAGCCAGCCCCCTCTTGCGTCCACAAGATTGATCAAGCAACTACTGCGGGCAAGCTAGAGGGCATGTTCGCCAAACACGTCTCCCAAATCAACGAACTCCAAGCCACAATGCTCGACATATATCGAGAAGTAAAACCGTCCTCCACACCACCGTTCCTACAGGTTGAGACACCTCCACCATAAGAACTCTTCTCCACGACTAAGACGCCCCCCTACAAGGAGTATGATATAGAAAAGGAGTTCTCGAGTACCAGTAGTTCCCCCACTCCAGCAACACTAACCTGAAGCATGTAAGATTGTCACGTCGATAGCCAACAATACAAGGGGGCATCAAAAACTCAACAAGTAAAACACCTGAGAAGAGGAGGCTAGAAAGTGAATCACACCAGGATCATAAGAAGAACTGCAAGCAACGCGCAGACATCTGTCAGCAAAGAAGTCACGCCGACATCGAGAACCCGCACCACTAATTGCCCCTCAGAACAAGATTTTCCAAGCGATTCGTAATCACCCAACATTACACAAGCCCAATTCGCTCACCCGAGCTCGAGGAGATTCATTGAAAGATTGTCAATACCACCAAGGGCCCGGGCACAACACAGATGAATGCAATCATCTAAAGGAAGAGATTCAGCGACTCACCAACCTAGGGGAAGTCGACCAATTCCTAGCAAAAAAGAAGCAGCCTCACACCCAAAACCCGAGAAGCATAACCATCGGCATCGGCAAGCCACCAGTCAAGTTAGACCAAGACTTGATAGATGAAGGGATTACAATGAATGTGTTGTTCATATCAATGGTGCTTCAACTCAAACTAACTGTTGGCAGCCTCAAGCTAAAGTCAACCAATGCATGCGTCCCGGGGGCACTTAATTACCAGTCATAAGCACCATCATCCTTCTCGTCACTCTTGGAGAGGAACCCGAGCAGGACACCTATGATGTGCTATTTCTAGTCATCCAGGCTGATTGTGATCACACTACGATACTGCAACAATCACTCCTGAACGTCTTACATACCCACTCCCGCCGCTTTTTTCCTGAACTATAAAACAGTTTTTTACTCTACTGTTGTTCCCCGACCAACTACTGTACAAGCCAAAAGCCTGAACTTGTGAAAACTATTTTTATATAAAATTATAGCATCCCTTTTAATAATGTCCAACTAGTTTAAGGTAAGACCAAGCCGCGAGCGATCCTCGTGCAAACTAAGCCATGAGTGATCCTCGTGCAAAACTAAGCCGCAAGCGATCCTCATGCTAGCTAAGCCACGAGCAATCCTCATTTGAATTAAGCTGCAAGCGATCCTCATGCGAAAGGTAAAACTGCGCATGTCGTTTGAATACAAAAGCTATTCACCGAACCTGCCTTTCTACTCCAGGACAACGTCTGGGTCTGCACCCCCCCCCCCCCCCCCCCCCCCCCCCGCACAACCAAGCTGCGAGTGATCCCCGTTCGGAACTCCGCGAGCGATCCTCCTTGGAACGAAGCTGCGAGTGATCCTCATGGGAATTAAGTCGTGAGTGATCCTCGTGCGAACTAAGCAGCGAGCGATCGTCGTGCAAACTAGGTTACTAACCAACTACTAGCATAATCATAACCCCCACAAAGCAGCACTACGAGCCAAACAATGCTCTGGCACGAAAAATAAAAAGGACATAATAATCATCACAACAACATGCAAATACATGCGCAAACGCGCCAATCAGGGACCGTCAAACAATAACGATGACCTAAAAGACACCTACTGGAAAAGCAAAAAATACAAACACACACAAATATGAATTGACAGCGCCTCTACACGTCGGCTGCGTCAACATCAGAACTCGCATCGCCAGAGATATCATCAAAGCTAAGGCCGGACACATCGCATCCCAAGCTCCTGCCAACAAGACGAAAAGCCATCGAGACTCCATGCATAAGGGCCAACTCTCGAAAATCTTCCATCTGAGGCTCCACCTCCTTGCTCGAGATCTCATCACAAACTTCCCCGCTGATCAAGCACCGATCCCGCATGTAATCCAGAGACTCCATATACTCTGCAAGGCCAGCAACCTTCAACCCCGACAAATGTTTATAAAAAGATAATGGTTCCACTTGGGCCTTCGCCGCACCAAGCTCCGCCTCCAAATTAGAAGTCTCCTCTTGAGCGCGCTTTAGTATTTTTGTAGTCCTCTCCAGCAGATACTTCTCCACCTCTTAGGATGCTCGAGTCTCCTCCAGTTCTGCCTTCAGCTGCGATCCAATCCAGCAAAATCAAGAAACATCCCAGTCATGATCATCCTTAAAGGAAACAAGAGAACGCGTCGTGGCTTGAAACTTTTCCTGAAGGGCCAGATATCCATCTTTCAAGCTCACATAATGATCATTCCAGGTAACGTCAATCTGAACCCGGTCCTCAATCTGCAAAAGATGAAAGATGGAGAGAATTTAACATAATACAACAATAAAGAAGAGCCAAAAATGATCAAGCTCACTTACAACTTCATTCATCGCCTTCAAAGAAGAAGATAGCCTCGGAGCTGCTGCCTCCACAAGGAAAGACTGGGGGCAGATGAACCTAGAACTTTTACATCGGGAGGCGAACTGCCATGGCCACCAGAAGGAGAGTCATCACTCAGACAAGACAAAGAAGGTGTCGAGCTACCGCCACCCCGAGAAACTATAATAGCCATCTGTTTCCGACAACAACCGAAATACGTCTCAGTAGTCCGCCAAGAGAATGAAGAAATGGCACACCACAATAAGCTCTTCTCTTCTACGAATGAAGAAATGTTGAACAGACAGTTCTCCAACTCACGAGGCCCTGAAAATCCAAGTACTAGAGAAAAGTCCTGCTCCTATCCCTTTTGACGATGACAATAGTCAGGCAAAGCATTCCACGGCTCCGGCAAGCCCCAAGAAATCCTGACGTAACCAAACAAAGTATTTTCGTGGAAGCGGTCCGTTCGAATCTCAAAATCAAGACAACTCTTATTGCTGTAAATTTCCACCCGCTCGCTACCATAAGAGAGAATGTCACACCAGTCCCGAAAGCAATCCAAAGAAAGTTTACTACCATGCTCACAAAAGAAGACAACCAACTCCATGAGGCGTACCACTCCCAAGGGAGTAAACTAGAAAATCGGCATGCCGCATAACTTCAGAATCTCAACCACTTCCTCGCACGGGGGGAAATAAAATCCTGATCTCAAGGTAGTCTCGCAGATCGTCAACTAGCCATGAGTAGGATTTTGGACCCTCTCCTCAACATGGGGTATCCTCGCTTCAAGGTTGGTAGACTGGCCGAACCTCCTCCTCCAAATTGCAACTTGATCCTCGGTAAGAGAGGAGCAAAGGTGCATCGGCCTCGCAGTACGCTTCGAGCCCTGTCACAAAAATTAAAAATTAATTTAGAATAAAAAGCCTGAGCAAAAAACATCCACCCCCATAATGAACAAAAAGGTGTGTCACCCAATATGAACAAAACTATTCGCAAAGCGCCCAAGCACATACACGTGCCCCGACACACACGGAAGGCCCCCCGCGCAAGCATCCAAGCACGACCATGATCATGCATGAAAGCTCGCGCACGCACGTGCGGCCAGGCGCACGCAACCAGATGCGCGCGACCAGGCCCCAACACGGCATGTCCCGCGTACGGCCAGATGCGCACCCACACACCTGCGCTCGTGATCAGGCCCGGACAGACGCGCTCGATCAGGCTTTCACCGGCATGTGAGGTCAAGCGCATGCGCGGTCCCGCCCGTGGGACAAACTGCGTGCATGCGCGCGTGCTAACACACGCGCGCACTCACGCGTGCGCCCGCACACACTCACGCATGTCCGCGTGTACAATCTGGCACATGCTTACATGCACGACTAGTCGCGCACACTCCAATATTGGCGCACCCGCCCGCGCCATCATGGGTACGCCCAACGTTTCCTTTCACATATCTGCACCCCGAACCCGCGTACATTGTCGCGACTGCGGAAGCAACAGCTCCCTCACCCAGGCACAGTCATCACCTCTCTTATGCCATATATATGCTAACAATTTTTACACAAGTTTGCAGGACGTAGCCGCTCACTGGTTCAAGTCCATCACTATTCGCCACCATTGCCACCATAAAATGAACAAAAAAAGATCCTTGTTTTTCTTCATCCGGAGCGGTCTTGTGCAGCAAGGATCTGTAGGGCAATTGTTGGGGATGACCACTATTATATAGGAATTGGGTGTGTATATAGCCACACCCCCATGATATCCACCCAAAAGGAGTTGGATCATGGGTTTGAACTCACACATGATCACCACACCCGATCCTCCCACATATCGATCCGAATACACACACCAAGGGAACCGCCACCGGAACCACCTCACCAGTCGCTGGACGCCGCCCCGTACCGGCCGCTGTCTTGTGGCCAAGGGGCGGCCGCCTCCTTACAGCCGATGGGAAGACGAGCCGACCGCCCCTCCTTGGTCGTCGCCTTGGGGCCAAGGGGCGGCCAAGTCGGTCGGCCCTCTGTAGTCGCCGCCCTGCGGCCAAGGGGCAGCCAAGCTTACTACCCCCTCTTTGGCTGCTTCCTTACGACCAAGGGGCAGCCAAGGAAGCTACCCCTCAATTCCTGACGCCTTTTGGACAAGGGGTAGCCAAGCCGACCACCCCTCCTTGACTGCTGCCTTGCGGCCAAGGGGCGTCCAAGCCGGCCGCCCTGTCTGCAGCCGCCGCCTTATGGCCAAGGGGCGGCCAAACCGGCCGCACCTCCTTGGCCGCCACCTTGTAACCAAGGGGAGCTAAGTCGGCCGCACCTTTTGCGGTCGCAGCCTAGCTACCAATGGGTGGCCAATCCGGCCGCCCCTTCCGCGACCGCAGCCTTACGACCAATGGGCGGCAAAGCCGGCCTCCCCTCCTTGGCCGCCGCCTTGCAGTCAAGGGGCGGCCAAGCTAGCGACCCCATCCTCATCCGCCTCCTTGCGGCCAAGGGGTGGCCAGGCCGGCTGCCCCTCCTCGGCTGTCGGCGACCTTCTCTGCCGAAGGCGAGGGCGGCGACATGATAGTCGGCCGCCCATAGTGTGTCGCCCCCACCGTTCGATCATCTCAGGTAATCACATGCTTTTTTATTCGCATGTAACCACCCACTAACCGCCAGATTAGTGGGGGGAATTTAATTAATATTTTATTATTTATTTATGATGGTCTCCAAATAGAGGGATACACACAATTAAACTATAGTGAAGACATTTATGAATGTGGTTACAGTGTGCAGATAGCCACATAACCACCATAAACACCTCCCGGAGCATATAAAAGGAGCTCAAGCCTCCACATTTCTCATCTTTTCTCTCCCAACTCTTCTTCTTCCTCGGGTGGAAGCTCTGCCAATTTCCTCCTATGTGCGACCTCTGAGCCACGCCCGAGCCGTATTCAAGCCACACCCGAGCCACAAGCTGGTCAAGTCAAAGCCACCCGACGAAGCCAATTCGTTCAAGTTCCAAGCTGCTCCTACAATTGCAAGACCAAGTGCTCCACCTCCCACCGAGAATCGACAAACCGCTATATGAAGAGTACCAGCGCGAAGCGCAATTTATAACAACTCCTGCTGCGACTACTTGTCATTCGTCGTGTGCAAAATGATCTCTCACCCCATAATTGTAATGAGAAGTGGCATGTCACCCTCAGCTTCACAAACCAGTCGTAACCTCCAGGAAGTAGTGGATTTTGACCTGCACAGATCCAGTCACGTGGTTTTTTACCCAGTTGAGGGGTTTTTCCATGTTAAAATTGCTTGTGCATAATCTACCTACTCTTTTGACTGTGTGCGCTCTCGAGCGTTCCGAGAGCTAAGACAGTCCCCGTATTTCGGCCCGACCGGGACGTCGAATTAGTCCACAACAGGTATAAAAACTCAAAGAAAAGAGCACTCACATCCTTCCATTTGTCTCCCCCCATAAGCTCTCACTGACTTCGATTTGTTCAGGTCAGTTCAGGTTTATTGTTCTTATCTCACGTCTTTCCGTGTCTTCCTCCCCCCTCCGCTCATATGCTCATCTTGGCATGGTGGCTGACGCTGTCACTAGTAGTTCTTACTGTGTGCTCTGGTCTACCGTGACTTCTTCTAATAAGTAAGAGACTTGAGATGTGATGGGTTGTAAGGCAGATGGGAGAAGATCAATCTACAGGTTAAACCATTTTGAATGTTTTTTGTTTGAACATAATAATTCGGTATGCACTAATAATATTTTGATATGAATGAAAAATTTGTCTTCATGTATTCAAAAATGATCTGCACATAACAATCATCATAATTTATTCGCAAAATTTTTTAATTTCTTGATTACAAAACAAAAGTTTGAAATATCTTAATAAAATGATATTTGTTGGTTTCCCCTGAAATTCTTGAATCAAACGAAAAGAACTCAGATCAAGGGCATGCAGGAATAGCCAATCCGACCGGACAAGACACTCGTGACGCACTGCGTTCCCCCAAGGCTCAAAAGTACCCAAGAGGCAAGAAAAACACGTGCACGCGCACATGCAACTCCCCCCGCACACACGGCCATCCTGCGAGGGCGCGCTTGACCTGCACGCACTCAGCCTGTGCATGTGCACATCCTGCATGCGGGTGGCCTGCGCCCGCGAGCGCTCGTGCCACGCGCAGGACCTATGCATGTATGCACGCAGCCACGTACCGCACGCGAAAGGGCCCGCGCGGGCGGCATTCTCCACGCTCTGCCGGCTCCGGCCACCGCCAACGCCACCGCCAGCTACCGAGGCCAACACTATCGCCGCCTCCGGCCGCTGTCGACTGTTATCGCCATCGGGCTCCTCGCCCTTGCCGCTGAACTGTCCGGAGGGCACTTCTGTCATTTCGCTAAATTTGGTGATACATGTGACCGAAACAGAGAGACATCATTCGCCCGCACAAATTTCGCTCTGGCGCAATTACAGATGTGTACATCTAAAAAACTATAAATAGGCTCTCATACCTTTATTTGAAGATAAGCAACTCCATAGGATTGAAAGACTCTGAGGTTTCCAGGCAAGATCTTTGACTCAGGTCTCTCCTCCACTCAGGATTTCGCTCGGCTCCTATTCTAGCGCAAAGAATTGAGCATGCTTCAAGACACGCCACTCTTCCCTACAAGGGCGTTCTCATCAAGATCTTGTGGACTTAGCCAAATTTACAGGCTGGAATGGTTCAATCGAGGTTCCGTGGACTTAACTTCCATTAAGGCTCAGGGGCCTTTGTTTCTTTTTCATCATTTTCACAATTTGTACTTATAACGGAGAGGTGGCCAATCACCCTCCTAGGAATCATCCCAAACTCTTGTAATCTACAAGGAAATAGTGGATTTTGGCTCGACATAGATCCAGGCACGTGGTTTTCACCATTTCCGGGTTTTCCACGTCAAAAAGGTCTTTTGTCATTTGCTGCTTTTTTTCTTTGACTGTTTGCGTGCCCAGTCCAATTCTGAGCTAAGGCGATTTGATTCTCTAGACCGGGGAAAAACTCGGTGACCCACAATATTTTGATGCCATCTGTGGGAAGGTTTTCTCAAAATCTCTGACAAGTAGCAACAACCCTGACCAGCAACAATGACAAGAAGAAGTGCATGCACTGCAAATGGCACAGCCCCCGAGGAACACCGATTATTAGCCTCAGCTAACTCACCAACAAACAGCGCTCCTCTACCCAATGGTACTGCCACCGCCGCCCCCACCAACTTAATAAAGGAGAATTTCTGATAAATGCAGGAGAGCCAGGCTAATGCGATCACCCTCCCATGAGACCTGGGAATGTCCAATCCTCTCAATACAGCCGATGCGCACAGGACGCAACTGGCGGCTGCACGGGGGCATGCCCTGCCTCAAGACGCATTACGCCCCGAGGATCACCCTCTAACGAACTTTCCAATGATGTGAGGTCTATGTATGCTCCATGAAGCCTAAATCCACAAGTCGACATATTACACAACCCTCGCCCAATGGGCGTGTACATCCGGCAAGACAACCACCGGCTCAGCCTCCAGGAGGTCAGGGACATGACAGAAGAGGAGTACGCTCAGGAGCGACGATGCCCCATGAACCCACTATAGCCCTTCCATCATGAGTCCCCACTCGCCCCTCAAGTCTTGGCATACCCTATTCTACATGAATTCAAGCTGCTACACTTTGAGGCATTTGATGGGGTAGAATACCCTATGGAGCACATAAATTACTTCAAAACTATCATGCACCTCTTCAACGCGCCCGATAAACTGCTATGCCAAGTATTCCCCACCACCCTGAAGGGGGAAGCAAGCATGTGGTTCCACTACCTACAGGGAGGGGTGTAATACCCCGAAACTCAAAATAGCGACGGGAGGCGTTTTGTACCAAATTTGGAATTTGGCCGGGGGTACACGGCCTGGGTCACGGGCGTGTCAGGGTTGTTCGACTTTCTGGAAGCAAAGTCTCCGTTCAACGATTTAGCCAAAGTCTGCGTTCGACGATTTTCTAGCAATATGCGTTCGACGATTTAGCCAAAGTCCACATTCGACGATTTTCGAGCAATCTGCGTTCGACGATTTGCCAGGGATCTGTGTTCGACGATCTGGCTGCGTTCAATGATTTTGCCAGGGATCTGCGTTCGACGATTTTGCCAGGGAACTCTGTTCGACAATTTGGCTGGTTCGACGAGTTGCCAGTGATTCTCTGTTCGATGATTCGGCAGTGGTCGACGATTTTGGTTCGACGATCGTCGAGCGGAGTTCATGACTGGCTGTCACGGGGTGTCCTTGACGAGATGCGGTGTTCGGCCCATTTCCAGGCTGGACTCGGATCACAGCCATGCTTTTCTTTCTTGGGATCCGACGGCTAGTTGTCTTTCCGAATGGATTATACCTAATGGTAGGGTTTAGAACCATTATTTCTACCGCTGGTTCCCTGTCTACGTTTTAGAGAGAGGGGAGAGATCGAGGAAGAAGAAGGATAGATCCGGCCATTGGAGGAGTTTCGGAGCTCCAAATCGCGAGCCGACTTTGGATCTACAAAGGCAAGGAGATTGCAGAGCTTTTAATCCGCGTAGATTTTCATGGCGCCGAGGAAGAACGGTAGGGTAACGATTCTCTTCTTGAGCATGTGAAGCTCTTCTTCTTTTGCATAGGAAGCCTGCTCTCGCGAGTTTGCGGTGAGTTGGAGGTATTCCTTCGGGTAGATATGTGAAGTCCCCGTTTTGTAGAGTCCGTAATCAAGAACAGACATAGGCATGATGTGTGAAGCCTACCTGGACAAGTTGGTCTGGATCGGTGATGTTGCATTGCAACAGGGAGCCTTGGGGATTAACCCCAAGGTGCACCCGGAAAACTGGGCAGATGCGTGATTCTGCCAACATGGTGGCCTGGGAGCCAACTTGAACATAACTGGGTTATATGAAATGTGTGACGGAAACGGGACTCGGGAGAAGTTTGACCTGCGCATATGTTTTTAATTAGCGTTGCGGTGTGAGCAACGGGTTAGGTGGAACCGTACCCATTCTATGTCGTTCGGTTAGAGCCGTTGGCATAGATGAGGGTCTTCAGCGGTCTATAGCTTAAATTGACGTGACCCATGCCGGGAAGACAAAATGCTCATTGTTTGGCCGTCAAAGTGGCGGTGGTGAGACCAGGGTGTCTATGGCTTAAATTGACGTGACATTGACCGGTTCACCGAGAATGTGCCCTGAGTGCACGGGGCGTGTGATCGTGCGTGCCAACGCCTGTGATGCAATGTATATTTATATACTGCTTGGTTATGCTAATAAACTGTAGGGAAGGAGCATCGCCGCCCCGAATTGGGGGCGGGATCGTTATAATTTGGTCAGCATTGCTGACTGTTTCCTTTGTTTGCCACCGTGCGGTGGTTTGTTGCTTGCAGGTGCTGCTGGACCAAGAGGTCAATAGCAGGCTAAAGCCCAAGTTGCTGTACTGGCCCTCGAAGGCCTAATATTTTGGTAGTTGTATTTATTCATGTATGGCCGGCCTGCGTGCCGAGGTTTGAAAACATGTAATTTTGAAGGAAACAATTTGTAAGGCCATAAGGCCAGTACTTGTGTATTTGTACTTCATTCCTTTGGGATTGCTTAGTGGACATTCATGCTATTTTGTGCTGGGTTCTTTTAATTGCAACTTATAAAACTGCTTCCGCTAGAATGCTCTGTGTAGGACATTGGATTAGTTGGATGGTTTCCATTGAGTAATCACCTGGTCTGTATGTGGTTTATGTCGTCGGGCCCCGGCCGGACCTACTGCTATATGCTATGCGACGGATAGGGGTGTTACAATTTGGTATCAGACTACTGGTTTCGGTCGGGCTTAAAATGAATTCGTGGATGAATTCTTTTTAAGGGGTGGTGAGCACATGTGTGTGCGTTATCGTTATAAAAACAAAAGAACCCATGAATGTCCACTTAGGAATGAAAATACACGTGTTTGGGGAACCTACGTGTTTCTATAATTGCTGTTTGCAATATTGATTGGTCGCTTAACGGTGTTTTGTACCACTATAGGTGAACAGAAGCGGTGCTGGGCCGTCGGAACGTCGATTTTCAGAGGCTAGCAGTGCACCAAATGATGCTCCTGCAACACCACCTTCCTCCGAAACCATTCGACTGGTGGATGAAGCAGTGTTTGCAATGATCAATGCGCAGCCTGCAAGGCAGGTGCAGCAGCCCGCTCCTGAGATGGAGCAGGTAACACTGCAAGCGGCTGAGCAGAGAAGGGTGGAACAGGTAGTAGAGGAACCAGTGGTGTTGAGGAGGGCAACCGAGAGACAACTCAAACATGTCATGAGCTTTAATCATCCGGTATTCTCGGGGTTGGGAACCCCATCTCAAGCTGAAGACTGGCTCTCCAGGGTGAAGAGAGTCTTGACAGCAACAGAGACAGAAGAATGGCAAATGACCACTATTACTACGTTCCTTCTGGACGGTGAAGCGAGATTGTGGTGGGAAGGATTGGAGCTACATCTTTTGAGAGGTAGGCAACTTACAGACGTCTCAATGGAGGAGTTCTCGAGACTATTCTTGGCTAGGTACCTCCCTTCGATGCAGAGGATAGCTTTGGAGAACGAGTTCCTGAAGTTGGTTCAAGGAGAGAGTAGCGTGGATGAATATCTCCACGAGTTTACTCGATTGAGTATGTATGCTAGCTCCACCATCGCGTATGAGGAGCGCAAGACGAATCGATTCTACGAAGGATTAAGAGATGATTTAAGGTTACTACTCTCGGGGCCGATGATGCAGGGTTTCTTGACCTTGGTCAACACGGCCCGGTCCTTGGAGAAGGACATGAAGAATGTACAAGCAAAGAAAAGCGTTGGTGACAAGAAATCTTAGTTCAAGGTGCTGACTACCTCAAAGTCTGGGTACCATAAATTCTTTAAGAAGGCTAGGACTTCGGGTCCAGCTCCTTCTTCAGGTGCTTCTGGGGCGACTACGGGTCGGACCCCAGGTGCATGCTTTACTTGTGGAAAGCCGGGGAACTTTGCCCACGATTACTAGAGCGGACGTCCCAAGTCTGAAAGGAAGCCGGGAGCAACTTATGAAGAGAAGGGCAAGGCGGTGGAGTCAACCGCGTCCCATTATGCTCCGGCCCAACCGAGGGTTTATAATCCTGGCCAACAGGAGGCCAACAAACAGGCGGATGTGGTGACAGGTAAAATTTAAATTTATAGCAGGTTAATATTTTAAATACTTGTTATGTGTTTGTTACCTTACCACTGCTTGTTTAGGATTTGTTTTGATTTGTGAGTATCCGGCAAGAGCACTCTTTGACACGGGAGCTTCACACTCCTTCTTGTCTGAAGGATTCATATCGTGCATCGGAGTACCTTCTTCGATGGCGAAGGACAAGTTGGATGTTTTGTTACCGAATGAGTGTTCGATGCACGCGGATAAAGTCTGCGGTGTTAAGATTCGCATTGGGAATCAAGAGTTCGATCTGCAAGCATCGTTACTACCGTTGGTGGAGTTCGACGTTATATTTGGCATGGACTGGATCTCGGAGCAGCAAGCCTATATTGATTGCGGTCGCAAGGAAGTCAAGTTGGGAGCAAGTCGTGAGACGACTTTTACGGGCTTGAAAGGGTCGAGCAAGACGTTGATGTCTGCTCTTCAGGTGGCGAAGGCAGTTCGTGCTGTTGCAGAGCTGTTCTTTACACTAGTGGAGGTTGCAAAGCCAAAGCCTACGTTGGATAGTATATCAGTGGTAGCTGAGTACCCTGATGTGTTCCCCGCAGATCTACCTGGAGCCCCGCCTCAACGGGAGATAGATTTCACGATTGAGCTAGTGCCAGGTGCAAAGCCTGTGTCACGATCTCCGTATCGGCTAGCGCATAAGAAATGACGGAGCTGAAGGTGCAACTTCAAGAGTTGTTGGAGCAAGGGTATGTGCGTCCAAGTTCTTCGCCTTGGAGTGCACCGGTCCTCTTTCTTAAGAAGAAGGACGGGAGCTTGAGACTCTATATTGATTATCGGTAGTTAAACAAGCTAACGGAAAAGAACAAATACCCAATCCCAAGGATCGATGATCTTTTTGATCAGTTGGACGGGTCGACGGTGAACTCTAAGTTGGATCTCAAGTCCGGTTACTACCAGCTGAGAATAAGGGAGAGTGGTATCCCTAAGACAGCGTTCAGTATGAGGTATGGGCATTACGAGTTTACGGTCATGCCGTTTGGGCTGACTAATGCGCCGTCAGTGTTCATTGATTTGATGAACAGGACCTTCAGGGAGTACTTGGACCATTTTGTGATCGTCTTCATCGACGATATTTTGGTGTACTCGCAAAGTGAGGTGGATCACTTCAGGCATCTTCATTTGGTTTTGGAGACGCTGAGGAGGAATCAGCTGTACGCCAAGTTCTCCAAGTGCAAGTTTTGGTTGTCCTCTGTGCCGTTCCTTGGTCATATATTGAGTGGAGAGGGTATTGCTGTGGATCTGGCGAAGATTATTGCTATATGGGAGTGGCCTGTGCTTTCTACGGTAGCGAAAGTCCGGAGTTTTCTGGGGCTTGCCGGCTATTATAGGTTCTTCGTGGCGAACTTCTCGCGGATAGCATTACCTCTCCCTACTTTGACGAGGAAGGAGCAAAAGTTCATTTGGGTGTCGGCGTGTGCGCGTGCTTTTGAGGAGTTGAAGTGTCGGTTGACCACGGTGCTGGTTCTTAGTCCACCGAGTGGGACCAAAGGCTTCGAGATTTATAGTGATGCTTCGCGCATCAGTTTGGGTTGCGTGCTACTGCAACACGGAAGTGTGATAGCTTATGGCTCGAGACAGCAGAAAGTGCACGAGAGGAACTATCCGGTCCACGAATTGGAGTTAGCAGACGTGATTTTTTCCTTGAAGCTGTGGAGACATTACTTGTATGGAGTAAAGGTCGATATTTATACCGACCATAAGAGCTTGAAATATTTGTTGGATCTGAGAGATCTTAACATACGGCAGCATAGATGGATGGAGTTCCTTGGGGTCTATACATTCAAGATCCACTACGTGCCTGGTAACGGCAATGCGGTTGCGGATGCGTTAAGTCGCCGAGCCCCAGCTCAAGCCAATTGGCTATCGGTGCATGATGAGCGGTTGGTTGGGGAGTTGGAGGCGTTGGAGATTTCTTGCGTGGATAAGCAGTCAAGTGCTGAAGCACTATTGAATTGGACTGAAGTTCAATATGACCTGGCTGATCGGATTTGGCAGGCTTTGGATTTGGATGGCCATATGAAGCAACTCATGGTAGAGGCTCTGGATGGGTCAAATTCCTAATTTGAAGTTTTGGATGGATTGTTTTGGAAAGACGGTCGTCTGTGCGTCCCAAGCGTGGGTAATTTGCGGGTGGATTTGTTGTACGAGGCGCACCATACCAAGTACTTGATTCACCAGGGGAGCACAAAGATGTACCGCGATGTTAAGAAATTGTTCTGGTGGCCGGGACTGAAGATGGATGTGGCGCTCTACGTGGCAAAGTGCCAAACTTGCGCCTTGGTGAAGGCGGAATGCCAAAAGCCGGGAGGATTTTTGAAGTCCTTGCCTATTCCAGAGTGGAAATTTGACGACATTACTATGGACTTTGTGCACGGGTTACCAAGGTCGCAAAAGGGGAACGACGCCATCTGGGTGGTCGTAGATCGGCTAACGAAGGTGTCGCATTTCATTCCGCATAGGAAGGATGATCCGGTTGAGAAATTGGCGAAGTTATATGTGGATAACATAGTACGGCTTCACGGTGGGCGCCGCAGCATCGTGAGTGACCGAGATGGACGGTTCACGTCCAATGACTGGAGGTTGGTGCAGCAAATGTTGGGAACAAAGCTGAGTTTGAGCACAGCCTTTCATCCGCAGACAGATGGGCAGACCTAGAGGGTCAATAGGATAATGGAGGACATGCTTCGTATGTGTGTCCTAGACTTCAGGAAGCAATGGGAGGATCACCTTTATTTGGTGGAGTTCGCGTACAACAACAGCTACCACGCGAGTATTCAAATGGCGCCCTTCGAGGCCCTTTATGGTAGGAGATGTCGCACACCGTTGTCTTGGTTAGAAATGGGTGAGTCAAAGTTGTACAATCGTCAAGAGGTGGAAGATGCTACTTCATTAGTGCGAATCATTCGGGAGAGGTTGCTAATCGCTCAGGACCGTCAGGCGAAGTACTATAATGCCAAGCACAGGAATGTGGAGTTCGCTGTGGGCGATTGGGTGTACTTAAAGATCAAGCCGTTCAAGGGTGTCTCGCGGGTGCGGCGCTTGAAAAAGCTAAGCCCGAGGTACCTTGGGCCATTTGAGGTTCTGGAGCGGATTGGCGAAGCGGCTTATCGGTTGAAGCTATCGGTGGAGCTTAGTGGTTTACACGACGTATTCCACATATCGGTGCTTAGGAAGGCGGTGCTAGAGCCTTCACAAGTGATCGCGGTTGATTAAGTGCCGGTGGATAGTGGGTTGATGACAAAGGTCAAGCCCGTGCGGATTGAGGACTCGGAGGTTAAGAGGCTACGCAATAAAGTGATCAGGATGGTCAAGGTCCGTTGGGACAATTGCAGCCGAGAAGAGCTCTCTTGGGAACGAGAGCAGACTATGCTTGACGAGTATTCGTAGTTGTTCCGCTCAGGTACAATTTAATTTTGTACTTATCTTTCCTTTATGAAATTTCGTGGACGAAATTCTTTTAAGAGGGAGAGAGCTGTAACGCCCTGAAACTCAAAAGAGCGACGGGAGGCATTTTGTACCAAATTTGGAATTTGGACGGGGGTACACGGCCTGGGTCACGGGCGTGTCCCAGGGCGTGTCGGGGTCGTTCGACTTTCTGGCAGCAAAGTCTCTGTTCGACGATTTAGCCAAAGTCTGTGTTCGACAATTTTCCAGCAATCTGCGTTCGACGATTTAGGCAAAGTCTGCGTTCGACGATTTTCCAGCAATCTGCATTCGATGATTTGCCGGGGATCTGCGTTCGACGATTTTGCCAGGGATCTTCATTCGATGATCTGGCTGCGTTCGGCGATTTTGTCAGGTAACTCTATTCGATGATTTGGCTGGTTTGACGAGTTGCCAGTGATTATCCATTCGACGATTCGGCAGCGGTCGAAGATTTTGGTTCGACGATCGTCGAGCAGAGTTCATGACTGGCTGTCACGGGGTGTCCTTGATGGGATGCGGTGTTCGACCCATTTCCAGGCTGGACTCGGATCACAGCCGTGCTTTTCTTTCTTGGGATCTGACGGCTGGTTGTCTTTCCGAATGGATTATACCCGAGGGTAGGGTTTAGAACCATTATTTCTGCCGCTGGTTCTCTGTCTACGTTTTAGAGAGAGGGGAGAGATAGAGGAAGAAGAAGGATAGATCCGGCCATTGGAGGAGTTTCAGAGCTCCAAATCGCGAGCCAACTTCGGATCTACGAAGGCAAGGAGATTGCGGAGGTTTTCATCCGCGTAGATTTCCATGGCGCCGAGGAAGAACGCTAGGGTAACGATTCTCTTCTTGAGCATGTGAAGCTCTTGTTCTTTTGCATAGGAAGCCCGCTCTCGCGAGTTTGCGGTGAGTTGGAGGTGTTCTTCCGGGTAGATATGTGAATTCCCCATTCTGTAGAGTCCGTAATCGAGAACGGACATAGGCATGATGTGTGAAGCCTACCCGAACAAGTTGGTCTGGATCGGTGATGTTGCATTGCATAAATGGCCGGAGAAGACACCGTGCGAATGTGTCTTTTTCGAGTTTTCTATGTGGTAGATTGCAACAGGGAGCCTTGGGGATTAACCCCAAGGTGCACCCGGAAAACTGGGCAGATGCGTGATTCTGCCAACATGGTGGCCTGGGAGCCAACTTGAACATAACCGGGTTATGTGAAATGTATGACGAAAACGGGACTCGGGAGAAGTTTGACCTGCGTATATGTTTTAAATTAACGATGCGGTGTGAGCAACGGGTCAGGCGGAACCGTACCCATTCTATGTCGTTCGGTTAGAGACGTTGGCATAGATGAGGGTCTTCGGCGGTCTATGGCTTAAATTGACGTGACCCATGCCGGGAAGACAAAGTGCTCATTGTTTGGCCGTCAAAGTGGCGGTGGTGAGACCGGGGTGTCTATTGTTTAAATTGACGTGACATTGACCGGTTCACCGAGAATGTGACCTGAGTGCACGAGGTGTGTGGCCGTACGTGCCAACGCCTGTGATGCAATGTATATTTATATACTGCTTGGTTATGCTAATAAACTGCAGGGAAGGAGCATCGCCGCCCCGAATTGGGGGCGGGATCGTTATAATTTGGTCAGCATTGCTGACCGTTGCCTTTGTTTGCCACCGTGCGGTGGTTTGTTGCTTGCAGGTGCTGCTGGACCAAGCAATCAATAGCGGGCTAAAGCCCAAGTTGCTGTGCCGGCCCTCAAAGGCCTAATATTTTGGAAGGTTTCTTTATTCCTCTATGGCCGGCTTGTGTGCCGAGGTTTGAAAACATGTAATTTTGAAGGAAACAATTTGTAAGGCCATAAGGCCAGTACTTGTGTATTTGTACTTCATTCCTTTGGGATTTTTTAGTGGACATGCATGCTATTTTGTGCTGGGTTCTTTTAATTACAACTTATAAAACTGCTTCCGCTAGAATTCTCTGTGTAGGACGTTGGATTGGTTGGATGGTTTCCATTGAGTAACCACCTGGTTTGTCTGTGGTATATGGCGTCGGGCCCCGGTCGGACCTACTGTTATATGTTATGCGACGGATAGGGGGTGTTACACGGGGAGATCAAAAACTTTGGGAGCCCACCTGCCTCTTCATCAACCAAATTATAGCTAACCGACGAATCGTCAGAGATCCCTCTCACCTCTTTAATATTTGCCAAAATAAGGGAGAGTCACTAAAAGAGTTCTTCTATTCCTTCACCTCCAAGGCCCGAAAAATCCCGGGATTCGACCCGGAGCATCTCCATAGCATCTTTCTTGGAGGACTCCACCAAAGTGGATTCTACTCTACTCTAATGAGAAAAATAGTCCCAAGTTACGCAGACCTCGTTCACGGGGTCGAAGCATAAATCGCGGCCAACTAGACTATCGAGGCCCACCTCTTGTAATTTAAAGGGACCTCCAAGTGAAAGAGGGAACTAGAACCTGCACCCCAAGTACACTGCCAGAATGATGACCATCATGGCAATACCCACCAGTATCAAGGCTCCTGTTGACACTGGGAATTCACCCTGCTAAATACTGCCCAAAAGCAAGTACTCATGGCCATTCAGGACTCCGAAATACTCTGACTCCCTAAGTCGGTGCCCCCGAAATGAGGAGACCAGACACAGTGTTGTGAGTTCCACAACGGGAATGGGCACAATAAGGAAGACTACACCTGATTGAAGGAAAAAAATAGAGTGCCTTATACGAAAGGGGCATCTGGGGAGGTACCTACATAATCAAGTGCCCAAACTACCCCCGCCACACCAGCACGGACGAGATTTGTCTCGGGCACACCCAAATGCACAAGGGGGTAGGCAAATGGTTGGGGAGCTCTAGACCATCTTCGGTTCGCCCTTCCAAGTCCTCTTCATCGCTCAGTATGAGGATGGCCCAGAAGACCCAAAACAACTAACATATACTGCCATCAGCTTTGGGGATGAAGACATGAAGGGTGTGCGCAAATCGCACCAAGATCCACTCATCATCAGCACTGGAATCAGTAATAAATGCTTCAGGGATAAGTAGATACTAATTTATAGCAGAAGCTCGGTGGATATCTTATTCGAATCCACACTGCTCAGTATAAAGATCCCCTGAGAGAGCCTCGAGCAAGCGTTTGAACCAGTATATGGTTTCAACACACACCTATCCTTGTAAGGGGGATGATCACTCTCCCGATAACACAAAGGGAATTCCCAAGGAGACACACCCAGGACGTCTGATTCATGGTAGTCGACTCTAGCTCGGCGTACAATGAAATTTTCGGTCAGACACTCCAAATGCTCTTCAGATCGATCCCCTCAATTCTATACTGACAATTAAGTTCGTCACTCCAGGAGGAATAAGTGTCATACGAGGCGATTAGGAGCCAACTCAAATCTTCTACCTTCAGCAGGCACACCCCGGTCCAGGCTCGGGATAAGAAGGATTAGGAGGAGCTTAAGTCAACGCGCCCCATACTATTTGCCGCTCTCCCTATTTTCCAAAGAATAAGTTGTGGGAAGAAGCATATGAGCCCCTATATCTTTTCTTTCAGTAATAAAGTATCTGAAAGTATCTAGTAATCGACCTAAATCACCTAGAGAGGGTGAAAAGGTGAATCTTGCGACTTTTAACAGAATTAAAAACATATCAAAATAAAGCACACAAAACAAGAGAGCACATCATAGACACAAAGATTTATAGTGGTTCCCTGAATATGGATAACTCCACTTTCCCACCTCGCATATCTAGCAAATCGGGCTAGACTCAGATACTTTACCAAAAACTCAAACTATCACAATCTTACACTTGGAGTATATTACTCCTACAATCTCAGAGAATAACTACCTCTACACCCGATCCTTCAACAAGGATCTACAAAGCAATAAGAAAAATATTTGTTTGAAAATAATCTTCTTTCTCAGATCTTAAAACAGTCCTTCGTTGCATGAAAGCTTGGTCAGAAATCTTAAAGAAGAAGAAGAAGGATCTAAAAGTTAAGGACACAGATATGGTCTGAGGAACGACTGATCTTTAAAGGTATGTGAATCTAAAATCTTGAGATTAATCGAGTCTTTTCTTCGCAGGAGGAATCGCGGATTAGGAGTGTTATCATCAACGAAGTTTTTCATGAAATCAAATTTGAATTCTCGATCGCTTATGGAAATTTATGGTTAGAACATTGATTAGGGTTTTCTGAAATATCCCATGATTATTTATAGGAGATTCCTCACTAACAGCTTGATTTCAAACTTAGTTCTACCATCCACATGTATTGTACATAATGGAATCTGAAAATCAGTAAAGCCGTCAAACTGATAACAGAAAAAAGAAAGAAAATTATTTAAGTTCAAATTCGTCGAGACATCATGTGAACTCTCCAGACCACTCAACGAATCAGTCAATAATACTTGAGAGAGAGAGCTTGTATGAGATGTTTGGACTTCACAAAACCTTTTGACGAATTAGCTGAAAGCTCTCGAGGGTACTCGATGAATTGTTTTGAGTACATGACGAATTTACTTGAACCGGCTAAGTTTTCAAACTTTCTCTGGAACCATAAAGCAGTTTACTTGACATCTCGAGCGTACTCGACGAATTTCACGTGTACTCAAGTAAGTACTCAAGGAATTTGCTGAGTATATACGAGAAGTCTAAGCAACTTTTACTTAGCCATTCTAGATAATAGTTCTCAGTGTTCTCTCAAGTACTCCTGATATCACTCGAAGAATTCCACGAGTTCCCATGTAAGTTCTCAACGAATTTAACAAGTCCTCACGAGATCACTCGACGAAATGACTTAGCCAAATTCGACAACTTCTAAATAGCAACTTCCTTTGTGATGTTAGATAAAGTACACCCCATTAGGGAGATTACACATGGGTCAACACGATGTTCTATACAATGAGAAATTACAATGCACAGAGCTGTGTTTGGAGGCCCATTGTAACCTGACAATGGTTTATACTTGACAAATAAGACATGCATCACATATAACTAAAAACAACATCAAATACAAACTCAATTCAATTTAGTTTAAGGGGCACATCTTCAAATAAGGGTTATTGTGGATACAATGTCCAACAATCTCCCCTTATTTGAAGAAATCATAACCTCATATACTAAGCTAAATTGCACCAAAAATAGAGCGTACAAGAAACACTAAAATGACCAAAAATATATAACTGAGATCAACAAAATAATATTATTAATATAAGTGTTTCTTGTGGCATTCCCAAACATTCACAACATGACAGAATATGAAGAAATAACAGTCTTAAGAATGCCCCTTTCACATGCTCTTCTCATGTTGTTTGTCAAAGTATGCATTTGTCTTAGGATAATATCTTGGTTGAGGAGGAGCAGCATCAGGATTGTTTTTCCATTCTTTTGAAATGGTGCCTCCTCTTCACATTTGACAGTTCATGCTTATCCCATTCTTCTCTGTTGTAGTACTGCCTTGGATCATCATTTGTCAAATCAACCAAACTGAATGTGTCCAGAATAATACATTTGGAGATGGGACTCCAAACTTCAGCAAGTTCTCTATTTGGATCTGATCTGCTAGTCGATGGTCCTTCATATTATCTTCTTCTCTTTAGAGAAGGTTTGGAATATTCTTCAAGTTTCTCTACCTCTACCTCAACCTCAGTAGCAGCATACCAAACTTGAGTGTATTTCATGGGAGGATCATACGGCTCTGAACCTCCAACAGGTTGCTCTATATATTCTGAGTCTACCACATGGTGCTCTAAAGGTGAGAATTGAGGTGGAAATTGAGCTGGAGAAGACCCTTTTAGCTCCTCATGCAACCACTTAATATTCTAATAACAGTAAACATTTGGACTGTGCATTTGGCTATGCACATCATGATTCAGCTCATTCATTCTTCTCCTTAACCTTACCTCCCCCTTTTTGACTTCTTAAGCAAGGGTTTTGATAATTTCCTCCCTGTACTATCTTTTTTTTATTATAATGCATGCTCGCATCATGTGAATGAATCATAGCATAACTTTCTACAGATAGGTGGACTACATTATTATGAACTTGACCAATGCCTTTAATTCCATGGTCTATAGCTTTCCACCTTGACTCAACTAGCCAGTCAAGAAATTCTTCAATTTATACATATTATGATTTACCTAAGCCAGTCCATCATTCAGATATTTTTCCACTTGACCCACATTGCGATAAAGTTGTTTCAATGAAAAGTCAAAGTGGTCTTTATGCTTTACTAGCATGGCTTCTAAAGACTTTAATAGAGAATCACCCGAAGGAGGGGCACACTCACCCTGAGACCTTGTCTCTTGAAACTCGAAAGAAATTGATTCAAAGATAATACTAGATGCAGCTGGCTGTGAAGATGGAGCAGATGTGATTACCATGCACTCGGGATCCAAAAAAACTTGTTTTCCTTTTACTCGAGCCACTGCAAGATTTAGCTCCAATGACACTTGGATGGAAGGCTCTGCAGGAACCACCCCCTCACTAGAAGCCCTTATAGAACTAAGGTCCTCTTGGAGAAGGCCTTCTAGTATTGGCTCCCCCTCAGCCTCTGCTTGAAGTTCTTTCACAATAAGGACTTCCTCTTCAGCATGGGATTCTTGTTGAATAGCAGGTATTTCCGCAATCTCATCAACTATACCTTCTATGTTCTCCCCCACAACAATTGCACCAACATTTACAGTTACTTTATAGGGGTTGAAGGCACATCCATCTCCACAGCTTCATGGTTAGGTCTTTCCTTCAAGCCAGATCATTCACTCATTTCTCTCTCAGCACCTTGCTTGGGAATTCTCTGTTCCCATCTAGCAAAAATTGAAGCATCTATCTAATTAAGGTGGCGAAACTGCAAACCAGTGGACATATCAAATTGATTCTTGTCCAGTTGGTTGAGGTGTAGTGTGATGAGTGCGATTTATATATGGTTTTTCGGACTCATCTGGGCTAGTTTTCACGCATTTGCACTTCACTTTTAGTTCTATATCGTTCATATTTCTTCTTATCTATATTTCCATAGGAAGTGCACACTTTGGCCCGTGTTATGTATTTTTGTACTTTTATTGTTTGTACTCCTTATTGTGATTGCCTGAAATGTCTGCACATATCATTGATTTGTTTTTCCTATTAGTACAGGGGCCGTGTACGTGTTCCGGGAGTGTTTGGAAACAGGAATATTGTGCACGATCAACGGATCTACTGCGCACGACCACTGGTCGTGCATCGATGATTGTGCGCACTTGCCTTCCTTTTCCAAGTTCTACTTGGGCATACACACGACCACTGGACATAGTGCGCACGACCACCTGTCATGCGCCACTGATCGTGTGCATTGATTCCTCTTTTCCTGGAGTTCTGTCTGCGGTAATCGCACAACCATTGGACATAGTGTGCACGACCATCGGTCGTACGCCACTGCTCGTGCGCGTTACCCCAGTTCTTCTTCCTAATCTGCCATGCCAGTGTGCACGATTACTGGACATAGTGCCCACGACCACTGGTCGTGCGCCCGTGATCGTGTGCATTGTTATTTCTGATGTCTATAAATATGCAGGTGCCGCCGTAATTCCAAAATCGCTCATTTTTTCTCCGGCATTTTCGTCTCCGAGGAGGGATTCCGCCATTCTCCTTCAATCTCAACCCTAGGGAGGTGCTCCGGGCAAGCTTTCACCCCCAAATCCAAGCAGGAGCTTCCTCTCGGCCTCCTCCATCATCTCTTGGGCTCATTTCAAGCTTCAACGCCATAGCCATCAAGCAAAGGGAAGCTTGCAACTTTCGTCCGCTATCGTGACACGAAGAAGACAGGCCATTGGAAGGTGGTGACAGCCCTTCTCTACCCCGGACACAGTTGAGGACCGAGCTTGGACGAGGATTGACAACCCGACGATTCCAACCGTGAATCCTCAGCAAGACTTCGGATTCGGTCTATCTCTTTCCTTGTTCTTCCTTTATTGTTGTTTATGTGTTGTTGTAAACTTTATTTATAGATGATGTGCGCTTAGTTGTAAAATGCTTATATTAAATCATGTCTTTGTGATTTGTATTGTCGTTATATTTGCTTGAGGTGCGCCATATTCCATCCACCACCATCCACCACCATCCACCATTGCCGCACTAGCAATTGCTAGTGGCGTGCGTAGCGAAGAGGTGCTTTCGACCCTCATTCCGCCATTCTAACCACCTCATCCGCAAGCCTACTCATCCATCCGCCCAGTGATTCGGTGCATAGCGGCCCGACTAGTCTTCCATCCCGCCTGGCGAATCATCGCATAGCGGCGTTGCATAGGAGTAGTTATTAGCCTTTTATTTTCTTTTTCTGCAAATAACAAAACCCCCCTTAGTTAACTCCGACCTAAGAACTTCAATCTCAAGTCCTCCTCGAAATAAACTCCACCTTACTGTGTTCCTTGAGAGATCGATACTTGGGAAAAATCGCCCATTTTATATTACTTGTGTGACCGGTTCACTGCCGTGATCTTTAGCATCAAGTTTTGGCACCGTTGCCGGGGAACACAGTCGTGTGAGTTTCTGGAGAGGGAGACGTGAGATTGCTTTCCTTTTCCTTTGTAAACCACTTTTGTTTTGTTCTATTTCTGTTTTGCCTACCTTTTTCTTGTTTGTTTAGGCAATTGTAGTAATATATTGTTGGATTTAGTAATTTGCACAATTTATTTTGAATCTGCTATTTAGACACCATGTGGGGATATTCGTATGCGCAATGTCGCTGGTGTGGAAAGCCTTCCCACGCTAGTCATGAATTCCCTATGAGAGATATTGAGCATATGCCTCAACGCACAATGCATGAGATGCTGTATTCGTACAGCCCTTCAAACACTATGCCCCGAGCTTATGTTCAATCGTCCTCGCCACATACACCGTTCTCTTATTCCTCTCCGGCCCCACAAGGACCGCAGAGTAATGGGAGAAAGTGTTTGTATTATTGTAGAACAGATCATGTCCTGAAGGATTGTGCCGAGTACCTCCGTGTTATGGAAGAGGATGATGAGCCGGACATCCAGATCATCCCGACTCCTACCCTCGGTGGCATACCTTCATCATCTGGTTATGTGTCCCTGTCACATTCATTTGTTGAAGGGAATGATGTGGACACAACCACCAGATGTGTGGCTGATCTAGGCTTCGATGTGGCTGAGCCCATCTCTCCTGTGCATACATCTCCAAGCATGGAGCCGATTCTTTGTGAGGAACCTGCGCTTGAATTTTATCCAAGCAAAGTTCTTCCACCTTTTGTGCATTCTACTTCAGTCGTCTCTGACGACATTTTCGACAATGCAACACAAGTTGAGGCTTGTGATACATGGATTGTTTCCACTCCCATGGAGGAGGACAACTTTCCTGGTGTCGAGGATTCTCCCTCGATACCAAAGGAGGAAGTCCAAGTCTTGGTGGAGGCTTCTATGGATCCGACCGAGCCTTGTAGCATTGTTGACATTGCTGACGATATTTTTCTACCTCAGCCTTTGGGTTAGTGAAACCGAGATCACTCCCCCGATTATTTCTTTATGTTCTTTGTCTCTTTTATTTCTTGACCCCCCTGCCTTATCTGATCCTGTGCAGGTTGAATCACCACGGGTAAGTTGGGTAGACATTGAGCCTTGCACTTAGGCTGTCGACGAGTGCATCCTCTTGTGTGAGGAGGTTCCTACCTCCTTCACAGTGGAAGCCCCTGCCGTCACCTTCGCCCCCAGCGAACTTGTGGTGGACGAAACCTTGCTAGGCAAGGATTTGTTTTGTGGTCAGATGAGTGAGGACCAGGCCTCCTCCTCATCCTACTTCCTATTTCCTCTACCTGCGAGGAGTAGGTTTGATTATTTAGGCAGAGGGGTAACTATTTAATCACCGTATCTGTACCCGTTACCACAATGGATAATGGAATAGTTACCGGTACATTTTTCTTTTCATAGGCCCATTAGCTAGAACTGTATAAAATTTAATAAGTCGTGCTGGGATGACAATAACCCCAGTACTTATCTTTCATTTACTATATTTTTATTTTTCATGGCTTGCTTAGTTTTAGTATTTCTTTGTATTTTGTATATTTTTCTTTTGTTTTTGCGGAGCTCACCCCTGCAGGTATTCATGGCAAATCACATTGATGGGGTTGTGATTCTTCGTATGGCGGGCCTGCTTCGGTTTTTCACGTGTCTTCTGGTATGCTCACTAGCTGAGCATTAGGTAACCTCTCCCCTTATTTCTATCTGATTTTAATTTTTATATCATATATTGTGTTGCTTAGTTTAAGTCTGGGGGAGATCCATTATTTGTTACCTATTGCACGCGCACATTTCCTATGCATACTAGTAGTTTTTATAGATTTATTATGATTAGTTCATTGCATCACACACCATTGCACCCACATGAGCGCGTGCTTAGCTTTTTGCGTGCTGCGAGTTAAACTTGTTTCTTTTGTATGATTTGGGAAATTATGGTGCTGACATAGGGTTGTGAGATGGAGTAAAATGTTGACCCTACTGTGCTCCTAGTCGAGTGCTCTCGTCTCGTGTAGAAATTAGAGTAGATTTAATTTTTCTCTATGCTTATAGTTTAATATTTTTCTAATTGCGTAAATACTTTTTATTCTACTCAAAAATTGGTGAATCCGGTGTGAATCCGACGGTAGCTTAGGGATGTGTGTAGACGGCCATTAGGTTCGTATTGCTCGAGTCGGGAGGATGGATAGTCTTTCTCGTTGGCTAAGAACTTGCCCCAAGCTATTCTTGAAGCATGGGTATAGGTTAGTTCACTCGCATGAGCATGATGTAGGCCATCATTTTGGCCCGGTTGAGCTTTGTACCATTCCTAATGTATTATCCTCGCTAGCCCTATTGTGCCTACCCCTCCTTTTGATTCAGCACCACCATGATTTCACCGAAGCCTCATAGCCAATCCTAGTCGCACACCCAAGTTGAGCTTTAGAGTTTTACATTTTCATTTTGGGATGTGATGTGGTGATAGCCCCGATCTTTGGCAATGCTCGCCTAGCGATTAGTCTACTTTCTCCCTTCGCGTGACCGGATGATTCACCGTGATTCCATTTTTGAGTAATAATAAGATGTTAATACGCATCGTGAAAAGTATAAACTATTTTGTATACTTAGAAATTTCTTCTATTATATTTTTATGCGTGCGAGCATGCGACTTCGCATGGTACTCCGTATCGCAATTTCCTTGTTAGTTAAATCATTTTCCCCTATCTACATAGATTTTGTTTGCTCGGGACGCGCAAACAGTTAAGTCTGGGGGTGTGATGAGTCCGATTTATATAGGGTTTTTAGGACTCATCTGGGATAGTTTTCACGTGTTTGCACTTCACTTTTAGTTCTATATCGTTCATATTTCTTCTTATCTATATTTCCATAGGAAGTGCACACTTTGTCCCGTGTTGTGTATTTTTGTACTTTTATTGTTTGTACTCATTATTGTGATTGCCTGGAATGTCTGCACATATCAGTGATCTGTTTTTCCTATTGGTACAGGTGTCGTGTACGTGTTCCGAGAGTGTTTGGAAACAGGAATACTGCGCACGATCATCAGATCTACTACGCACGACCACTGGTCATGCGTCGATGATCGTGCGCACTTGCCTTCCTTTTCCAAGTTCTGCCTGGGCATACACATGACCACTGGACACAGTACGCACGACCACCAGTCATGCGCCACTAATCATGTGCATTGATTCCACTTTTCCTGGATTTCTGTCTGGGGTAATCGCATGACAATTGGATATAGTGCGCACGACCACCGATCGTGCGCCACTGCTCGTGAGTGTTACCCCAGTTCTTCTTCCTAATCTGTCATGCCAGTGCGCACGATCACTGGACATAGTGCGCACGACCACTGGTCGTGCGCCTGTGATCGTGCGCATTGTTATTTCTGATGTCTATAAATCTGCAGGTGCTGCCCTAATTCCAAAATCGCTCATTTTGCCTCCGCCGTTTTCGTCTCCGAGGAGGGATTCCACCATCCTCCTTCAATCTCCACCGTATGGAGGTGCTCCGGGCAAGCTTTCACCGCCAAATCCAAGCCGGAGCTTCCTCTCGTCCTCCTCCATCATCTCTTGGGCTCATTTCAAGGTTCAACGCCATAGCCATCAAGCAAAGGGAAGCTTGCAACTTTCATCCGCTATCGTGACACGAAGAAGACAGGCCATTGGAAGGTGGTGACAGCCCTTCTCTACCCCGGACGCAGTTGAGGACCGAGCTTGGATGCAGATTGACAACCCGACGATTCCAACCGTGAATACTCAACAAGACTTCGGATTCGGTCGATCTCTTGCCTTGTTCTTCCTTTATTGTTGTTTATGTGTTGTTGTAAACTTTATTTATAGATGATGTGCGCTTAGTTGTAAAACGCTTATATTAAATCATGTCTTTGTGATTTGTATTGTCGTTATATTTGCTTGAGGTGCGCCATATTCCATCCACGACCATTCACCCTTGCCGCACTAGAAATTGCTAGTGGCGTGTGTAGCAAAGAGGTGCTTTCGACCCTCATTCCGCTATTCTAACCACCTCATCCGCAATACTAATCATCCATCCGCACAGCGATTTGGTGCATAGCGGCTCGACAAGTCTTCCATCCCGCCTGGCGAAGCATCGCATAGCGGCGTTGCATAGGAGTAGTTGTTAGCCTTTTATTTTCTTTTTCCGCAAATATCAAAACCCGCCTTAGTTAACTCCGACCTAAGGAAATCAATCTCAAGTCCTCCTCGAAATTTACTCTACCTTACTGTTCCTTGAGAGATCAATACTTGGGAAAACTAGCACATTTTATATTACTTGTGCGACCAGTTCATTGCCGTGATCTTTAGCATCATAGTGTTATGATTCTTCAAAGGTTAGGTGTTGTGAAGTAAGCCTTTATTCTGTCAAATAGAACTATTCCCCAGTTCATCCTCGTTATTATGTGCCATAAACCCAAAATAGGTTTCCTCATCTGAGCTTGACTCACTTGAGTCGTTATCGCTGAAATTCTTCGACTTCTTAGCAATGAAGCTCCTTTCTTCTTTCTTCTTACCTTTGAATGTTTTCTTTTCTTTCTTGGATCCTTCCCTCTTCTTATGTTGGCAGACAGTGATCATGTGCCCTAGTATATTACAACAATAGCAAAGTATGTTTGAAGAACCATGTTTTTTCTATTTTGATTTGTACATGTCGTTGTTGTTGTAACTCTTCTTGTGATGATCACCATTATGATGAGATTTTCGGTAATTAGAAGAGGAGGGCTGATTTTTCATTTTCCTCCTTTCATTGAGCATCCACTTAAACTATCTGAATATTAAAAAAACTCTCCATCTGACATTTTAGAACTAGTGGTACTTTGCTCTGAATCTTCATATTCATTTGATTCCTATATCCTTTCTAGTGATATGGCTCTACCTTTCCTTGACACATCGACATTTAGTGTTACAAATTTCTCTCTAATTGAAGTCTTGCTTCTCTCTTCTTCTACATTTCTGGTGTTGAGTTTCAGTTCGTAGGAAAGTAGCTTTCCCGAATAAGTTCTATGGCTCAATGCTAGCCAATTTACCAAACTCCATTATTACACAAAACTTATTATCCCATCCTTTAGTCAGGAATCTTAAGAATTTGTCGTTAAGTTTACCATTGGTAAACACACGACCATAATTGTTTAGGCGATTGACGATCATGAAGAATTTTTCGTAGCAGTCAGAAATATTGTACCACTTATCTTGCTTGAAATCCTCGTATTCCTGGTTTAGGAGGGATTTGCTATCATCCCTAACCTCCTCCATTCCTTCCATGAGGACAATTAAAGATCACCATATAACATTAGCAAACTTACAGTGATTAAATTTTGCAATATTGAATCATCTACTGCACTAGCAATGATGTACTTCACCTTATTATCCAGAGAGACGAGAGCAATTTCATCTTTGTTCAATTTCATAATCTTTTTGGGAACCATTGAATTAGGATCAATGGTTGACGGAGCCATAGGAACATGAGGGACTTCTTCAATAATAATGAAGATTCTGAGATCAGAAGCTTCCATGAACAATTTGACTCTTTCCTTCCACATAGGGAAATTTTTCTTGGTGCACACCGACAGCTTCATCGAGGAAAAATCCTTGCTCCTGTCCATCTCAAATATGCTTATCTCTTTTGACAACTAGATTAAGATCTGTTAAACGTGTTAACCTTTTAACGAACAACCTCCATTTTATACCAATTGAAAATATCTAGTTGTTGACCTAAATCACCTAGAAGGGGGTGAATAGGTGAATTAAAAACTTATTAAAATAAAGCACACAAAATAAGAGAGAACAGTACAGACACAGAGATTTATAGTGTTTCCCTGAAGATGTGTACGCCCACTTTCCCGCCTCGCCTATCAAGAACTTTGGGCTAAACTCCACTACACCAAAAACTCAGATTATCACAATCTTATACTCGGAGTATACAACTCCTACAATCTCGAATAACAAATTCCCCTACACTCGATCTTCAACAAGGATCTACAAAATCTCAGAAGAACAAACTCCCTACAAAGCAATAAGAAAAATAATTGTTTGCAAAATAATCTTCTTTCTCAGGTCTGAAAATTGTCATTCTTTGTTGCGCAAACGCTTGGTCAGAAATCTTAAAGAAGAAGAAGGATCTAAAAGTTAGGAACACATATCTGATATGAGAAATGACTGATCTCTGAAGGTATTTGAATCTGAAATCTTGAGATCGATCGATTCTTTTCTTTGCAGGAGAAATCGCGGACCAGGAGTGCTGTCGGCGGTGAAGTTCTTCAAGAAATCGAATTTGAATTCTCGACCGTTCATGGCAATTTATGATTAGAACAACGGTTCGGGTTTCTGAAATATTCCTTGATTATTTATAAGAGATTCCTCACTAATGCCTTGTTTTTGAACTTAGTTCTACATTCCACGTGTACGGTACATGGCGGAAGCCCTAAATCTAGAAAGCCGTAAAATTGAGAATGAAAATAGAAATAAAATTATTTAAGTTCAAATTCGTTGAGACATCACGTGAACTCTGCAGACCACTCAACAAACTAGTCGAGATTATTTGAGAGAGAGCTTGTGTGAGATGTTTAAACTTCACGAAACCTTTCAACGAATTAGCTGAAATCTCTCGAGAGTACACGACGAATTTACTTGAACCGGCTAAGTCTTGAAAATTTCTCTGGAACCTTAAAGCAGTTCACTTGACCTCTTGAGAGTACTCGACGAATTTCATGAGTACTCACATAAGTACTCTGGAAATTTTTCGAGTATATACGAGAAGTCTAAGCTACTTTTCCATAGCCGTCCAAGACATTAGTTCTTAGTTATCTTTCAAACACTCCCGCGATCACTCGACATATTCCATAAGTGCTTATGTGAGTTCTCGACGAATTTAATGAGTCCTCACGAGATCACTCGATGAAATGACTTTGCCAAATTCTGCAACTTTTGAATAGTAACTTCCTTTGTAATGTTAGATGAAGTACACCCATTAGAGAGATTACACATGGGTCAACACGATGTTCTATATAATGAGGAATTACGTTATATAAAACTGTGTTTGGAGACCCATTATAACCTGACAAAGGTTTATACTTGGTAATTAGTGTGACAACCCGCATTTCCTCTGCATTTAATGATATATCAGAGTAAGAGAAAACACGTGTCATGATGTCACGTCAGCAGGGGATAACTACAGACTCTTAGATAAAACTCTAACTTAACACTTTTATGAAAGATCTATAAGTTATTATGAGAAAAATCCAGTTAAAGTTTAAGCGCTTAGCCGTATCCCTCGGCATAGTGGCTCATCTAGTCCATGAGAAAAAGATAATTATGTGCAGCAAAAAATACTTTATTTACAGTATTACATGCCCTATATGAGTATAAACATCCCCAGAGGATAACTCATGGTATGCATGACTCTAGATTTATAATAGCTATGAAAGTGGATTTTACAACCGTTAAATATAGTGATTTAGATCCCAAACATGTCATGTATGAAGTAATAATAATGATAATTTTTATACTTTAAAATATCTAACATGCAACCTAGCATAAATCCTTCCCAGAGAGCAAGTACAAACAACCAAAAAGGTAAACCAGTAGCTAGCAAATTATTTAACATTCCAAAATAAAACAACCAATGGGCGTCAATAACCTGACACGAACCCACTGAAGGTATGCATGTCTGAACTAAAACCGAAAACAATAAACTACCTCACGATGGTGAAGAAAACAACTCCAATAATTGTAGTCCATAAGCTACCACCCTATACAGCCGCTCCACTGGCTATAGCCCTGAACCTGAGGCATTCGAAGAAAGAACACCCCAGCAAGAAATTTGCAAGTGGCAATGGAAATAGCAGGTAATAAGTAGAAAAAAGGCAAGAATGGTTTTACCAAACCCAACTATAAGAAAAGCTAAAACCGCAGCTGATTAGACAAATAGAAACATGTCAAGTAAAAAAATTTGCAATAATGGATTTAAAATAAATTTGCACCAAGTGTGGAACGAAGTCATGCTTCGACACAATCTGCAAGGATAAACATGAAATAGCATAAACTGGTCTATAAGAAGCAAATGAGCGCAAAACAGCTCAAAAACGTGAATCATTAATACTTGGTAAGAACAACCGGGTCATAGTCGGTGACCAAAACGTCCAAAACCAGGCTTCTAGACCCAAACGTCTCACAAAAGGAACTACGCTAGTGGCCACCTGGCCCAACACAACCCAACAGGCCACAAAATAGAGACAAAACAACCACCAAGTGTAATGATTCACAAACTGCAGTCCATCCGAAGAAAACATCATACCCAAACATCCCAAACCAAACCCAAGCCTAAACCCAAATAAAATTCCCTTACAAACCCTAAATTTGCTCTAATGACCATACTAACAAATCAGACACAAATCGGCGAAAAACACTAAGTCCAGCAACAATTCGGCGAGTATGCCCGACGAACACTGCCGATACTCGACGAATTGACTTCCGATACTTGACGAAGACTAAAGAAATTCGACGAATAGACCAACGATACTCATCGATTTTGACTTGGCGGTCCGGTCACTCAATGCTTCCTAAGCCTAAGCCAAACACGATGAATTCGTCGAATGCACTAAACGCCTCCTACTCTAGGCCATACTCGACGAATCATCGAGTGCACTCAACTACTTTTACCTTCACTTAATGCCACGCCCACCGATACTCAATGAACTCGACACCTAGATACTCGATGAATCTACATTACTCAATTCCACACCAGCCAACACTCGACGAAATTGTACTTAAGAAAATATACTTACACTCGACGAACATTATTCGACGAATTTGCCTTAACGAATTCCTACACCTAGTTCATACTCGACGAATTCTACCCAGTATATAGGCCGAAATTATCCTTAGGCTGAACTATGATACTCGATGAAATTCTGGACATACCACTACGCCTACACTCGACGGATAATGGCTGAAATATTCTAACTCTCTTATGGATTCCTCAAGCTTAATCGCTACACAACTCCTACACTCTAAGGAGGAGAAATGAAACAAAGAAAGGCAAGAAACTGTTACAAGAAGAAATTTGTCACGTGCCTCAAAACTCCAGAAATTCATCGCTCGGCGACAAAGATCCGCCGCCAAAAGCCCTAAGCAGCATTTCCTGAAACTTTTGGGGGAAAAGGAGGTCAAAACCACAAAACCAAACACACAAAAATCGGAGAAACGGGGAAAACTTACTACGAACGTGTAGATCTTGGCGAGAGCTTTCAAAATCTCTAATCTATTGACAAAACCGACCACCGAATCGCTCTCTATCGCCGGCCAACCGCAAGCGAAGTCGCCGCTCCTCTTCCGCTCGCGAAATCGCCTCTACTCAGGTTAGGAAGATGATGAATAGGGTATTGACATGACCCTTATAACCGGCTATATATATACATATATAAATATTTTTTTCAATATTATATTACCATTATTAATAAATAACCCCAAAACGACCCAAAATCCAAACCAACTCGGAATCTTACAAAAATCACACCATAGCTAAATACTGACGCTACGAATCCAACAACGAAGTCGAAACCAAAATCTGACAAACTAGGCCAGGGTAAAACACCACCCAAAGATAAAACGCTACCACATCCATATAAAAAACTACACCGAGCCACCAAAATAGACCCGGCTCGCGAGGGAAGGTGCACAACCAAGACAAAAACAACCATACAGGAAAACCCATGGAGCAAACACATGCTCCAACAAATGACACATGATAACTATGCGTCAACGTAATGCCCTGACGTCAAAAATAAGTCACTACGGGAATTAAAATAAACACCAAAAAATTGGGGCGTTACAATTAAGACATGCAACACACATAACTAAAACCAATACCAAATACAAACTCATTTCAACTTAGTTCAAGGGACACTTCTTCAAATCAGGGCTATTATGAATACAATATCCAACAAAATCTACTTTCCCTTTCACTGCGGACGGATCACCTACCTAGCGAGATCGGCAAAAGCCCTTCTGTACCTTCCAGGCAAGATAGACAAAACTCTTTCTGTACCTTTCAGGCGAGATAGGTGAAAGCCTTTCTACAACTCAGGCGAGATCGACAAAAGACCTTCTACACCTTAGGTGAGATGGACAAAGGTCTATCTGCACCTCCTAAGAAAGATGGACAAAGGTCCATCTGTACCTTCACATAGAGAAACCCCAACTCTCCTGAGGCACGATCAAACAAAGGTTCTTCTTCACCTCCACCCGGACGGACCCCGGGCCTCCTAAGATGCAAATGAATAAAGGTTTTTCATCACCACCACCTAAACGGATCACAGTCTTCCTAAGGCACGAACAAACCAAGGTACTTCGCCCCCTCCACCTGGAAGGAGCCCGGTCCTCCTAAGGCGTGAATGAATAAAGGTTCTTTGCCACCTCCACCTAGACGGACCCTTGTGATCCTGAGGCAAAAACGAACAAAGGTTATTTTTCATCTCCACCAAGATGGACCCTGGTCCTCCTAAGGCATGAATGAAGAAAGGATCTTTGCCACCTCCACCCGGATGGATGTTGGTCCTCTTTAGGCACGAACGAACAAAAGTTCATCGCCCCCTCCACCCGAACGGACCCCGGTCCTCCTGAGGGATGAATGAACATGGTACTTCACCACCTCCACCTGGCTGGACCCTGGTCCTCCTAAGGTACGAATAAATACTGGTAGTTTGCCACCTCCACCGAGATGGACCTTAGTCCTCCTGAGGTGTTAATGTCTAAAGGTTCTACGCCACCTCCATCCGAAAGGAACCCAGTCCTCCTGAGGTATCAATGATGAGTCGCAAAATATACATATTTCTACTTTTTTTTTAATTTAATAAAAAATGTAATTATATTATGTAAATAAAATCACTTCTTTTTAATTTTCAATTCTAACTTAACTTATTTTTGTGTCCAATAGGTATTTTTGGACATTTGGGGAAATTCAAAAAAATTTCCTAAGTCACCACCCTAGGTGTAACACCCTCGGTTTTCTTGGTTTTGTTTGATCTTGGATTGGCATTACGATGACGCATTTTTTTCGGCCTTTCGCCGTTGTAGAGCATGGTCTTAGCTCTTTAGGTTCCTGGTGTAGCCTGGTTGTAGCCTATTGGCAAATTTCCCCAGCCAGCCGGAGTCTGTTTTGGTGACTCGGTTGGGCCTCTTAAGGAAATGCTTGTGTTTTTGCTTCGGGAGGTGTTAGCCCGAGCGTGCAATCGTCGGATGTTGTTTTCGACCTCACCGTTGTTTTCGTAGCTTGGGTATTTTAACTACGGTGCGAGTTCTGGTCGGAGTCCGGGATCGATCGTTTTCACGCCGTTTCGACGTTTGTTTTTGGTTAGCTGTAATATTTGTAATGTTTGATGTACTGTGCGTGGTCTGCTGTGGCTGAGCTTGTAGGCTGGTGCCTTAACTTTTGCTAAGAGTTAGCAGGTTTCCTTTTTGTGTAAGTTTAGGTGACACGGCCTGGGTCACGGGCGTGACCCAGGGCGTGTCGTGCTCGGGTAGAGCTCTTTTTCCTGTGGTCGACGGTTTCTGGTCGACGAGTGTTTTGGTAGGAACACGGCCTGTGACACGGGCGTGTCACAGGGCGTGTCCCCCTTCGGTTCGTCGAGCTGCGTTCGATGGTCATCAGGCGGTGTTTTGGTGAGAACACGGTCGTGTCACGGGCGTGTCGTATCGGACACGGGCGTGAAACGGGGCGTGTCTCTCTGTTCGACGATCGGCGCTCCACGATCGTCGGGCGTTGTTCGAGTTGGTACACAGCCTATGACACGGGCGTGTCATAGGGCGTGTCACCTGTTTCGTCGAGCAGAGATCGACTTTCGTCGAGTGGGTAGGTCTGTGAGTACACGCCCCATGACACGGACGTGTCGGGCCGTGTCACGGGCATGTCGGGGGCGTGTCCCATGTTTCGTCGAGTGGAGATCGACGTTCGTCGAGTTAGTACACGCCCCGTGACACGGGCGTGTCGGGCCGTGTCACGGGCGTGTCTTGGGCGTGTTCCATACTTTTTCTCCTAAAATCATCTTTTGTTGCCGTGAACCATTTTTCCTCCTCATTTTCATCATTCCCGAGTCTGGAGAGCTTCCAGCGGAAGGGTTTTGAGAGGAGGCGGTGGTTGTTTTGGCCGGCGATTTCGGGAGGGTTAGAGCTCGTTTTTCTCGTGCGATAGCGGATTTGGCTTGCTCTCATCAAGATCTTCCCTACCATGTAAGTTTTTCTTGATTTAGGGTTTGATTCCAGGAATTGTAAATATCTGATTCTTTTTCTTTCCTCAAGTTTCAGCTTTGGTCTTCTAGGTGGCCGATCTTGCCGCCGGAGCCAAGCGGTGGTGTGGCTGTTGTTTTTCCGGAGAGGTAGAGGCAAGTGGCTCCCTTGCCCTTGCAAAATTATTTCTAACTTTTACTCTATTTTTCATTTCCTGTGCAATACTTCTGCATTCCGTATCTTTTTCCTCCTTAAAAATTAGAGTACCAGGATGTCTTTTTCCTTCCTTTCAGTCATGGGCTGTTTCATTGCTTTTTCTTACAATTAAAATCAACGTTCTCTCTTTTTCTAAGGTTTGGTGTACAATGGGTAGTTAGAGTTAGGGTAAGGTTGCGGTTAGTTATAGTTTAGGTTTACTTGCGGTAGCCCCGAGTAGTTAGGATGGAACGGAGGATTGGGATTAAATTTTCCACTCTCTGTTTTCGCGCGTTGAGAGAGCTTAGGTTGCAGTTTTAACGAGACTTACGTTTACCCTAAGTGGAAAGCACTGACAGCATCGAGTGAGCCGAGTTCACTCAATGCCGTCATCCAGCGTAGGATTCTTGCGGCTAACTATTTTGGCGTCAAGTGAGTGGAGTTTACCCAACGCCGTGTCGAGTGGGCTCGACGTTTCTGTCTTGGGTTCGCGTATTTCCTTAGGATTGTTAGTGTGACTTTTTTTCCATTTCTCTAGGGGGTGGAATTGGGTGATCAGCTAATTTTTTTTGCATGCTGACTCTTGGGTTGTGGCAGGTGGTGGAGTTTTGGTGGCCTCTGGAGGGGTGGATTTTGATGTGGAGAGTTGTGGCCACCGCCTTTTTCCCCGGTTTGGGTTGGTGTGTGTGGGACCCTAAAGCTGTCACTGGTGACCCCTTAGCCCTTTTTGGATCTGATTTTGGTTATGTATTCAGATCCATGTTTTGACCACTGCCACTTACCCACGTGTTAGAACTGTTAGTCCCTTCCCTGTTTTTTTTACTCTTTCTTTTGGCATATATGTGCATGTCTTGTAGCTGTTGCATACTGTTTTATAGGGCATATTGCCTTTATTGCACGTACTTGGTGTGCTTTGTTGTGCTTTAGACAGTGCTCTTTTCTTACTGTCATGCCCTTTCTTTTGCTTATAGCAGCTTGTTGCCGGGTTGGTAAACCCTTCTTTTTTTTGCTCACAATTCTAATGCTTTATTTACCTTTTGATTATTTCTTTGCTGAGGTGTTCTTTTATTGAATGCCTCAGGTCCAGGTTGTAGCCGGTTCAGCGGCTAGTTCTTTTGGAGGGGCTGGTTTGTGGCCTCTTGGGTAGCTGAGATAGCGAATCCCCGATTTTGGGAGGTAGTTCTTTACTTTTCTGTATAGACATATATACTCACCAGTGGGTTCATGTCAGGTTGTTGGCGCCCACTGGTAGCTTCTTGCGATGCTGGGTATGAACTTAAACTGCTGTTTTTGCCTATTTGCGGTTGGTTACTTGCTTCTGGGAAGGATTTATGCTAGGTTGCATGTTAGATATTTTAAAACCTAAAAGCATTATTATATGTACCTCATGCATAACATATTTATAAAACAAAGACACTATATTTCCTTAGAGTAAAAAGACTATCTTTCCTATATATCATATTCACTTTAGAGTCGTGCATACCTTGAGTCGTCCTTCGGGGACACTTATGCTCATTAGGGTGTCAACTTAATTGAACCAAAGTATTTTCTACTGCGCATAAATATAATTTTTAATTGTGGACTAGCTGATCCACCGTGCTGAGGGATACAGCCTTTCAACATAACTGATTTTCTTTCATATTCAATCAACGATTTTCCTTAAAATCTATGGTCTGGAGTTTTGCCTGAGCGTGTGCAGTTATCCCCTGCACGATGTGGCATCACGACACATGTTTTCTCTTGCTCTGATACGATTTTATTGTTGAGAAAATGCGGGTTGTGACAGTTGGTATCAGAGGGAGGTTGCTTGACAAATGGTCGGGCAACCTTTCCCTTGTTTGCATTAGTGGTTAGCGTCATACCATACACACACCAATATGTCATCAGCACGTCTTGGCTAAAGCACGAACACTACACTCATGAGCATAAAGAAGTATACGGGGCATATTATGTAGTATGGGATGCATAATATGTGTTCGTATATGGATCCACCATAGGAGGCAACATGTGAGGGTTATGTAGTATATGATGCATAACCTCACCACATGAATGCGGCTAGCACGTTTTATTTTTTCGTTGCATGAGAATGTTATGTAGTATGGGATGCATAACATTTTCATGTGTACGCCGCCCATGGCATGCATTAAGGCCTTTTTTTAGAATGCATAGCACATCATGCATAACATAACATTTCATAAGCAAAACATGCCAAGCTAAAGATTTGCAAGATGGCATATGTACACACATGGTTTTGAGTCAAAAAGAATACAAATACATGCATTCCTGGTTTAGGCACATGAGTTAGTATGATGGTGGTGAACCATCTTAGGTTAAGCATAACATCATCATGGTAAAAACAACTCCCAGAGCAAGTTTTGCAGTTGAAGTTCATATTTAAGTGTGTTTGTCTGTACCGGGTAGTTTTGTTCTAGCTGTTGGGCTAGGTTTTGTCTAAAGCTTGTGCGATTATAGGATGGCGAGACGTCCTGCGACGAGATCGACCCCCCAATCTGAGGGTGAGACGTCAGGAGCGCAGATCGAGGTGTTGGTAGAAAACCTGCGATAGAGTAATGAGGCCTTATCGAGACAGGTGGTGGCTATGCAGGCTCAGATTCAGTCCCTTGTAGTAGTGGTGGCGGGACAGACCCCGAGAGTTCCGGACCCCGCTGAGGGGGTAGCTGTTCCTACCCCTCCTGCTCCTCCTGTGCCTTTGGTGGTGGTGCCCCCGGAGATGGCGTTTATATCCCAGTTTCAGCGGCTGAGACCCCCTACTTATGATGGGCAAGCAGATTTTATGATTTTGGATGACTGGCTGATTACCATTGAGGAGATGTTCTCTTACTCAGGGATTACGGACGATCAAAGAGTGATGCTCGCTGCCTAACAGCTCAAGGGCGTAGTAAAGAATTGGTGGCTGAGGGAGAAAGAGAGCATGGTGGCAGGCTGCTCTTGGGAGTCATTTAAGGTGATGCTGCTGAGTAAGTTCCTGCCTTCAGTCGAGAGGGACCGGCTGATGAAGGACTTTCTCCATTTAAAGTAGAGGAAACTCACGGTTAGTGAGTATGAGATTGAGTTTAGTAAGTTGAGTCGGTTAGCTCCTGGTCTGGTGAGTATTGAAGCAGACCGAGTTAAGCGATTTCTGGGTGGACTTAGAAGCGACATTCAGCAGTTAGCAAATGCCTACGGAGCAGTCAGTTATGCCAGCGTGGTCGAAGCTGCCTGGAAAGTTGAGGCCATTGAGAATGCCAAGAATAGAGGCCAGCAGTTGAGGAAGGATAAGCGGAAGTCTGTTGGAGGGAAGAGCCCTCAGGAACCTGATGCTGTCTCGAGAAAGAAGAACAAAGAGGTTTGTAGTTTCTGTGGCCGGCCAGGCCACCCATTTGAGAAGTGTTTCAAAAGGTGGGGAGCGCAGAAGAAGGAACAGGTGCATGTGATTCAGGGTGCTCCCCGAGGTGACTCGGTCTGTGCCTTGTGTGGAAGGAAGGGGCATGATGCTGCCCGTTGCTGGTTAAGAGATAAGGTCTGTTTTCAGTGCGGCCAGAAGGGTCATCTCAAGACAAAGTGCCCACAGTCCCAGCCTATTATGCAGCCAGTTCCCCTCCAGGCTTTGCCCCCGCCTCAGCAATTGGATAGAGGAAAAGGGAAGCTGAATGTGCTTTTGGCAGACGAAGCGCAGACTACGACCCAGGTTATCTCAGGTTCTACTCCTCCCTAGTCGTTTCGTTATGTTCCCTTTTTGGTTGTAGTTTTCGTTTTAGCATTTGTGGCCTTAGATGCGTGCGCTATTTGTAGGACGATTTAAGGTAAAGAACCACTGGGCACGCGTTCTCTTCGATTCAGGCGCTACCCACTCGTTTGTGGCTAGAGCCTTCGTGGAGCGGTTCGGTTTGGGCCAAGATCGTGTTGGTGGTGCCTTTTGCGTTAAGTTCGCCTCCGGCGACTCTGTGGTTACGGACCTGGGTGTCCTTGATTGTCCGATTTTATTGTGGGATTTTCTAGCCAAGGCAGATCTGAAGGTGATTGACCTGGAGTACTTCGATGTTATCTTTGGCATGGACTGGTTGTCAAGGTACGATGCTGTGATCTAGTGCAAGGGTAAGCGCTTGGACTTCGTCAAAGACAACGGTCAGCCAGGGAGCATTTATGGGTATTCTCTCCAGGAGTCTCCAGTTATTTCTGCGGTGCGTGCTCGGAAGTTGCTTGATTCTGGCTGTTTTGCCTGTGTAGTCTCTTTGGTAGGGACAGTTGTTCGAGTGCCGTGTTTGAAAGAGATTCTTGTGGTATGTGACTTCTCTGATGTGTTTCCTGCTGATCTTCCTGGTCTTCCACCCGATCGAGATGTCGAGTTTGTTATAGATTTGGAGCCAGGCACGCATCCTATTGCCAAGGTGCTGTACCGGATGGCCCCGCGAGAGCTAGAAGAGTTGCAAATTCAGCTGGATGAGATGTTGGCAAAAGGTTTCATAAGGCCGAGTTCTTCACCTTGGGGTGCACCAGTGCTGTTCGTTAAAAATAAAGATGGGTTGATGAGGCTATGCATTGACTATAGAGAGCTGAAGAAGGTTACTGTTAAGAACAGGTACCCTTTGCCTCAGATTGACGATCTGTTTGACCAACTGCGTGGTAGTGTCGTGTTTTCCAAGATAGATCTTCGTTCGGGCTATCACCAGTTGAGGATTCGGGAGTCAGATGTTCCGCGGACGGTGTTCCACTCTCATCATGGGCATTTCGAGTTTTTGGTTATGTCATTTGGTTTGACTAATGCGCCCTCAGCTTTTATGGATCTGATGAACAGAGTTTTCAAGGACTTCCTGGATAAGTTTGTGATTGTCTTTATAGACGATGTTTTGCTGTACTCTAAAGATGCGGAGGAGCATGATCGACATTTGCGACTGGTCTTGGCGACTCTGAGAGACCATAAGCTATACGACAAGCTGAGCAAATGCGAATTTTGGTTGCCTCAAGTTTCTTTTCTCGGCCACGTGGTTAATAAGGAGGGAATATCGGTGGACCCAGAAAAGATTGCTGCTGTTATGGAGTGGGCAAGGCCTATTACTCCCAAAGAGATCAGAAGCTTCTTGGGCTTGGCTGGATATTATAGAAGATTTGTAGAGGGATTCTCTACCTTGTCTGCGTCGTTGACCAGGTTGACGCAGAAGAATGCAGTCTTCATATGGGATGGCAAATGTGAGGAGGCTTTTGAGGAACTAAAAAGAAGGTTATGTTCAGCTCCAATTTTGTCCTTGCATACTGAAGATAGTGAGTATGATATATATGTGGATGCATTGCATGTCGGACTAGGCTGCGTATTGATGCAGGGCGGGAAGGTGATTGCGTACGGGTCGAGGCAGCTAACGACTCACGAGAGGAATTACCCTACACATGACCTGGAGTTTGCAGCTGTGATCTATGCGTTGAAATTGTGGAGGCATTTGCTATACGGCACGCAGTGCAAGATTTTAACGGATCATAAGAGTCTGAAGTATGTCTTCACTCAGAAAGAATTGAATCTACGCCAGCGGCGGTGGTTGGAGTACGTGGCCGACTATGATGTTGAAATCCAGTACCATCCGGGTAAAGTGAATGTGGTGGTCGATGACCTGAGTCGGAAGTCAGGTAAGATTTTCAATCTCTCCGCCGAGCGTCTAGTGAAAGAGTTTCTTTTGATGGACATTTCTATGGGAAGCTGCGATTCGCATAGTAGCTTGGCAGTGGCAGAACCTTCATGGATTGCACTTACGAGACTGCCTCAGCTGGATGATACCAATATTCTGCATTTGTATCTTCGAGCTGAAAAAGGTGAACTACCAGATTTCTCTGTAGATGATGCGGGTACCTTGAAGTATCGTGGCAGATTTTGCATCCCCGCAGTTGGAGATATCCAGGATATGGTGTGCAGAGAAGCCCATGGATCTAGTGTTGCCTACCATCCAGGATCTACTAAGATGTATCATGATTTAAAGCAGATTGCCTGGTGGTATGGGATGAAGAAGGACATAGCCAGATTTGTTTTAGAGTGTTTCACATGCAGGCGAGTGAAAGCCGACCATGGGAGGCCTGGTGGCAAGCTGGCTCCCTTAGAGATTCCGATGTGGAAGTGGGAGAGTATCTCGATGGATTTTATTACAGGCTTACCGAGATCTCCGAAGGGGCATGATTCAGTTTGGGTGATTGTAGACAGATTGACGAAGAGTGCTCACTTCGTGCCATTTAAGATCGATTATCCGATGAGGAAGATAGCCGAGCTGTATCTGGATGAGGTTATTAGATTGCATGGTGTACCCGTGTGTTGGGTATTGTATCCACAACGTACCTGATTTGAAGAAGCCCCTGAACAAGGTAAGGTAAATAGGCAATGTTTTTGACAAAATATTTCAAGTTGTGCTTGCAGTTATTCCACACTAAGTGCACACCAATGTCAGGGTGCAGTAGGTCAATATACACGGGTCTGCACGACGTAATCCCTCGTTGAGCAGATCAGTGTGTTGGCCTACGTGTACTCTCTCTATTGGAGTGCCGAATCGTCGAGAATCACTGGCTGATTCTCGCCGGCTAAATCAGAGTGCATTCAAGTCAAATTCGACGAGAATCTCGCCGAATCGTCGAGAATCACTTTGTGATTCTCGCCGAATCGTCGAGAATCACCCTTGATTCTCGACGATTCGACGAGAATCACAGGTGATTCTCGCCGATTTTTACTTGGGCAATTTTCGGGAAATAGCTGGACCGGATTCTACCGCTGGCACTATTTTAAACCGGATTTAGGGTTTCTTCTTGTGGGACCCACAACGGTCATTAAGGTGTTTACTTGTGTATATATATACGGGTATTTTTGAACAGTAAACACACACAGAGAAAAAGACGAAAAACGAGCAGCCGACCTTGACCTAGAATCGCGAAACAGCTCCGCCGCCATCGCCGCTCGTGCAAGTCGATCGCCGGTCGTTTGATCGTGGTTTCCTCCAGATCTTCCGGCGACAGAAGCTTAGCCAAGCTTAGAGTCTCACGCGTCTATCCAGATATCCCTTGTCTCTCGATTTGTTGATCGGGAAAAACTTCCCCGTCCGAATCGATCGAGACGATCGATCCTAGTGTGACCGTTGGTAGACCTAGCTAGCTTCGCTACGAAGTTTGGATCTCCAAAGTACAGCAGCCGCACATCGTTGTCACCGCCGATCCCGTGAATGTAGCCGCCGCCCATCTTGCCGCCGCCGGTTCCGGGGAGATTCTCTCCAAGAGAGATCTAGGGTTGTGGACTCTTCGTGGACTTCAAAAACACGTCGTCAACGAAGAGGGACACCTTAGTCTCCAAATATAGTTTGTATCTCTTGTACATTCTAGTTTTACTTTTGTTGTAAAGGAACGTTGGTACCTAGTTGTAAGGGTTGGGTGCAACCCGTGTTGTGGGAGTGTTGACTCCTACGTGTGGAAGGGCTCCTTCCGATAGTGCCAGGATTGGATTTCAATCCTGTTGGAGAAGTTACCGAGTCGTCCCTTGTTGGGAGATAGGTCGAAGGGGGAAAGTGGATGTACACAAATCGGGGAACCACTATAAATAGCTTGTGTACTCTTTTGTGCTGTGTTGTTTTATTTTCGTGTGCAGGTACAATTTAAATTCCGCAAAAACGCTGCACGTCACCTATTCCCCCCCCATAGGTGAAGATAGTTGACACTAGGTGGACTTTCAAGTGGTATCAAAGCGAGGTTACTCATTAAAAAGGTTAACACCTTGAGTAGAATCCTGCCGCTAGTGTCAAGAAGAAGGAGAACATCTACCATGGACGGGCTCAAGTATACAGGCAAGATCCCCGTGTGCACCAGGCTCAACTTTCCTATCTGGAAGGAAAGGATCAGATTCTACATGGAAGCAGTTGATCCTAGACTCTTCATGATCGAGGAGGAGTGATGAACTGTAAATATGCGTATTTTTATGAACATTAGTTTAGTCATTTTCATTTATTTTCGTCGTTTTTACTTATTTTTGTTCAATAAAATGCTCCTATTCTTGTAAATTTTCTTCTAACTTGTTTTATTTGATTTTGCAGAAAAATTCCAAAATCTGCCAAAATTTGGGAAGTACACGCCCGTGACACATTGGTCACGCCCGTGACTGTGCATTTCCCGTGAAATTACAAAATTTCTGAAGTTAAAGCTTGACACGCCTGGCGACACGCCCGTGTCACCCGACACGGGGCGTGACCCAAGCCTGTGTCCTCTCCTCTCGACGAATTCCGCTCGACGATCGTCGAGTGTCGACACCAACAGTCACGCCCAGTGTCACGCCCGTGACCAAGGGCGTGACCCAATTTCAGCTCAACGATTTCGACTCGACACTTTCCGCTCGACATTCGTCGAGTGTCGACCCCAACTGTCACGCCCATAGTCACGCCCGTGACATGGGGCGTGACCTTTCCAGCTGGCCCGACAAGATGCTGCCGAGGACATTTGACGCAACCCGCGCCCGGTTCTACCTCCCCGACACGCCCAGAGTCACGCCCGTGACCTGGGGCGTGACTGCTGCGAACTCAGCCCGAAGTCAACTTTGCTGTCCAATCGCCGGCCGCCTTCATGAATAGTACTGTCACGCCCCCCCTACACGCCCGTGACCGAGGGCGTGTACTTAGAAATTTTTTCCTATAAATAGCCCAGTTCTGTAAGGTCCAAGGGTTCAGATTTTTGGGCCAATTTAGTGTCTTTTTGTGGGCTGCATCCGTGATTTTCAAGGCTATGTAAGGAGATTTCTCCCTTTTTTATTTCATTTCTTATTTTGTCTTAGCTTTAGCCCTTGTAATAGCTTGTAATAGTTTCATTTTAATCAATAAAATGTTAAATTTTCTCTTCATATATGGCTTCGGAATGAACACTTGTGCCCCACTTTCCTTCTCCTTTTTATTCTTAGTTTCATCTTTGTTCTTCATTTATGAAAAGTGTGTGTGTGTGTATGAGTTTAATTTGCTTACTTTACATGTCCTTTACTTGTCTTCATGCTTAAGCATGATAGTTTTCTTTCTTTTTCTCACCTTGTCTTTTTCCTTTAACTAGTTTTCATGCTTAGATTTTGATTTCATCCTTATGATTCTATAAAAGAGATTTTAAAAAAGTGAATTTGTTCCTTTTTTTACTTAGTTTTCTTTTAGGATTGTAAAACCTCTTTTGTTCTTTTCATCTTCTTTTTCACTTTTTTTATCACTTTCATAACATCATAAGAATGAAAATGTTGGTATTTTAATTTTCCAAAAACTTTGGTTTTTAATTTGTTTTGAAAAACTTATGTCTTCTAAAAATTCTAATTTTCTCTTTTTATTTGTTTTTGGCAAAACCTAAGCATGAAAAAGTTAAAGTTTTAATTTTTAGGTAACTTTGATTTTTCTTTGTTATTTGTGTGTGTGAGTGTATGAGCCTAAATTTCCTTTTGTTCTTCTTAATCATCATGAAGTGTGTGTGAGTGTAGGTGTATTAACTTTTATGCTTTGATTTAAATTGTGTAGAGTGTGTGAGTGTAGATGTATAATTTTCATGCTTTGTTTTAATGCTTTCTTTTAATGCTTTGTTCAATTTTGTAGAGTGTGTGAGTGTAGGTGTTAAACTTTATTGCTTTCTTGAATTTCATATGGAGTGTGTGTGTTTGTGTGCATTTATTTCCGCCTACTCGTTAAGAGTTAAATGGCGCATCGTTTTCATTTTCAGTCCTACTCGTTCGAGTAGGACTTGTAATTTTTCTTTCTTTATTTTTCCGCCTACTCACTTGAGTTTAAATGGCCGGACTTTATTTCCCGCCTACTCGTTTGAGTAGGATTTGTAATTTTTCTTTCTTTATTTTTTCCGCCTACTCACTTGAGTTAAATGGCCGGACTTTTTAGCCCTGTAATCGCATTTATTTTCTCCTACTCATTTGAGTAGGACTCGCTTTCATTTCAGTCCTACTCGTTTGAGTAGGACTTGCAATTTTCAGCCTTTATTTACCGCCCCCACTCGTTTGAGTGGGACTCGCAAATTTGAATTATGCAAATTTTCTTTCATGTGTAACTTAGTTCTTTTTTTATTTATAATTTGGAGTGTGCGTGAGTTCTCGTTTAGTTAACTTTTTAGCTTTCTAAATGTTGTTATTTTTCTTTTGTCCCTTTCTTATAAATGTTTAGCATTTAATTTTGAACTCGCGCCTCACTAAATTATAAGCCGTCCCCATACCGATGTGTGGCTAATCGCTATTAGCCTCGGCATCGAAGAGCATTGGGACATTTAAAATGATTTATAATAATTAAAGTTCTTTATTTTCATTTTAATTTAAGCACTTAGGGTTTACCCCGGGTTTACGACGCGTAGGACCACATAATCGATGTGTGGGCCCTATTTCCGTAGTCCATATGCTAGCTAGCCGAGAGGCCGTGCATATGGACCGATCACCCCTGGGTAAATAGAGTTGCGTGCATACCCTCGAGAGAGGACTAGCGTAATTCTACCGGATTGGGTTCCCCACCCAATAGCGGGGTTCTTAGCGTAAAGCGGGCGTTAAGAGGAATCCTTCGTCAGACTAACGTTCGGTCGAATAGTCTTAACGTTCAGGTGAGCAATATTCCTAGAGATAAGTGCGCTCACATTTGTGGAACCTCCACGGCCAAGTTGCCTTATTATTAATTTGAAAACTAAGTCTTTTTATTATTAAAAATTGTTTTAGTCTTAATCCGATTCGATGCCGAGTGTTAACCCTTCATCGAATATTTTCTAAATCGTTTTTTCGCTCCTTTGCTTTTCCGTCTTTTATTAAGTAAAAAAAAATCCATCTTTCTTTCAGTAAAATAATAGTCCTCCCGGAGGAGTAAGAATAGTCAACGCGACCCCGAGAACAATACGACCTCGGTATTTCCCCGAATATCGAGTACTACTTGCGATAGGTGCACTTGCCTACCCGAGCAAGCCCGCGGCGATCGACTCACCGAACCAACCACAGTAAGAGTCTGTTCGCGGGCCCATCAAGTTTTTGGCGCCGTTGCCGGGGATTCTCTTTTCGAGTTGCTATTTCGAATTCCGGAGTCTATTAATTTTACTTATTTTCTATAAAACAAAAAAACTAAAAACTTTATTTTAAAAACAACAAAAAAAAAGTTTATTTTTGTTTTATTTTTGTTTGGGTGTATGACCCGAGGACAACCCTCAGAGTCTGAAGATTTAGACTTCGACCCAGAGATCGAACGCTCTCTTGCGCGTATCCGATCTCATCGCCGAAATCCTTCTTTAGATCCCGAGGAATCTATCGGAGAACCCACTGTTGTAGTTATGGCCGCCCCTAACCTTCCCCCGGCGGCCGAGCGTACTATGTCTTATTACGCCCGGCCTAACCTGGATGATTCTGGGTCGAGTATTGTTCGCCCTGCGGTGGCCAATAATAATTTTGAAATAAAGTCAAGTGTCATTCAAATGGTCCAAAACGCCGTGCAGTTCGATGGACTGCCGGATGAGGACCCGAATGTCCACTTGTCCAATTTCTTGGAGATATGCGACACCTTCAAGATCAATGGCGTCACTGATGACGCCATTCGTTTGCGCTTATTTCCTTTTTCCCTTAAGTCCAAAGCCAAGGCGTGGTTGAATGCCCTCCCGCGAGGATGTATCACCACGTGGGCTGAGTTGACGGAACGGTTCCTAACGAAGTACTTTCCGCCCGCCAAAACTGCAAAGTTGCGGGCGGACATTTCTTCGTTTGTGCAGAACGATCCTGAGTCTCTATACGAGACTTGGGAACGATTTAAGGAATTCCTCCGCCGTTGCCCGCACCACGCGCTGCCAACGTGGTTGCAAGTTCAAATTTTTTATAATGGGCTGAATTTTCAGACGCGTCAAATGATTGACGCGGCTGCCGGGGGTACGCTTAACAACAAAACCCCCGAGGCCGCCCAGGCTTTATTCGAAGAGATGGCTATGAACGCCTATCAATGGAACGTCCCGCGGGGACGGCCAAAGCCGGCGGCTGGTCTTTTTGAAGTGGATGCCACTGCTCTCTTGACCCTTCAAGTTGAAAGGTTAACAAAGCAGGTGGCGGAGATGTCTGCTGCCTCCTCCACTCCGCCTTATTTTATTCCCCCTAACGTCTGCATAGCTGAAGAGTTCGTGGACTTCATGGGAAATTCGGGTCGTCCTCCCTTCAACCCCAACAACAACCCTTATAGTAATAACTATAATCCGGGTTGGAGGAATCACCCCAACTTCTCGTGGAGCAACCCGAATAATGCTCAGCGTCCCCCTATTTCTTATGCGCCCGGATTTCTTCCTCCCCTTCCTCTTCCGAAACCCTCCCCGATGGAGGAAAATTTTTCGAAGTATATTGCGTCCAACGAGTCAAATATCCGGAACATCACCGGATCGCTAAAAACACTCGAACAACAGGTTAGACAGCTGGCGAGGATGATGTCCGAGCGCGCGCTCGGGGCACTGCCGGGAAACACGGAGCCCAATCCGCGGGAAAATGCCAACGCTATAACCCTCCGTAGCGGAAAGGAGGTGGTCGATCCAAAACGGACCGACCCTTGGGTACATATTTCACCTCCGACCCCTCTTCCTCTTTCTTCGCTCACGCCGCCTTTACCTATTATAAAAGAAAAAATTATTTTAAACAAGGCTCTTCCGTATCCGCATAAGTTAGAAAACGAGCGTAAGGACGCGCAATATGAAAAATTTATTTTATTATTAAAACAAATTCACATTAATGTTCCTTTTTGCGAGGCTATCTCGCAAATGCCCAAATATGCGAAATTTTTAAAAGAACTACTTTCTAATAAACGCAAATTAGAGGATATTTCGCATGTATCTCTCAACGCTGTCTGCTCGGCGGCCCTTACTAATAAATTGCCCGCAAAACAAAACGACCCGGGACGGTTTTCCATCCCGTGCCTTTTTGGCGATATATTAGTAAAGTACGCCTTAGCTGATTTAGGGGCTAGCATTAATCTAATGCCGTTCTCGCTCTTTTCGCGTTTAGGTTTGGGTACTCCTAGTCCTACGAATATGCGCATCCAATTAGCAGATCGCTCGGTTAAGTTCCCTATCGGGGTAGTGGAGGACGTCCTTGTCCGAGTCGACAAGTTTACCTTCCCGGTAGACTTCGTCATCTTAGATATCGAGGAGGACGCCGAGGTACCAATAATACTCGGTCGCCCTTTTCTCGCCACCTCCCGCGCACTAATAGATGTTAGTAATGGTAGCCTTCTCCTCCGAGTAGGCGATGACCAAGTTACTTTCTCTATTAATCCCTCGATGGACAATTTGTCATCGAGCGACGATTTCTGCTATTCTTTAGATACCTTTTTCGGAGATCGTTCTTCTCCCATTTTCGAGTCCGTATTTTTAAATGACGATATTTATGCGCTCGAAAATTTTAACTGCGATGAGGATACGTCTATAGACTTGCCTTTCGAACCAATTGGTAAGAAAGACATAGGAATTAAAACCTCCCTAGAAGAACCGCCCATCCTAGACCTCAAACCCTTACCCGCCTCGCTCAAGTACGCTTTTTTTGGGGAAAGGTGATACGCTCCCCGTTATCATTTCTTCGGACTTGAGTGATTCGGAGACTTCCGATTTATTGGAAGTTTTATTTAAACATCGCCACGCAATTGCGTGGCAAATCTCTGACCTAAAGGGGATTAGCCCCTCCTTTTGCACCCATAAGATTTTCCTAAACGATAATTGCCGCAAAACGATTCAGCCGCAGCGTCGTCTTAACCCAAACATGAAAGACGTCGTTAAAGCTGAAATCATTAAGTTATTAGATGCGGGGATTATCCACCCTATTTCGGACAGTGCATGGGTTAGTCCCGTGCATGTCGTGCCCAAGAAGGGCGGTCTTACCGTAGTGGCGAATGAGCATAACGAACTTGTCCCAACTCGTACTGTTACGGGTTGGCGAGTGTGCATCGACTATAGGAAACTTAATGACGCCACCCGCAAGGACCATTTCCCTCTGCCATTTTTAGACCAGATTTTAGAGCATTTATCCGGTCATCCGTATTATTGTTTTCTTGATGGTTTATCGGGGTTTTTCCAAATCCCCATTTCCCCCGATGATCAAGAGAAAACAACTTTTACTTGCCCGTTTGGCACCTTCGCCTATCGAAGAATGCCATTTGGACTCTGCAACGCGCCAGCTACATTCCAAAGATGTATGCTAGCGATCTTTGGCGAGCTAGTAGAAGACATTATGGAAGTCTTTATGGATGACTTCTCTGTTTTTGGACGCTCTTTTCCCGATTGCCTTCACAATTTAGATCGTGTCCTTCAACGGTGCGAGGACACAAGCCTTGTTTTAAATTGGGAAAAATGCAACTTTATGGTTCGAGGAGGTTTGGTCCTCGGCCATATGATTTCGTCTAAGGGGATAGAGGTGGATAAGGCCAAGATAGAAATTATAGAAAAACTTCCGCATCCAACAAACGTAAAATCTATTAGGAGTTTCTTAGGCCATGCGGGCTTTTATCAACGCTTCATTCAAGACTTTTCAAAAATAACAAAGCCGCTAACTCACCTCTTGGAAAAGGAATCACGTTTCATCTTTAGTAGCGAATGCGAGTCCGCCTTTAATTCGATAAAACAAAAACTTATCTCTTCACCTATTTTAGTGGCCCCTAATTGGTCCCTTCCGTTCGAAATAATGTGCGACGCTAGTGATATTGCCTTAGGTGCCGTTCTTGGCCAACGCGTGGAAAAACATTTTCATCCTATTTATTACGCTAGCAAGACGCTCACTTCCGCACAAGTAAATTACACGACAACGGAAAAGGAACTCTTAGCCGTCGTTTTCGCTTTCGATAAGTTTCGCTCGTATATAACGCTTTCTAAAGTTATCGTTTTTACCGATCACTCCGCGCTTAAGTATTTATTAGCTAAAAATGATGCGAAGCCCCGCCTTCTTCGATGGATTCTCCTCCTACAAGAGTTTGATTTGGAGATCCGAGATAAGCGGGGAGCGGAAAATCTAGCGGCGGACCACCTCTCCCGTTTAGAAAATCCGGGTGCGGAAGCGCTCGTCGAATCTGAAATAAATGACAGATTCCCCGAGGAACTCCTTCTTGCCATTAATAAATCTTCATCATCTTCGCCTTGGTTCGCAGATTTTGCAAATTTTTTAGTAGCGCGGGTCCTTCCAAAAGAGTTTTCCATTCACCAAAAGAAGAAATTCTTTTCTGACTTGAAAAATTTCTTTTGGGAGGACCCATTTCTTTTTCGTATCTGCGCGGACCAAGCGGTCCGAAGATGCGTTGCGGGTGTGGAGTGCTTACAAATTCTTAAGCACTGCCACGAGGGTCCAGCCGGTGGGCATTATCAAGCCAACCGGACAAGGCGCTAGAGGCGGGCTACTTTTGGCCCACTCTCTTCAAAGACGCGCATAATTTTGTGCGCGCATGCGATAACTGTCAGCGGTCGGGTAACATCTCTCGTCGCGACGAGATGCCCCAAAACATGTTTTTAGAGTGCGAAGTCTTCGATTTGTGGGGCATAGATTTTGTTGGCCCCCTACCTCCGTCTTTCAAAAATATGTATATTTTAGTGGCGGTCGACTACGTATCGAGGTGGGCGGAAGCGCAAGCTCTCCCCACCAATGATGCGCGAGTCGTCGTTACATTTCTTAAAAAATTATTTTCTCTCTTCGGCACGCCTCGCACAATTGTTAGTGATAGGGGAACGCATTTCTGTAACGCTCTTATGGCTAAGACGTTAGCTAAATACGGAGTCACGCACAAGCTTGCCACCCCCAACCGCCCGCAAACAAGTGGCCAAGTCGAGGTAGTAAATCGAGAGATTAAGCGAATTTTAGAAAAAACCGTTTCGCTAAATAGGAAAGATTGGTCCGTTAAACTCGACGATGCATTGTGGGCGTATCGGACGGCATACAAAACCGCTATTGGATGTACGCCGTTCCGGTTAGTCTACGGCAAAGCGTGCCATTTACCCGTAGAATTAGAACATCGCGCACTTTGGGCTTTAAAACTCTTAAACCTCGACTCCAACTTAGCCGCTCAGAATAGAAAACTGCAACTAAACGAGCTCGATGAATGGCGTGCGAACGCTTACGAGAGCAATAAATTCTATAAGGAGCGCTCTAAGTTATATCACGATCGAAAAATCAAGTCCCAAAAATTATTTTCTCCGGGCGATCTTGTCCTTCTTTACAATTCACGCCTTAGGCTTTTTCCAGGTAAATTAAAATCTAGATGGTCGGGTCCCTTCTTAGTTGAAGAAATTTTTCCTTATGGAACCGTACTCGTCTCCCACCCGGACAAAGGCTCTTTTAAAGTAAACGGTCATCGGTTAAAGTCTTACATCGCGGGCGACCCAGTGATCAGTTTTAGCGAAACCATAACTTTCCTCCACATTATAAACCCGCCAAAATAGTCAAGCTACACGACTATAAACAAAGCGCTCCTGGGAGGCACCCCTCGCTTATCTTTTTCGCCCTTTCCTCATTACCTTTGCTGCTTTTTCTAATAAATGCAGGGTTTCTGATCGGCCTCCCCCTCCGCATTTCAGGGAAGCTTCTACCCCCTTCCCTTTCTTTTCTTTGTACATATTGTTTTTCCATTCTGTTCCGCATACTTACGATACAACATTGGGGACAATGTTGGACTTAAGTATTGGGGTATTTTCGTGCTTTACTTTCTGCACTTCAATTTTTCTGCATCTGAAAAAAGAAAAAAACAAAAAAATACATATAACAAAAAAAAAAAATTTTAAAAAAAAACATCTTAAAATGAAACAAAAAAATTTTAAATGAAAAAACAAAAAAAATTTAAATGAAAAAACAAAAAAATTTTAAATGAAAAAACAAAAATCCAAAAAATTTGTTTCTTGTTTTGTTCTCTTTCTCTTTTCCAAAAACTCAAAAAACAAAACAAAAAATTATTTTGTTTAGTTTCACTTTGTATACATTTTTTGTTTTTTCTCTCTCCCCCTTCCTCATTCTTGTACAAACCTTTTTCTTTTTCTCCCTTATTTTTGTACATATTATGAAAATTCTCTTAAAAAAAATACAAAAAAAGATAATAGTTCAAAAAAAACATTTTTCAAAAAAAATTGAGAAAAACAAAATTACAAAAAAAAAGATAATAAATGAAAAAAAAAAGAATGATAACAAAAACTATAAAAATCAAAAAAATGTTTTGCAACGAATAAATCAAATATTCCATACTTTACTTTTCCGCTATCCAAAAGTTCTGTTCTGAGTTTATTTATATGTGAATACTATTAATTCTCTGTTTGCTACCCGTTTGTTAATTATTGATTGAAACATTTAAATAACCGGGGTTAAGTTTTAAAGAATTCTTTATGCTTTGTTAAAACTAGCGAACTCATTTTAGGCACTACTTCTAATTTTTCATTAATAGGAGCACGTATATTATGTTAGGAAATAACGACTATAGAATTCAATTATACTTACTTTTAGCTTTCTGAAAAAAATTGGAACGTACAAATTATTAAGGTTGCTCTCAAAAATTTTTAGGATTACAATCTAGTTTTCCTTTCTCCCCTTACTTTTCATGACCTACTTGGCATGAAAAATTTTATCCTTAAAAGATCTTATGTCAATGTGAACAAGATTTCGTTCCGTAAACATAGGCACCCAATAATTTTAAAAGATTATATAGGGAGTAAGAGAATAAAATTCATTACTCCTACAAATATACATTGGGTTAATTTTTCTTATGAAGTTGAAAAACAAAAATCATATTAGGAAAATAAGATTTCGTTTTCCTAATAATCCAAAAGAAAAAAAACATGGAGGTTCGAGAAAAAATTACCTCACCTCAAATATCAAAACCCTCTTCATAAACCACACTACCCCCTTAGCCAATTACACGATTCTAGAATTAATTCAAAAATCTTTTTGAGAGCATAATTAGTAAATTGTATTATTTCCGGTAGCACTCGTATAAGCTAGAGTTCTTATAATTCCAAACTATTTTCGTTAATCTAACCATTACAAATGTTGCCTTCTATTTGATTACATCAAGAAGTCTTTTGGCCAAAACTTTTGCGCTATTTAAATCATCTACATAATTTTAGGACTTAACTCTTACACCCCGTATATTTATTTCGATCTCTCATATAATTGATTAAGCGATAGCCAAAACTTAGAGTTTTTTTTTATTCCTTATAGATTCACCTCAAACTTTTGCTCTGGAATAGCAAAAGCCTAAGTATGGGGGTATTTGATGAACTGTAAATATGCGTATTTTTATGAACATTAGTTTAGTCATTTTCATTTATTTTTGTCGTTTTTACTTATTTTTGTTCAATAAAATGCTCCTATTCTTGTAAATTTTCTTCTAACTTGTTTTATTTGATTTTGCAGAAAAATTCCAAAATCTGCCAAAATTTGGGAAGTACACGCCCGTGACACATTGGTCACACCCGTGACTGAGCCGTGACTGTGCATTTCCCGTGAAATTACAAAATTTCTGAAGTTAAATCTTGACACGCCTGGCGACACGCCCGTGTCACCCGACACGGGGCGTGACCCAAGCCCGTGTCCTCTCCTCTCGACGAATTCCGCTCGACGATCGTCGAGTGTCGACACCAACAGTCAAGCCCAGTGTCGCGTCCGTGACCAAGGGCGTGACCCAATTTCAGCTCAACGATTTCGACTCGACACTTTCCGCTCGACATTCGTCGAGTGTCGACCCCAACTGTCACGCCCATAGTCACGCCCGTGACATGGGGCGTGACCTTTCCAGCTGGCCCGACAAGATGCTGCCGAGGACATTTGACGCAACCCGCGCCCGGTTCTACCTCCCCGACACGCCCAGAGTCACGCCCGTGACCTGGGGCGTGACTGCTGCGAACTCAGCCCGAAGTCAACTTTGCTGTCCAATCGCCGGCCGCCTTCATGAATAGTACTGTCACGCCCCCCTACACGCCCGTGACCGAGGGCGTGTACTTAGAAATTTTTTCCTATAAATAGCCCAGTTCTGTAAGGTCCAAGGGTTCAGATTTTTGGGCCAATTTAGTGTCTTTTTGTGGGCTGCATCCGTGATTTTCAAGGCTATGTAAGGAGATTTCTCCCTTTTTTATTTCATTTCTTGTTTTGTCTTAGCTTTAGCCCTTGTAATAGCTTGTAATAGTTTCATTTTAATCAATAAAATGTTAAATTTTCTCTTCATATATGGCTTCAGAATGAACACTTGTGCCCCACTTTCCTTCTCCTTTTTATTCTTAGTTTCATCTTTGTTCTTCATTTATGAAAAGTGTGTGTGTGTGTATGAGTTTAATTTGCTTACTTTACATGTCTTTTACTTGTCTTCATGCTTAAGCATGATAGTTTTCTTTCTTTTTCTCACCTTGTCTTTTTTCCTTTAACTAGTTTTCATGCTTAGATTTTGATTTCATCCTTATGATTCTATAAAAGAGATTTTAAAAAAGTGAATTTGTTCCTTTTTTTACTTAGTTTTCTTTTAGGATTGTAAAACCTCTTTTGTTCTTTTCATCTTCTTTTTCACTTTTTTAATCACTTTCATAACATCATAAGAATGAAAATGTTGGTATTTTAATTTTCCAAAAACTTTGGTTTTTAATTTGTTTTGAAAAACTTATGTCTTCTAAAAATTCTAATTTTCTCTTTTTATTTGTTTTTGGCAAAACCTAAGCATGAAAAAGTTAAAGTTTTAATTTTTAGGTAACTTTGATTTTTCTTTGTTATTTGTGTGTGTGAGTGTAGGAGCCTAAATTTCCATTTGTTCTTCTTAATCTTCATGAAGTGTGTGTGAGTGTAGGTGTATTAACTTTTATGCTTTGATTTAAATTGTGTAGAGTGTGTGAGTGTAGGTGTATAATTTTCATGCTTTGTTTTAATGCTTTCTTTTAATGCTTTGTTCAATTTTGTAGAGTGTGTGAGTGTAGGTGTTAAACTTTATTGCTTTCTTGAATTTCATATGGAGTGTGTGTGTTTGTGTGCATTTATTTTCGCCTACTCGTTAAGAGTTAAATGGCGCATCGTTTTCATTTTCAGTCCTACTCGTTCGAGTAGGACTTGTAATTTTTCTTTCTTTATTTTTCCGCCTACTCACTTGAGTTTAAATGACCGGACTTTATTTCCCGCCTACTCGTTTGAGTAGGATTTGTAATTTTTCTTTCTTTATTTTTTCCGCCTACTCACTTGAGTTAAATGGCCGGACTTTTTAGCCCTGTAATCGCATTTATTTTCTCCTACTCATTTGAGTAGGACTCGCTTTCATTTCAGTCCTACTCGTTTGAGTAGGACTTGCAATTTTCAGCCTTTATTTACCGCCCCCACTCGTTTGAGTGGGACTCGCAAATTTGAATTATGCAAATTTTCTTTCATGTGTAACTTAGTTCTTTTTTTATTTATAATTTGGAGTGTGCGTGAGTTCTCGTTTAGTTAACTTTTTAGCTTTCTAAATGTTGTTATTTTTCTTTTGTCCCTTTCTTATAAACGTTTAGCATTTAATTTTGAACTCGCGCCTCACTAAATTATAAGTCGTCCCCATACCGATGTGTGGCTAATCGCTATTAGCCTCGGCATCGAAGAGCATTGGGACATTTGAAATGATTTATAATAATTAAAGTTCTTTATTTTCATTTTAATTTAAGCACTTAGGGTTTACCCCGGGTTTACGACGCGTAGGATCACATAATCGATGTGTGGGCCCTATTTCCGTAGTCCATATGCTAGCTAGCCGAGAGGCCGTGCATATGGACCGATCACCCCTGGGTAAATAGAGTTGCGTGCATACCCTCGAGAGAGGACTAGCGTAATTCTACCGGATTGGGTTCCCCACCCAATAGCGGGGTTCTTAGCGTAAAGCGGGCGTTAAGAGGAATCCTTCGTCGGACTAATGTTCGGTCGAATAGTCTTAACGTTCAGGTGAGCAATATTCCTAGAGATAAGTGCGCTCACATTTGTGGAACCTCCACGGCCAAGTTGCCTTATTATTAATTTGAAAACTAAGTCTTTTTATTATTAAAAATTGTTTTAGTATTAATCCGATTCGATGCCGAGCGTTAACCCTTCATCGAATATTTTCTAAATCGTTTTTTCGCTCCTTTGCTTTTCCGTCTTTTATTAAGTAAAAAAAAATCCATCTTTCTTTCAGTAAAATAATAGTCCTCCCGGAGGAGTAAGAATAGTCAACGCGACCCCGAGAACAATACGACCTCGGTATTTCCCCGAATATCGAGTACTACTTGCGATAGGTGCACTTGCCTACCCGAGCAAGCCCGCGGCGATCGACTCACCGAACCAACCACAGTTAGAGTCTGTTCGCGGGCCCATCAAGGAGGGACCTTATGTCCCCACTAAGGTCTCCACCATTGATCCTACCAAGAAAGTGTCGAAGAAACTTTCTGAAATGGACAAGGACGAGATGGTGCTAGTGGGACTTGACAAGAAGGCGCACAACATTCTGGTCAGCGCGGTTGATGACTCAATGATGCAGAACTTCTGCAACTGCAGGACAGCAAAGGAGATCTGGCATTGCCTGATCATCCTAATGGAGGGCACTGATGAAGTGAGGGATGATCGTAGATCCCTCCTAAACCAGAAATATGAGGCCTTCAGACAAGGGCCTAAGGAAGAGATCGGAGTCACCTTCGAGAACTTCCTCAAGATTGTCAATGCCCTCAAAGGATACGGAAGAGTGTTCACTAATGGTGAACTCAATGATAAATTCCTTAGGTCCCTTACTAAGGAATGAGACACAAAGATCTGCGCCATCCGAGAGTTTGGCAGACTAGCTGAAACAGACCCGCAAATTCTTTTTGGGAAGCTGATGTCCTATGAGCTTCAACTGAACACCAGGAAAGCAGAAGAAGAAGCAGAGAAGGCTGCAGCCAAAGAAAAGACTGTGGCTCTAAAAACCAGTCACTCCAGAAAAGGCAAGGGTGCGGTTTCATACCGTGCCAGGAAAAAGGATGAGGTGGAGGACTCCGAGCCATGCTCCTCCAGCTCAGAGCTGTCGAAGGAGGATTTCTCCCTCATCACCCGAGAGTTCAAGAAGTTTCTCAAGATGAGGAATCAAAGAAAGAAAGACAGCTCCTCCTCTAGGCATTAGAAGAAAAATTATTCTTCTGACAGGTATGCTTCTAAATCGAACAAACATCGCTCCTCTGACATTATTTGCTTTGGATGCAATAAGCCAGGACACGTCGTGGCCGACTGCTATCAAGGCAAGAGAGAAAAAGGGAAAGGAGAGGAGCACAAATCCTCTAGAGATAAGAAGAAAGAGCAGAGCTACATCGCCAAAAGGCCAAAGACACTGAGTGTGTCTGATTCCTCAGACTCCAGTGATGATGAGGAAGCCTACTTCGGGCTGGTGGGTCGCTCCGACTCAAAAGGAGAATGCCCCCCATTTACTGGGAAGGTAAAAGCTCACACCCCTCTCTCCGACTCTGAATCTGATCCTGAGTCTCAGGATGATGACCCTGAAGATAGCCTTTCGGCCCGTGAAGCGGAGCTCCTCGAGAAGTATGAGCTTCTGCTCAACACTTTCGAGGAGTGCCGTAAGAGATTGAAGGCTGAGAAAAAGGAAGTGAAATTCCTTAAGGGTGAGTGTTTCTCCCTAAGGGAAGAGGTCACCAGTTTGATTTCTCTCCGACAGAAGCACCTTGACCTGACTTCAAAACATTCAGAGTCTCTTAAGCTCCTTGATCTTAAGCAGGAGGAAGTCGACAAGTTGGAAGAACAACTTGCGGCAGAAAGGAAGATCGTCAAGAGCTTCTCTATGCCAAAAACAGTTCTTCCAGTAGTTGATACCTTCTCTGCTCAGGCCAAGGGAGCTGGCTTGGGGCATGTAGTGGTATCTGGTTCCTCATCCAGGAGAAATAGGAACCAGAGGAAGAATAAGGCCGCCAAGAAGGCCTCTGCTGATGAAAAGGGAAAGGCTCCGCTCAGTCCTGTTGCGTTCAGAAAGCCTAGCTTTCCTTGCAACCAACATGACTTTGAATCAACCTTTGGTCATCATTTCCGGCCCTCGGTTGCAAAGCCAAAGAGCCGATATGATGGTTGGACCTTTCCCCGGAACTTCGGTGAGAGTGCCTTCAAGGCACCTTATGAGGAAATCCACATGGGAAATTATGGTCAATTCTCTAGCGGCCATAATGGAAAGCAGGCACCAAGAGTCAAGCCTGTTATACTGACGAAACAGAAGGTGAAGAAGTCATGTGACTGCAATCACTATAAGGCCTCCACCTCCAGATCCAAGGCCCCAGCTGTACCCACGATTCCCAGGGTAAGGCAGGAGCCTAGGAAGAGGTACAACAGATTTGACTGTTGGTGTTGTGGCAAAGTCGGTCACTTTGCCGTGGATTGTTGGTTTAATCCAAGGTATCACGAGACTCCCTATGTTAGCAATGCGAGGCCGACCACTCGTAGGGTTAACCAACCGAGGGGGAGTATGCTAACCAGGAATCTAGGACCCAAGTTCGATTGGGTTCCTAAGGGAAATTAATTTTGTTTTGCAGGAATGTCCAAAGGCCACCAAAACGCCGATCTGGTACTTGGACAGTGGATGCTCCTGGCATATGACTGGGACAAGAAGCCTGCTGCGTGATTACACTCCAGTTGAGAATGGACCCAAAGTCATCTTTGGAGGGTCAGATCGAGGAGTCACTAGAGGTTACGGTATGATTTCCAACGGTATAATCTCTATCACCGACATGGCTTATGTTGAAGGGTTAAACCATAACCTGATCAGTGTAAGTCAGTTATGTGACAAAGGTTATGACGTTAAGTTCTGCAAGGATAAATGTCTGATAATTTCACGTACCTCTTCTGAGACGGTATTATCAGGCATTAGGAGCAGAAATATCTTCTGCTTAGATTTTCTCAGTTTAGATTCATCTACCCCCGTATGCCTAGTGGCAGCTGGCAGTGCATCTCTTTGTGATCAATGACACAAGAGATTGTCACATATTAATTTCAAGACAATTAGTATGCTGTTTTCTAAGAACTTAGTAAGGGATGCTCCCAGTATCAAGTGCATCAAAGATAGCCCCTGTCCTGCATGCCAGATGGGCAAACAGACTCGGGCTACCTTTAAGAGCATTGCAGACAAAGACTCTTCCCGATGTCTTTACCTTGTACATATGGACTTGTTTGGTCCAATGCAAGTTCATAGCTTGGGAGGCAAGTCCTATACGCTAGTGATAGTTGATGATCATTCTCGGTTTACATGGGTGTTCTTCTTAAAACGAAAGTCAGATACGTTTGACATCTTCACTAGTTTTGTCAAGCAGGTTCAGAACGAATTTAACTGCTCAGTGGTCAAAATCCGAAGTGACCATGGAACAGAATTCGAATCTGGTGCTATGATAGAGTTTTGTGAAGAACAAGGTATCTTTCATGAGTTTTCCTCCCCGCGCACTCCTCAGCAAAATGGAGTTGCGGAGAGGAGAAATAGAACTCTCATTGAAGCCTGCACGACAATGTTGAAAGACGCTTCTCTCCCAGAATACTTTTGGGCAGAGGCTGTCAATACAGCTTGTCATGTACAAAACCGAGCATTGATCAACAAGCATCATCGTAAGACGCCTTATGAGCTACTGAGGGGCAGGAAACCAACCATGTCCTACTTGAGGATCTTTGGTTGCAGATGCTATGTACTGAATAATGGGAAGTACCCGCGTACTAAATTTGGTGAAAAATGCTTCGAAGGCATATTCATGGGCTATAGTTCCCACAGTCTGGCATATAGGGTCTTCAATAAGAAAACCCTAGTGGTAGAAGAATCAATTAATGTTGTATTTGATGAAGGAAGTTTGCTTAACAACAATTCTTCCAGTGGTATTCTTGAAGATGCAGGTGCACGACTTGAACAGCTGGATCTCGATGAGACCGCTAAAGATGAAACTCCTAAGTACGTCAAAGTTTCCACCTCCACGTCATCTGGGAATGTTGAAGATCAAAATGGAACAAATCTCTTAGAAGAAGGAGAAGCCCAAGAAGTAGTCGAAGCTCCAGACGCCAGACTTCTAGAGCTCCGGCACGTGAGGGATCATCCTAGAGATCAGATCATCAGAGATCCTCGTGTCGGTGTCAGAACTCGAAGAGGTACTATTAACGAAGTTTTGCATCTTAGCTTCCTGTCACAGGTTGAGCCAAAGAAGTTCGACGAGGCGAACAAAGACGCGGCATGGATTTTGGACATGCAAGATGAACTACATCAATTCGAACGATGCAACGTTTGGACGCTGGTTCCCAGACCACACAAGCAGAATGTGATTGGCACCAAGTGGATCTTCAGAAACAAACTGGATGAAGATGGTGTCATCATAAAGAACAAGGCCAGGCTGGTGGCTCAAGGTTACAAACAGGAGGAGGGGATTGACTTCGACCAGACCTTCGCACCAGTGGCAAGGCTCGAGGCAATCAGACTGTTCCTGGCGTATGCTTCGTACAAAGGATTCACAGTCTATCAAATGGATGTGAAATCAGCATTCTTGAACGGAGACCTAAAAGAGGAAGTATATGTCGCTCAACCCCCAGGTTTTGTCAATCCTACTTATCCCAATCATGTTTATTTTCTGAATAAAGCTTTATATGGTTTAAAACAAGCTCCACGAGCTTGGTATGAGACTTTATCTAGTTTTCTTCTTGAGAACAAGTTCTCTAGAGGTAAAATAGATAAGACATTGTTTCTCAGGGAAGTCAAAGGCAAGATTTTGCTGGTGAAAATCTATGTCGATGACATAATATTCGGCTCAACGGACAATAATCTTTGCAAAAAGTTTTCTAAACTTATGCAAGGAAAGTTTGAAATGAGCAGTATGGGAGAGCTAAAGTATTTCCTGGGACTTCAAGTGAAACAGTCTGAGGATGGAATCTTCATTTCTCAGACGAAGTTCACAAATGAACTCCTCAAGAAATTCGGTATGGAGAATGCAACCTCTATGAGGACTCCAATGGGATCCACTATGTCTCTGGATAAAGATGAGAAAGGTAAACCTTTTGATGAAATCAAATACAGAAGCATCATTGGATTCCTGCTCTACCTTACTGCCAGTAGACCAGATATCATATTCTCCACATGTGTCTGTGCCAGATATCAGGTGAACACTAAGGAATCTCATTATGTCGCTGCGAAGTGAATTCTAAGATACCTTAAAGGTACTCCCAATCTTGGCTTGTGGTACCCGAGAAACAATGATGTCGAGCTAATAGGTTTTTCAGATGCTGATTTTGCAGGGAGTAGGGATGACAGGAAAAGCACCTCCGGGACGTGTCAATTCCTTGGACGAAGGCTTATTTCCTGGAATAGCAAGAAACAGAATTGTGTTGCAACCTCTACAGCAGAGACTGAGTACATCTCGGCAGGCAGATGTTGCGCACAACTCCTATGGATCAGAAACCAGTTAGCCGACTACGACCTTCAGTTCAAGGAAGTTCCAATGTACTGCGACTCCTCCAGTGCAATTGTAATTGCCAACAATCCGGTATCGCATAGCATAACGAAGCATATTGAAGTGCGCTACCACTTCATTCGGGAGCACGTGGAGAACAAGGACATCTCTCTCTGTTATGTCCCCACGGACAAGCAGATTGCAGATATATTCACAAAGCCCTTAAACGAGGCCAAGTTCAGTCTTTTCAAAACTGAATTGAGGATGCTAAATTATGAGGAATGAAGACTACAGAAGCTCCAGTATCATGCCTCTAGGGGGAGCCTCTGCCAGGAACTCCATTGTGAGCACAAGTGCAAGAACTGAGGGGGAGCAAGGGATCAAATGCTACAGACCCAGATTTGCGGAAGTAGAATAGGGGGAGATTACCCTCTCGGCTAAGGCTAAGGTGGCTCCAAGTTTGCTCTCAAGAAATTGGTATTGGTAATGAATATCTCTCTCAGCTAAATTTCAAGGTTATGATTTTCATTCCCATACGCTTTATTCACCTTAGCTTGTAGGGTTTAGGCTTCTTCAAATAGGGGGAGATTGTTGGGTATTGTATCCACAACGTACCTGATTTGAAGAAGCCCCTGAACAAGCTAAGGTAAATAGACAATGTTTTTGACAAAATATTTCAAGTTGTGCTTGCAGTTATTCCACGTTAAGTGCACACCAATGTCAGGGTGCAGTAGGTCAATATACACGGGTCTGCACGACGTAATCCCTCGTTGAGCAGATCAGTGTGTTGGCCTACGTGTACTCTCTCTATTGGAGTGCACTTACTTTCAAGTACAGGGCTGTGTTTATGGAAGAGCAGACAAGGAGCAAGGATGAGTCAAAGAGCAGCTCAGAGGCATAAGACGAAAAATCATCTAAGTAAGAATCGACGAGAATCACCAAGTGATTCTCGCCGAATCATCGAGAATCACTGGCTGATTCTCGCCGGCTAAATCAGAGTGCATTCAAGTCAAATTTGACGCGAATCACTTTGTGATTCTCGACGAATCGTCGAGAATCACTTTGTGATTCTCGCCAAATCGTCGAGAATCACCCTTGATTCTCGACGATTCGACGAGAATCACAGGTGATTCTCGCCGATTTTTACTTGTGCAATTTTCGGGAAATAGCTGGACCGGATTCTGCCGCTGACACTATTTTAAACCGGATTTAGGGTTTCTTCTTGTGGGACCCACAACGGTCATTAAGGTGTTTACTTGTGTATATATACGGGTATTTTTGAACAGTAAACACACACAGAGAAAAAGACGAAAAACGAGCAGCCGACCTTGACCTAGAATCGCGAAACAGCTCCGTCGTCCGTCGCTGCTCGTGCAAGTCGATCGTCGGTCGTTTGATCGTGGTTTCCTCCAGATATTCCGGCGACAGAAGCTTAGCCAAGCTTAGAGTCTCACGCGTCTATCCATAGATCCCTTGTCTCTCGATTTGTTGATCGGGAAAAACTTCCCCGTCCGAATCGATCGAGACGATCGATCCTAGTGTGACCGTTGGTAGACCTAGCTAGCTTCGCTACGAAGTTTGGATCTCCAAAGTACAGCAGCCGCACATCATTGTCGCCGCCGATCCCGTGAACCTAGCCGCTGCCCATCTTGTCGCCGTCGGTTCCGGGGAGATTCTCTCCAAGAGAGATCTAGGGTTGTCGACTTTTCGTGTACTCCAAGAACACGTCGTCAACGAAGAGGGACACCTTAGTCTCCAAACATAGTTTGTATCTCTTGTACATTATAGTTTTACTTTTGTTGTAAAGGAACGTTGGTACCTAGTTGTAAGGGTTAGGTGCAACCCGTGTTGTGGGAGTGTTGACTCCTACGTGTGGATGGGCTCCTTCCGATAGTGCCAGGATTGGATTTCAATCCTGTTGGAGAAGTGACCGAGTCGTCCCTTGTTGGGAGATAGGTCGAAGGGGGAAAGTGGATGTACCCAAATCGGGAAACCACTATAAATAGCTTGTGTACTCTTTTGTGCTGTGTTGTTTTATTTTCGTGTGCAGGTACAATTTAAATTCCGCAAAAATGCTGCACGTCACCTATTCCCCCCCCCATAGGTGAAGATAGTTGACACTAGGTGGACTTTCACCGTGAGTATCATATCAGATCGAGACTCCAGGTTTACGTCTCGTTTTTGGAAGAGCCTTCAAGAGGGGTTGGGTACAGATTTGAGATATTCCACGGCTTATCATCCACAGACCAATGGTCAGACGGAGCAAGTGAATCAGATTGTGGAAGATATGATCCGATGCTATATTCTGGACCACGGAGGAGCGTGGGATGAGCGCTTGCGGCTTATGGAATTTGCGTATAACAACAGTTATCAAGAAAGCTTGCAAATGACTCCTTTTGAAGCTTTGTATGGGAGGCGCTGCAGGACTCCCTTGTTTTGGGCTGAGGTTGGCGAGAGACCTTTGTTGGGTCCAGAAGCACTCAAGGAGATGGAAACCGCTGTGAATCTTATTCGGGAAAAGCTTCGGATAGCCCCGGATAGATATGAGAAAAATGCCAATCGGCGTAGATTGGACTTGGAATTTGTGGTGGGGGACTCAGTGTTCTTAAAGGTCTCCCCGTTGATCGGAGTCATGCGGTTTGGCAAGAACAGAAAGTTGGACCCGATGTACGTGGGGCCATTTCCGATTGTTGAGCAGATTGGGATATCAGCTTATAGGCTGGCGTTGCCCGCAAATTTCCCTGGCGTGCATGATGTCTTCCACGTCAGTCAGCTGTGAAAATGTGTGATGGATGGCAGGCAGGTTTTGGATTTTGTGCCTTAGTTGGAGCCGAATCTTTCTTATGTGGAGGTGCCTGTCCGCATTCTAGATTCTCAGGTTCATGCGTTGCGGAAGAAGTCTATTCCTATGGTTAAAGTTTTATGGAGGAATCAGGATGTAGAAAGCACGACGTGGGAATTGGAGTCGACTATGAGGGAGGCACACCCTCATCTGTTTCCCTGATCTTGTGCCTGGTATGTTTTGCTTTATTTATTTATATATAGCACTTTCCTGGCACTTTCTCTCTCCTTCTTCATAGGAGTGTTGTGAGTAAAGTTTCGAGGCGAAACTTTCTTTTAGGGGGAGTGGCTGTAACGCCCCCGGTTTTCTTGGTTTTGTTTGATCTTGGATTGGTGTTACGATGATGCATTTTTTTCGGCCTTTCGTCGTTATAGAGCGTGGTCTTAGCTCTTTAGGTTCCTGGTGTAGCCTGGTTGTAGCCTGTTGGCAAATTTCCCCAGCCAGCCGGAGTCTGTTTTGGTGACTCGGTTGGGCCTCTTAGGGAAATGCTTGTGTTTTTGCTTCGGGAGGTGTTAGCCCGAGCGTGCGATCGTCGGATGTTGTTTTCGACCTCACCGTTATTTTCGTAGCTTGGGTATTTTAGCTACGGTGCGAGTTCTGGTCGGAGTCCGGGATCGATCATTTTCGCGTCGTTTCGATGTTTGTTTTTGGTTAGATATAATATTTGTAATGTTTGATGTACTGTGCGTGGTCTGCTGTGGCTGAGCTTGTAGGCTGGTGCCTTAACTTTTGCTAAGGAGTTAGCAGGTTTCATTTTTGTGTAAGTTTGGGTGACACGGCCTGGGTCACGGGCGTGACCCAGGGCGTGTCATGCTCGGGTAGAGCTCTTTCTCCTTTGGTCGACGGTTTCTGGTCGATGAGTGTTTTGGTAGGAACATGGCCTGTGACACGGGCGTGTCACAGGGCGTGTCCCCCTTCGGTTCGTCGAGCTGTGCTCGACGGTCGTCAGACGGTGTTTTGGTGAGAACACGGCCGTGTCACGGGCGTGTCGTATCGGACACGGGCGTGACACGGGGCGTGTCTCTCTGTTCGACGATCGGCGCTCCACGATCGTCGGGCGGTGTTCGATTTGGTGTACGACCTATGACACGGGCGTGTCACAGGGCATGTCACCTGTTTCGTCGAGCGGAGATAGACTTTCGTCGAGTGGGTAGGTGTGTGAGTACACGCCCCGTGACATGGGAGTGTCGGGCCGTGTCACGGGCGTGTCGGGGGGCGTGTCCCATGTTTCGTCGAGTGGAGATCGACGTTCGTCGAGTTAGTACACGCCCCGTGACACGGGCGTGTCGGGCCGTGTCACGGGCGTGTCTTGGGCGTGTTCCGTACTTTTTCTCCTGAAATCATATTTTGTTGCCGTGAACCATTTTTCCTCCTCATTTTCATCGTTCCCGAGTCTGGAGAGCTTCCGGCGGAAGGGTTTTGAGAGGAGGCGGTGGTTGTCTTGGCCGACGATTTCGGGAGGGTTAGAGCTCGTTTTTCTCGTGCGATAGCGGATTTGGCTTGCTCTCGTCCAGAACTTCCCTTCCATGTAAGTTTTTCTTGATTTAGGGTTTGATTCCAGGAATTGTAAATATCTGATTCCTTCTCTTTCCTCAAGTTTTAGCTTTGGTCTTCTAGGTGGCCGATCTTGCCGCCGGAGCCAAGCGGTGGTGTGGCTGTTGTTTTTCCGGAGAGGTAGAGGCAAGTGGCTCCCTTGCCCTTGCCAAATTATTTCTAACTTTTACTCTATTTTTCATTTCCTGTGAAATACTTCTGCATTCCGTATCTTTTTCCTCCTTAAAAATTAGAGTAACAGGATGTCTTTTTCCTTCCTTTCAGTCATGGGTTGTTTCAATGCTTTTTCTTACAATTAAAATCAACGTTCTCTCTTTTGTCTAAGGTTTGGTGTACAGTGGGTAGTTAGAGTTAGGGTGAGGTTGCGGTTAGTTACAGTTTAGGTTTAGTTGCTGTAGCCCCGAGTAGTTAGGATGGAACGGAGGATTGGGATTAAATTTCTCACTCTCTGTTTTCGCGCGTTGAGAGAGCTTAGGTTGCGGTTTTAACGAGACTTACGTTTACCCTAAGTGGAAAGCGCTGACAGCGTCGAGTGAGCCGAGTTCACTCAACGCCGTCATCCAGCGTAGGATTCTTGCGGCTAACTATTTTGGCGTCAAGTGAGTGGAGTTTGCTCAATGCCGCGTCGAGTGGGCTCGACGTTTCTGTCTTGGGTTCGCGTATTTCCTTAGGATTGTTAGTCTGACTTTTTTTCCCTTTCTCTAGGGGTGGAATTGGGTGATCGGCTAATTTTTTTGCATGCCGACTCTTGGGTTGTGGCAGGTGGTGGAGTTTTGGTGGCCTCTGGAGGGGTGGATTTTGATCTGGAGAGCTGTGGCCACCGCCTTTTGCCCCGGTTTGGGTTGGTGTGTGTGGGACCCTAAAGCTGCCACTGGTGACCCCTTAGCCCTTTTTGGATCTGATTTTGGTTATGTATTCAGATCCATGTTTTGACCACTGCCACTTACCCACGTGTTAGGACTGTTAGTCCCTTCCCTATTTTTGTTTACTCTTTCTTTTGGCATATATGTGCATGTCTTGTAGCTATTGCAGACTCTTTTATAGGGCATATTGCCTTTATTGCACGCACTTGGTGTGCTTTGCTGTGCTTTAGACAGTACTCTTTTCTTACTGTCATGCCCTTTCTTTTGCTTATAGCAGCTTGTTGCCGGGTTGGTAAACCCTTCTTGTTTTTTTGCTCACAATTCTAATGCTTCATTTACCTTTTGATTATTTCCTTGCTGAGGTGTTCTTTTCTTGAATGCCTCAGGTCTAGGTTGTAGCCGGTTCAGTGGCTAGTTCTTTTGGAGGGGCTGGTTTGTGGCCTCTTGGGTAGCTGAGATAGCGGATCCCCGATTTTGTGAGGTAGTTCTTTACTTTTCTGTATAGACTTATATACTCACCAGTGGGTTCGTGTCAGGTTGTTGGCGCCCACTGGTGGCTTCTTGCGATGCTGGGTATGAAATTAAACTACTGTTTTTGCCTATTTGCGGTTGGTTACTTGCTTCTGGGAAGGATTTATGCTAGGTTGCAAGTTAGATATTTTAAACCCTAAAAGCATTATTATATGTACCTCATGCATAACATATTTATAAAACAAAGACACTATATTTCCTTAGCGTAAAAAGACTATCTTTCCTATATATTATATTCACTTTAGAGTCATGCATACCTTGAGTCGTCCTTCGGGGACACTTATGCTCATTAGGGTGTCAACTTAATTGAACCAAAGTATTTTCTACTGCGCATAAATATAATTTTTAATTATGGACTAGCTGATCCACCGTGCCGAGGGATACGACCTTTCAACATAACTGATTTTCTTTCATATTCAATCAACGATTTTCCTTAAAATCTAAGGTCTGGAGTTTTGCCTGAGCGTGTGCAGTTATACCCTGCACGACATGGCATCACGACACGTGTTTTCTCTTGCTCTGATACGATTTTATTGTTGAGAAAATGTGGGTTGTGACACTAGGTCACGCCGGTGACCTAGGTCGTGTAATTTTAAAACTAGCAATTCCAACATTACAGGAGATTTCGGCCAGCAAGAGCAGTCACGCCCAACTGACACACCCGTGTGCCAGGTGGCACGCCTGCGTACTAGGTGGCGCACCTGTGACCAAGCAATCAAACTGCTATTGCACCGTATCGAAGTCCTGAAGCCAGCAATCTCGAGTCATGTCCAGCCTACACGCTCGTATGCCAGCTGTCATGCCCGTAACCTCAGTTGTGACTAAGAAGAATTCCAGTTGTCATGCCCCGAAGAAGCCAAGCTACAATGCCATGTAGTAATGCCCGACTATCATGCTCGTGACCATCAAGTCACGCCCGTGTACTTGTTCAATCCAATCTAGAAGTTGCCGAAGTTCTATCAAAATCTGCTACATCCATGTCACGCCCAGGCAACATGCCCTAGGGGGCATGTCAGGGGGGCGTATACCTCAAAAATTTCTGATATAAATAGGTCTCCAAGGATGATTTTTAGAAGAGAGCTGACAGAGTTCCACATAGCTATAAATAGTAGTTAGGTGTAGTTTCTGAGTGATATTTTCCTAACCCTAGTTTGGGTTTCCTAGTGTGTAATGATTTTTAAGCAATAAATTTCAGCTTTTAGTAATTTTTCATCTCTTATTATTTTTTAACTTAGTTTTTATTTCTGTTGAGATAGTGTGTGTGCTTAAGATGCGCGCGCCACGCCGCGCTACCCCAAGGCTCGGAAGCACCCAAGAGGAAAGAAAAAGCCACACACATGCACATGCATGTTTGCAAGCTACTTGCACAGCTAACCCCCCCCCCCCCACCCCCCCTCGCGCTGCGTGCGTCTGCGTGTGGTCGCTCCCCACATGCGTGACTTATGTCTGAGCGCGACCAGTGCACCATGCGTGCTGCACATGCCGTAGCGAATGTGCCCCGCATGTGACCGCCCCCACGCTCTACTGCAAGGATTTCTGAAGGTGAAGATGAAGATGATGTTGATGTTTGCATTCTTCGTGCATTCAATCTTGTTGAATAAGCGTGGTAGCACTTCTATTTCAAGAACTCCTCTAGATCTTCGTGTTTGCCAAAGGTATTTCTCTTGATGATATGGATACAAGCCTCTCTTAGGATATTCTAAGTTCTGGCTTTGATGGAAAAGGAATCGATGTTCACAAAAGGAGAGGAGCCGCTCTTTAAATAGGTGTGGTGATGGCTACTTTTAGGGAACTTTTCCATATCCGGAAAGCGCCATTTTTGGCAACTTTCTATAGCTATTTTAGGACACTTTTCAATGCTATTTTAGGAAAATTTTCCTTGCCATTTTGGAAACTTTTGATCGCCATTTTCAAAAACTTTTCCTCGCCATTTTCAGAAACTTTTGAACTCCATTTTAGGAAACTTTTGATTGTCATTTTAGGAACCTTTTTGTAACACCTCAGGTTTTTCATATTTGAAAACAATAGTCTTCTTGTTACTGGAAGCTAATACCAGGTGGTAGAGATAACGCTAGCGATAATATGCCATGTGTAAGTTGGCTGTGAAGCGGCAAAGTGGTGTTGACTTTGTACAACCTCGGGCTCGCATAGGGCAACTCGAGGAGGAGTACTGAGTTAGAGGCGAGTGGGACCAAAGGGTCCACTCAGCGGTACTTTAAAAGACAACATCATAGGCGAGACAGGAGCAGTGGAGCAGGCGAGACGGCCCTCGCAGCGCGTGCTGGCCTTTTGTGGCAAGACGTCTCTCGCGGGGCGGGGGACTCGCGAGACGACTAGATAGGCTCGTCCCGCCTGCCGTTATTTTCTCACTCGCCATTTAAAAAATGTGTTTTTACTTTCTTAGCCCCAAGAGGGGATTTTACCCTTTTACCCCGGTTAAATTTACCCTTTTGCCCTTTGTGGTCTGCATATAACTATTCAGAACAACAGAGTTTGGCTGCTGGCAGGCCCAACCCAGGGTATTCTGGTAATTTCAGGTGGGTTCAGTTTTGTTATTGGCAGTTCAAACTCAGAGGCCTATAAATAGACCAATAAGGTGCCTTGAAGAGGTTGTTGAACCCTTTCCATCTTCTTCCTCCAAGGCACCTAGCTCAGCACTAGCTAGGGAGGGAAAGAACTTCTAATTCTTCTGGGTAAGTGGTGGGACCTCCAAGCTGAGGCCCTCAGTCTGTTTCTTGTTCTGAGACTCACGTCAAGTCCGGAATCTAGGTGAAGTCGGCTTACAAGCTTCAACATTTTTGGTGTGGTGAGCGTAGACCGCAACCTATACAGAAGAATCTTGAGCTACCTCATGGAGGGAGGTCATGGAGAAGGAGAAGGCGATGGATCTGAGAACCCGGGAGGATTTGTAGGAAGGGAGGAATTCATGGCGTCCATCAAGAGCATCATGGAAATGTTACAGGGAATCTCGCGGCAAGGCGACTGCTCGACCCCTTTACTCAGACACCGCTCTCATGCAACAGGATGAGCTCGTCTCGACAAGAGATGGAGAGGACGCCCCCGGGAGGCGACCTGGAAAGGAAGTGCTGATAGAAGGAGGCAGGCGAGACCTTGGGGGAAGGGAGCTGTTCCTAAGCCCTGTGAGTGTCGTCTCGCCAGGAGACGTTGTAGCATGAGTGGGAGCAGCGAGACCCGTGGCGAGACGGTCCCCATTCTGCGAGTTTATCCTTTCAGCTCCAGTCCCATAAGGGTTCAGAGAGCTCGAGATGAACTTCTATGTAGGAAAAGACGCCCTCTCTAGCACATGCAATGGTTCGAAGATGCGGTCTCCATCATGCCGATGACGGACGCGTTCAAGTGTCGTCTTTTCACCATCACCTTAAAAGATAAAGCTAAGGACTGGTTTCATCAACCTCCCGAAGGCTCGATATACATCTTTGAAGACCTAAGTAGAAGCTTTCAGTTGCATTTCTAAACCTCAAAGAAAAGGAAGAAGAATTCGGAGTCGATTTTTCTGATCCTGTAGAGGGCGGATGAGTCCTTGGCCCAGTACGTAGACAGGTTACAGGAAGAGATTTTGGATATTCAGGAGGTGCCTGGATTTGCTCTCCAGATGGCCTTCTCCTTTGGACTACAGGAGGGTTTCTTTAAGATGACCCTAACTCAGAAGGAGCCACTATCATTTGAAGGATTGATGGAGAAGGCCGTGAAAGGGATAGTGATGGATGTGACAAACCGGGCCTTCGCTAGAAAACTAGCAAAGTTGACGCAAGTCAAGTCAAGAGAATCGGGAGGTGGAAGACAGCATGAAGGGAGAAGGAGGGAGGAGCCTAAGGCGCCGACATATCAAGAGTTGGGTTGGCGGCAGCAAGGGGGCCCTGCCCAAGAGCTGGGAAGAGGTTTTTCCCCAAGGGGGAAGGAACTATCAAGGAGGACAGTAAGGTTCAACTAGCAGGGGTGGGGATAAGGACCTAGACCACCCCTACCCCCGCCTCAACAAGCTATGGCCATCAGTCGAGGGAGAGGTAGAGGCAGAGAAAGCGGAAGGGCAGGAGCGGGAGCTAGAAGAAGGAGGAATCCTTGGGAGGGGAGATAAGGGGAGGAGGTAACGTTGCCATATTGTGACTTTTATGAGGAGGAGAGTCACACAACGGCTACCTGTCTGAAATTCTCAGAGATGAAGAGAGCTAGGGGAGCAGGGGAACAATAGCTACCAGTGTGAATAGTGGAGGTGACAGGTACCAGTGAGGAGGACCGATGTGTGGACTGAGCAGATGTAGGAGATCGATGTGGGATTGGTGTGATCCATGGGGGAGTAGGGATTGAGGCTGCCCATAAGGCGAGCCTTCATACCATGTACTTTTGAAGCGTTAGCCTCAATGTCACAAGCCCCTCCCCTGGAAGAGAAGACCACCTTCTCTCAAAAAGACATTGGACCATGAAGATCCCTTTTGTGATGCGCTGGTGATCCGGACTGCCATCAAAAACTTCATGGTGTCACGGATCTTGGTCGATAATGGGAGTTCAGTGAATGTCATCTTCAAAAAGGCGTTCAATGAGATGAGGATGGATGCTCGAAGGGTGCTAGTAGCAGATGGGCCGTTATTCGGATTATCGGTAGAAAGGAAGGAAGTCAAGGGGGGACTGGGACTCTAGGTGACTCTGGGGGGTGGGGGGGGGGGGGGGCTGTCCAGTAATTGCCGTTTTGTCATAGTGGACTCCCCCAGCAGTTACAATTCCATTTTTGGGCGCCCTTGATTAGTGCCTTTAGGTATGTCCCGTCATCGTTTCACCAATGCCTGAAGCTCAATGCCGGAGGGGACCCAGATAAGAGTACGAGGAGACCCGAAGGCAGCGAGGGAATGCTATGTGATGGCGGTAAATTCCATTTCTTGGAAGGGAGAGGCCGAGGAAATAGAGAAGAGGATGGAATGAAGGGAACATGAGTTTGGTGGTTAAGTAGGGGATAAATGAGAAAGGCAGGTCTAAGGGGAAGGAGAACTAGAGATGGAGAGAGGCATTGTGGTGGAGCCGATAACGACAGGAGAAAAAGAAGGAGAGATGGGGGTAGAGGAGGAGAAAGGAGAAAGGGAGGTCATGTAACAGCCCAATTTTCTCTGCAGGCAAATTTTCGGGTGACACGGCCTGGGAACGGCTGTGTCAGGCTGGAGTCGACGATTTGGCCGCGGGGTCGACGAAATTTGGAGTCGACGATCGTCGAACAGCAAACACGGCCTGAGACACGGGCGTGTCTCGGGGCATGTCGAGCCCGTGTCGACGATCGGCCTGGGATTCGACGTTTTTCGCTCGACAATGTGTCGATATAAGGTACACGGCCAAGGAAACGGGCGTGTGTCAAGGTCGTGTCGTGTGTTCGACGAAAATTGTTTGACGATGTCGAGTCGAGTGTCAAGATGTGGTCGTCGAGTGTCGAGAAGTTGGTGACACGGCCTGTGTCACGTGCGTGTCACAGGGCGTGTCCGTTCGGGTCGACGAACTCAGCCCGACGAATTTTGCACTAGGGCGTGTCTTAGTGCCGTGTATGGGCACACGACCTGGGACACGGGCGTGTCACAGGCCGTGTGAGTCTCGGGCGATTTTGGGATTATTTTCGCCTAATGAACACGGCCACAGACACAGGCGTGTCTGAAGACGGTGTCGTGGTGACACGGCCCAGGACACGGGCGTGTCCCATGGGTGTCACGGTTTGGATAAGTCGGTTGAGCACCGCTTGAGGCACACGGCCATGGATACGGGCGTGTCACAGGCCGTGTCAGGAAAAATTTAGCTTTTTGGCAAAATTGTGGCCGTCCGTTCTTTCAGCTGGGATCCAATGGCTGACCTGCCTCCCTATTTTCCTTAAGGCCGTGAATGAGAAGAGAAATCTCATTTCTCATTTGGTCTTCTCTTTCTTCATTACTAGTGAGAGAAAGGGAGAGAAAAAAGGAGGAGGCAAGGCAGGGGTGGGTCACCGGTGGTGTGCTGCGGTTTACCAAGGGAGTAAGAATCCTGAAGCCGGCATTGTGGGAAAAAGCTCTGTGTAGTCGTTCAAGCCAGCTTAGAGTATCCATGTGCGTATACAAGGAGTCAATGGTTATGCCTGTGAAGGTAGTAGCAGGAAGTATTTTTCCTAGCCTAAGCCACTGTGAAGTAACAGG
>CM077164.1:103930101-104094199 GCA_039583875.1 Platanthera guangdongensis | reverse complement strand
AGCTATGAAATCTGAGCACTCACATCGAATTGGTTAATTACGCTCTAAGAGGAGGTTAAACATCTTAAGAATTAGTAATTAATTAGAAAAAGGACCTTAATTAAAAGCATAGATTATCTGTCCCAATGCTCTTCGATATTGGGGGCTAAGAGCGGTTAGCAGTCATCAGAATGGGGGGGGCTGCGATGAAAGTAATAAAATAAAGCAAAATGAAAGTTGTAAATGGAAAGCAGTAAAATAAGCAGGAAAAGTGTGATCCCTACTCGAACGAGTAGGGGGCAAATGAAAGCATTAAAGACAAGTCCCGACACAAATGAGTGGGTGAGACAAAATAAAGCGAGTCCTACTCAAATGAGTAGGAGAAAATAAATGCACACACGCACGCACTCTACAGAAATGAAATACTCACACACACACACTCTACTTAAAAGAAAACTCACGCACTCGACAGAAAAGAAAACTCACACACGCACTCGACATAAAGTAATACTCACACATGCAACTTGAATTAAACACTTCAATCTACAGAGAATTAAAACAACCCACACAGCATAAATGAAAATACTCCACTCTACAGAATTAAAACAATGCGCCATTTAACTCTGAACGAGTAGCAAAAATAAATGCGCACACGCACACACTCTGCATGAATTGAAAGAAAGCTATGAAAATTAACTCATACACGCACGCACACATACGAAAAAATATGAAAAACTAAGTTACTAAAAAAATAAACACATTGCATTTCTACTGCTAAATGCGGTAGAAATGCATAAAAAGCAGAAATAAAATTAAACGAGCAAAAATGGTTGCAAATAACACAAATTGAAAGTGCTCGATAAATTAAAACAAATACATTTCTACCGCTAGAATGCGGTAGAAATGAATAAAATGAAGTCAAAAATTAAATAAGCAAACGAGAAAAAATTTTAAAACGAAAATGGAAATGCTCAAAAAATTAAAACAACTATATATTCATTCCTATAACTCCGTAAAAGTGCTAAAAAGTCAAAATAAAGAAAAAGAACAAAAAGTTTTATATCCTAAACAAGAAAAACTTAGTTAAAACCAAAATCACTTTCAAAATGTTTTTACGGGTTTATAGGAATGAAATAAAAGCTATAAAAAAAATCCTAAGTTTAACAAAGTGAAGTAAAAAATATCGAAAATGTAAAAATATTAAGCTATACTCATACACACACACACACCCATTTTAAGGCAGAAAAAACAAAAGAAAAATAAGATTGCATAAGGGAAAGTTGCTTAGATCAATTCCAAAGACATAATAAGAGAAGAAAGACACATTTATTAAGTAAAAGAACGAGTTACAACGAAAGCTAAAAACAAAAACTAAGGAGAGGGGAGAAATCCCTTACAAGGCATTAAAATTCATCTAAGCAGCATAACCCTATACAAAATGGATCCAAAATAGGAACAACAGCTCATACATAACACTGGAATTTATAGGCAAAAAATTCAAAGTACACGCCCTCCGACACAGGCGTGTCGGGGGGGGGGGGTGTCAACACTATTCATGAGGTGATCGCGATTTGACTGCTAGGTTGACTTCGCGGCTGAAAACATGGACATCACCCCCTGGTCATGGGCGTGTAGCCTGGCGTGTTGGGGAGGTGGATCTAGGCATGGGTCGCATCAAAGTCTCAGGTGCTGTCTTGTCGGGCCAGGTAGAGGAGTCACGCCCTCGGTCACGGGCGTGATGCTGGGCGTGTGTCGGGTTGGTCGCGAACATCGAGCATGATTTCGTCGAGCTTCAGTGACACGAGCCTGTTCATGGGGCGTGTCATTTGACACGGGTGTGTGGTCGGGCGTGTCACATCTTCTTCACAAAAACAACTGATTTCATGAGATTTGAAGTGTCACGCCGAGGTCACGGGCGTGATGCAAAGTACACTGGCATGTACTTGTAATTTTTAGCAATTTTCCTGCAAATTTTAGGAACAAAAATAAGTCTAAGTTAGAATAATATTTACAAAGAAACATTTATTAAAGAAATTTAACTAAAAATACCGAAAAGAAAACTAAAACTACTAATTTATTGTACATAAAATACGTTATTTACAACTCATCAGAAAAACTAAGGTCATGGGGTGGCAGTTAGATCAGGTCCTCGTGTGGACTCGACAATCGGTTGAGTGGACACGACAAACTTGTCGAGTGGTTCAAGTGAACGCGGTGAAGGTACTTGGCATAAAATGCATGCATACTGTCTTGTTGTTTGTGTCTTGGGAAGCAGAGTAGGCTGGACCAAAAATGGGAACTTTTCAGGACTTACAGAATGGCGCATTTATGGTGTTGTCACTCAAAAACCTATTCTATGATATAACTAAGTTGTTCCTATAGATAATGACACTTGGCATGGGTAGTCATTCCAAAGCATGAAAGCTTGTCAACCATTGATCCTTAGTCAAATCAATATTTTACTCTCACTCAAGACCTTGACCTAGATCCATTTTCCCTCATTTGGGAGCTGAAGCCTTCTCCTCTCCCTCTCATCGGGTGAGTGATCCCCTGCTTTGAAAGAATGAAGATCAGAGTAGGTCACTGGAAGACGAACGCCACCATGCTACTGAGGAGAAGAACCATACCATAATCGATTCAGGTGAGATTCCTACCCTTTCCCTTGTTGCTAGATCCTTACATCGAAATTAGGATAGACGTCGGGCTAGAGAGAGCTTGATTTGTGAGTTTAATGGAGTTCCTAGGAAGCAACCATGCTAGAACCTTCATTATAGGGCGTCGATCGCTGCAAAACTACCTTCAATTATTTCCTCTCTTCAGTACGAAAATAGCGGACTTGATTTCATGAAGAATAGTGGACTAATGAGGGAGAAAAGGAGGAGAGAAGTAAAGTGCATCTGTGTGTTGGCTGGATCATGAAGTGAATAGAAGCTTTTCATCTGTCTTTAGATACATGCATAAATTTTAGACATAAAATCTATTTTGTATGCGTGACCGACTTCAAGCTATTTTTAGGCAGGATCCATTCAGAATCAGGACTAAGGCTTAACATGAAAGTTGTATCCCTTGGAAAGACCATTCCAATTGAGTGGTTGTACATTTTATAGGGAGTTCTGTAGCTCCCTAGAGTGCATTCAAATTTTATATCCTGAAAATAATTAAGTTGTACGCGCAGGACAAATTCTGTCCAGGTTTGCGCAGCCAGGTTGAAACCTGATTTTAGGCATGATAGACTTATATTTGAACCTCACGCTCAACATAAAAGTTATAGCCCTGGGAATACCTTTCCATAATGGGTTAAATTTAGTTTTTTGGTGGTCTATAATTCCGGTAAATCCAGTTTTCATAAGCAGTGGGGTAAATAAACAGATTTTGATGTCTCTTGGATTTCTCTTTAAGTAAACATCTGATAATTATGAAATTGTATCACATGCTTGATGATATTATTATCACCCTTTTTAGTTTCATAATTTTTGATAAGTAATCGTATAGATTTGATATTGTCTATTATGAATACTTGTGTTGAAAATGACTTCCTGGACTGAAACTTTGAGGAATGTTTAAAATGATCGACTTGGTCTATGATATGAATCTCATCAGATTTGGATATTGTATGATCCTTCAAAAAATACATTATTAATGGATTTTGATGATTCTAATTTATATAGGGGGTTTTGGACGCATCCGGGCTTGTTTTCACACTCTAGCACTTCACTTTTAGCATGTTATCACTCAGATTTCCCTTATTTCACATTTGATCGTGAAGTGCAATTTTTGGCTCATTGTATTGTGCAATTATGCACTATTCTGCTGGGGGTAAGAACATTGTGCTCACCATTTCGTTTTCATGATATTCCAGTTGCTTTGTGTGCTGGTGGCATGTGCCCCAGTTTGTGGTTTATTTTACTGGCGGGCAGATCTCCATTTTGTAGAAATTCTGACCTATAGAAATCGTACAGTCGTGCATTTCCTTCAAGCACGATCGGCACGACGTGTGATGTCTATGATGCCCAAATATGGTGATCTTCCCGGGTCATGCATTTTGTTCACGCACGGGCTATTTTGTGCATGCATGATTAAAATTACCCGATCTCATCTTTTTTGTCTAAAAATTTATGTTTTTTATTTTTTTCACGCACAGTTGTGCATTTCTAAAATGTACGGTCGTGTATGAACGAAATTATGTAATCTCTGAAAACTATTTTCTGTCTATGCCCGGATGTTTTTGTGTTATTAAATAACGCACAGTCATGTGTTCGACCATGCATGCCTATTTTTCTGACGTGTTTTCTCTATTTAAGCTGAGTTTTAGGTCATTTTGGACATCATCTTCAACCCTGATCTGCACATGTCTCATTCCGCCATATTCTACCACTCCAACGCCGCCCACTATCGGGAGGAGATCCGGCCACATTCTTCGTGCAAATCTTAAGTCGGGACATCTCTTGTCACCCTCCATCATCTACAAGCTTCCAAGCTCTATTTTGAGGGATTTCTCATGCATTTGTGGAGTTCTTCGGTGAAGAATGTCACCGGAGATTATTGATGAAGAATAAGGGTAACGTGGAAGAAGGTAAGGCTCTTCTGGATGCCGATGGCAGTCGAAGCCCGAGCTCGGACGTGGATTGACAACTCTCGATTTCAGCCGTGAAACTTTGATGAGTCTTCATGTATCTGTTTTATCCTTCCCTCCTCTTTGATTGTAGTAGATTTCTTATTGATTTCTTGTTGTTGGTTGATGATTGTGTAAACTCTATATTTATTTAAGTGTTATCGTTCATGTCTATGTGAATGTCTTACTATTTATATAAGTGAGGAGCGCCTCCACCACATCTTATCCATCCTATCATCATGAGTGTTGTCACACTAGTAATTGCTAGTTGCATGCATAGTGAAGAGGTGCTTTGACCCTAAATCCACGGCATGACCATTCCATCTACTTGCCTACTCGTCAATCCACCTTATGAAGCAATGCACAGTGGCATGTGTAGTTTCCATCCCGCCGAGCAAAGTAGCGCATAGAGGCATATGTATGAGTAGTTGAAAGTAGTTTGTTTTTTGTATTTCTGCAAACAAACCAACCCTATCATAACTTCAACTTTGAGACTTCAATCTCAAGTCCTCCTCGATAGTTACTCAACCTTACTGTGTTCCTTGTGAGATCGATACTTCGGAAAATTTGCCCATTTTTATTACTTGTGTGACCGGTACTCTTGCCGTATGTGCATCAAGTTTTTGGCATCATTGTTAGGGAACATGGGTGTGTGAGTTTTCTTAAGAAAAGCAGAGAGATAGAAGTTCTTCCCGTATGTATAGCCCCTTGTTATTTTTGTTTGCTATTCTTTTGTAACATTTTAGTTGTATTTCTTCTCATCGTATTTTAAATTCAAAGCAAGTTTACTAAGTTAAAATAATTTTGTGTAGTTCTGCTTTGAAAAGAATTTCAATTTTTGTTATATCCACTTTTTCCGCAATGATCACAACGTATGAACTTAGTTATTATGACACCTTACGTCATCATATCAACACTGTGCGTACTATGAATGCTAAGCAGAGTAGGTATCTGGCGAGAAATAATGCTAGGAAATGTTTGCATTGTCGAAGTATGGATCATGTCTTGAAGGACTACCCTAGTTTCTATAAGAAGCAAAGGGTGGATGACGATGATCTGGACATCTGGATTGTGTCTACTCCAATTTCTCTCTACAATCCTTCACCCTCTAATAACATATATGGTGCCACGTTGTCAATGGGGGACTGCTACGGACATGCCCATCAGAGTTCAGGCTGATCCATTATTGATAATAGGGCTGATATCGAGTCGAGTTCGAGCGAATTTGGCTTGGCTCGAAATCGAATTTTCGACTCGAACTCGGCTCGAAATCGACTCGAAATCGAAATTGATTTCGAGTCGAGTCGGCTCGACTCGAAATGAATCGATTCCGAGTCGGCTCGAAATCGAATCGGATCGGCTTGAAACCGAATCAAATCGGCTCGAAATTGAGCAATTTTTCATTTTATTCCTAATTAGCTCAAAATTAAATGGGAAACGTATAATTTAGTAAATGAAACCATTAAAACCTTCATTTTTTTATTTAGGTTTAAATTTTGTTATTTTTAATCTTAAAATTGGAATATATAATAAATACATAAGTTTTAAATAATTCGAGTTGATTCGAATCATATTTCGAGCGATTCAGGGCTGGCTCGAAATCGACTCGAAATCAATTCGAGTCAAATTGAATCGACTCAAATTGAGTCGAATCAATTTTAACCGATTTCGATTCGGCTCAATTTTCGAAACGATTTTCGAGCGACTTTCGAGTTTCGAATAATATGCCCAGCCCTAATTGATAATGCTCCTATCGCGCATTCTTTACCCATGGAGGATGAAAGATATGGTACCTAAACACCTAGAGGGGGGGGGGGGTGAATAGGTGACCTAATCCTTTTCTAACTTTACTGGCAGCAAACAGTTTATTATCACAGATTTTTTAACTTTTGCACAGCAATCACAAAGTGTTCACAGCATACACAGCACAATCACAGCACAACACAGTGGTTTATAGTGGTTCCCCAAGATATGGGTACATCCACTTTCCCTTCGCCTATCTAGCAGTGTACTAGATTCGGCCAAACTCCTCCACTGTCTCAGAACCCAAATTGGTTCCTACACCTCAGGCCCAAAGCCTTACAACTCAGCTTTATCCCAAGCCTACACTCAGCCAATCAAGGCCTACACTCAGCCACCAAGGCCTACACTCAGCCAACAAGCCTACACTCAGAGATCTCTATCTCTACACTCAGGCTAACAAGCCCTACCCTCAGCCTTTATAAATACAGGCTTACAAACCACTCAGATCCAAAGGATCCTACAAGTTAAAATGTATTACAAATAATAACACTACAACTCAGAAATAAAAGAAGGGAGTTGAGAGTTTCTTGATGAGTTCTTGAAGAACCCAGCTGGATTCACTCTGACTTAGCTTCTTCAAAGCTTCTTGAGTAGAACTGAATAAGACTGAATCCTCCTGCAGTAGTTCCTTGACCTCTGCTACTTAAGATCCAGAATTGAGTCTGAATCCTTCTTCTCAGCCTAGTTCCAGAGGCTGATTTCTTGGAAGGAGCCCTCTCTCTCCAACTTCTTAGATCTGCACTTGGACTGCAAGATCTTCTTGTGTTGATACTCTTGGTACCACTTCAATAATTTGTTTTTCAACAACTGAACTTTTGAATAATAATCTGATCCTTGATCTTGAACCACCGTTTCTGTAACTGTAGGTGCCTATTTATAGGCCTTCTTCATGGTAACCGGCTGATCCAGTTTCATAACTGTCTTCTGACATCTCTGACAGGTGCTGTAGACCTGCTGGAACGGCAGCTGTCAAGTCATCCAGTCATTTCTTGAAATCTCTAACTGTATGTAAGTGTCGAGACTTTCTGTCTTTAAGTGTCGACACACTTATAGTCCAAGTGTCGACACATGTTGTGTAAGTGTCGACACAAGTCTACAAGGTGTCGACACATTTCCTTGTATGTCTCGACACAGATTCTTCTGCATGTGTCGACACTGAAATTGAGTGTCGACACAAGTACTTGTTCTTCTAGCTTTTGCTGAATTCTTCTATGTGTCGACACATCTCCTTTGTGTCGACACAACTTCTTGTGTTGAATCTGTCAAGTGTCGACACTGCTTCTTGTTGTCGACACATAGTCTTCTATGTTGATTCTTGCTGAGTGTCGACACAGCTCCTTGTGTCGACACTTGATTCTTCTGTTGAGATTTAGCTGAGTGTCGGCACATTCCTTTCGTGTCGACACTTGTACTTAGAATAATTTGGAAATAATTCTGTTCTTTGCTAAGTGTCGACACAGCTCCTTTTGTCGACACTTTCTTCAAGTGTTGAGTCTTCAGCTTGTGTCGACACATTTTCTGGGTGTCGACACATACTTCAAATGCTGACTCTTCTGCTTAGTGTTGACACATTGTGTTGAGTGTCGACACTTGTACTTAGTCTCTGCAGACTTTTGCTGAGTGTCGACACAGCTCCAAGTGTCGACACTTTCTGGTGTAGACACAGCTTCACTGAGTGTCGACACAGCTCCTTGTGTCGACACTTTCTGTCTGCACTTTTCTTCACTGAGTGTAGACACAGCTCCAAGTGTCGACACTTTCTGTCTGGTGTCGACTTTGCATCCCAGGTGTCGACACAATGACTCCAAGTGTCGACACTGCTTGTCTGGGTGTCGACACAAGCTTTCTTGGTGTCGACACTTTCCCTCTGGGTGTCGACACATGGACTTAGAAACTTTTTGCTTCAGTCCAGTGATTACTTAACCTGCACAAGTAAACTCAACATACATCAAATACATTATGATGTATATCATTGAGTTAGGTGAGGCTTCTTCAAATCAGGTACATTTGACCAATGTACCCAACAATCTCCCCCTATTTGGAGAAGTCATAACCCTTAGTCAATGATATACACCATTCATAATTAAAGATTACAAAATGATGTAAAGCAGATTATTTACAGCAGGGTAAACATAAACATGTAATAATTCACACATGTATACACATTCATTATTTCAGAACAAGAAATAGACACATTCACAGAACAATCATGAAATATATTTATCATATATTGTTCTAACATTTTCTAATACACCTTCAATGGTTTACAAAAATGTTTTACATTTAAAAGATTACAAAATAATCTTCAAGTAATTTCTTAATCTATTTCTGGTCTGGTTCTTTGATAACTATGCCTTTGCCGGGTTGGACTTGAGCTTTGACAGTGGCTTCAGCAGTTTCAGCAACAGCAGGCTTCTTGCCTTTTAAATCCTTCCTCTTAAGCTCTTCAGCTTTGATCTTCTGCCTCTCAAAATAGTGATATGGCTTGGGGAAGTACTTGCTAGGCTCCACTGCAGTAGGAGGTAGCTTTCCCATCTTAGCCTTCCTTCTGAATTGAACAATGGCCTCTGTCTTATTTCATGTTTTCTCCATTCAGCTTCAGAGAACCATTTGTTCCTGTCATGTGTATTGTCCTTGGCAGCTTTCTAGGCAGTTAAAATTATATTCCTAGAGGTAGGGCTCCACTGTTCAAAATCTGGCTTTTGTTCTGCTTGTTCCCTAAACCTCTTCTTTGACAACCTTGTCTCTTCTTCTTTCTGTAATGCCTCTTGCATGGCTTCAGATATAGGTTAAACAACCTTTTCTAGATGGGCATGTCCTTGCCCTCAAGTGGGCTATACATTGTGCTCACATCTGCTTGAATCATTTCAAAGTCTGGAGGTGGATAAATGACCTGAGCTACCTCTGGTTGCTCACCTCCAAGATAGGCAGTTTGAATCCCTGATTCAGCAACATTATCATCATCACAGAGTGGAGGATAGCCCAGTGTAGCTCTGATGGAATTAGATATCCATTTGGCATGGTCAGAGCTAGCTTTGACTAATACTCTCTCCCCTTTATGACTTCTCGAGCCATATGGTCTCTGACATCATCCTTTTGAAATCTTATTTGACTGTCCAAATATCTGATTCCCTCTTTAAAGAATGGTTTGATCTTTTGCAGTTGATCAGATATAGCTTTCTGAGAGGCTTGGATGGCAGTCTTGACAGCAGAAATTTCTTGTTGAAAGGCTTTGTCAAATTCTATCTTAGCAGCAGCAGTAGATGTAGAAGGTTCAGCACCCTTGGTCTTCAACTCAGTGACTATAGCATTATGTGAAGCAGTCAAATTGTCATTCATTCTTATCTGATTTTCCAGGATATACCCTTGCTTCAATGCTATATCATCTACCTGTGCCTTGATCTTCTCTTGGTGTGTTGCCAAATACACCACTGCATTTCCACCCTTGTGGAAGCAGTCTGTCATCTCCTTCTTGTTGAGATTCATCTCAAACCTTATAGATTTTATATCTTGGGCCAGATAAAATTGTAAAGTCTTCTGCCCTTCATCCACATAAGCCTCTATAGCCTTTCTTTGTTCATCAAGTTTTATCTGCATGGCAATCATTAAGGCACTATAATCAACAGTTGGGGCTTGTTGAGTTATAGGCTGTGGGGCTATAGATTGCAGAGCTTTCTTGTAACTCTGACTTCTCCTTTTAAAAACATATAATTTCTTCTTCTTTGCCCTAGCACTCTCCTCATCTTCAGAGGCAGAAGTGCTGGCTATCTCAACCCTATCCTTAGGGCTTGAGGTTTTTCAGTTTGCACATCAGGTGCCTTCTCATTTTCTGGCCTAATAGGCTCTTCCAGATCTTGTACTTGCTCCCCCTCAGCAGCAGCAGTATCTCTTCCAGCAGCTTCTTTGTCCATGTCAAAATCAACTTGATCTAGATTGAGAAATAGATCTTCCATGGTGAACTCTTGAGGTGATTGAGCTGGAGACATTCTTTGCTCTTCAACTACTGGAGCAGGAATCTCTTCTTGTACAGCAGATGTGTCCTCTCTAACAACATCTGGAACTTGACTAGGCAGCTGTGTTTGCTGAGGAACATCAGACAAATCAGCATCTTCTATAAGATATTCTAAAGTTTTTAGATCAGTGAGTATCTCTTGGATGATGATGGTGGCTTGCTCACTGTCCAGTGTAGATGCTGCTTCTACAACTGGATGCTCCCCCTGGCTTTGATCCCTTGAATGGGGCTAGCTGGAGGCAGCTCCCCCTGGATCTCAGCATCAGCTGGAGGAGCAGGAGACTTCACTGCTGGCACTTCCTCATGATCATCAGGAGTGAAAACAACCTATTCCTCACTCCCAGAACTGCTGGAGGACTCTTGTGCCACAGGAGCTATCTTCCTTTTCATCTTAGGAGGAGTGACTTTCTCAGTAACTGTCTTCTCAGGGGTTGGCATGTCCTTTGACAACACCCTGTCCCATCTTGAAAAGATCCTTAGATCCATCTTCCTCATGTGGTTTATTTTGCTACCTGCAGCTGCACTCATCACCTCTGGTATGGTACCAGCTAGGTAGAGACTAATGATCCTGCCCAGATTGGGCTTCTTCAAGCTCTCCTTGATCTTGTCAAAAACCACTATTGACCAGTCTGTTTTCAGAGTGAATATGATCCTTGTCATGATTCCAAACATATAGGCAGACACTCTGTCATGCCCTCCAGGTTTGCTGAGCAAGACTTTTCCCACTATCTCAGACATGAACTTCCCTTGATTATTCATGCCTTTTCTGTTGAAAACAGATCCTATCTTCATCTTTGGATCTAGTCCACACCAGGTAAGAGCTTCCCTGGTCTTTGAAGCAGTCACCTCTTCTTCATCTTGAATTTTGGTAGCTGAAGATCCTTCCTCAGACTCTTAGGTGAAACCTTAATCTTAGTTCCATGAACTCTAGATTTGATTCTAAATCCAGATTCATCTACGGCAGCTCCATTAAGAAATTCAAGTACTTCCTTCTTCCAAATCTTTGTAGGTTCAGACAAGAGATATTCTAGTCCAGAATCGGCGACTAGGGTTACCACTGCCTGAATTTCTTGATCTGCATCGTCGAATGCGCCGCGCACAAACTCATAACCCTCGTTAACGTTCTCCTCAAGCTTAGGAGCCATTAGGGTTTGTAGAATTTGTCTGTAGAAAAGAGAGGTGTCGACACAGTAGTTTTGGTCTCAAAACTTTGAAAGCGTGTCGACAAACAAAGACAGAACCCTATTTATACCTGTCTAATTTTGAAGATGAACAGGCGGGACAGCTAACTTAAAATGTGTCGACACTTGCTATAAGTGTCGACACTGACTTATAATGTCTCGACACTCATGTGTCGACACAAGTTTAGTCAATAGATTTTATGTGTCGACGCTTAGTTATGTGTCGACACAACATAACTCGATACATTGTCGAGACTTTACTTAGAAAAATTCTGAGTAAAACTTAAGTGTCGACACCATATTGGATGTGTCGACACCTACTTGACATGTGTCGACACTAACATTTGAAGTGTCGACACCACATTCAAAGATGTGTCGACACCTTTTTCCTGAAGTGTCTACACCACTATTCTGTGTCGACATAGACTTGTCTATGTGTCGACACCTTTTTACTTAGTCATTTTCAAATCTGTAAACTTACTCTAAGTTTATCATTCCTAGTTCAATTTTGAATCTATTGAACTTAGCTTCTTCTAGTGGCTTAGTAAACATATCAGCTACTTGTTCATCTGTTTTAACATATTCTAATAAAATATCTTCTCTTTCTACATGCTCCCTAAGAAAATGATATTTAATCTCAATATGTTTTGTCCTACTATGGGATACAGGGTTATTAGCTATTGAAATAGCACTTGTAGAATCACAGAAAAGTGGAGTTCTACTTACCTGAAATCCATAGTCCTCTAGCTGATGTTGAATCCACAGAAGTTGAGCACAGCAACTTCCTGCAGTCACATACTCTGACTCAGCTGTGGAGATAGCCACACTGGTTTGCTTCTTGCTACTCCATGAAATTAGTCTCCCACCTAGGAATTGACAGGTTCCAATAGTGCTCTTTCTATCCTCTTTGCATCCTGCAAAGTCTGCACCTGAATAACCTGTTAGATCAAAATCTCCATTCCTAGGGTACCAGAGGCTTAGATAGGGAGTGCCCTTTAGATATCTCAATATTCTTTTGACTGCAGTCAAATGAGACTCTTTAGGGCAGACTTGATACCTTGCACAAACACATGTAGCATACATGATGTCTGGTCTACTAGCAGTCAAGTATAATAGGGAGCCAACTATCCCTCTATACAAGGTTTCATCTACAGGTTTCCCTGCATCATCCTTGCTAAGAGACATACTTGACCCCATAGGATTCTTCATGGTACTGGATGAATGCATACCATACTTTCTTATGAGTTCTAGGGTGAACTTTGACTGACAAATGGACAAACCACTCTCAGTCTGTTTAACTTGGAGACCCAAGAAAAACTTCAGCTCTCCCATACTGCTCATCTCAAACTGACCTTTCATAAGTTTTGCAAACTTTTTGCAAAGGCTGCTTTCAGTAGACCCAAATATAATGTCATCTACATATATTTGGACTAGTATGACTTTGCCTCTAGACTCCCTAAGGAATAGAGTCTTATCTATTTTCCCCCTTAAGAACTTGTTCTCAATGAGAAAACTAGATAGGGTTTCATACCAAGCCCTAGGGGCTTGCTTTAACCCATATAAAGCTTTCCTAAGTCTATAGACATGATGAGGTAGAGTTGGATCAACAAAACCTGAAGGCTGCTCCACATAGACTTCTTCTTTCAAATTACCATTTAGGAATGCTGACTTGACATCCATTTGGTATACCTTGAATCCTTGATAGGTTGCATAGGCCAAGAACATCCTTATGGCTTCCAGTCTGGCTACTGGAGCAAAGGTTTGATCAAAGTCAATACCTTCTTCTTGCCTATATCTTTTAGCAACCAGTCTAGCCTTATTCTTAATGATGACCCTTGTTCATCCATCTTATTCCTGTAGATCCACTTAGTTCCTATTACATTGTGGTCTTTAGGTTTAGGAACCAATTCCCAGACCTTGCACCTCTTGAACTGATTAAGCTCTTCTTGCATTGCTTCAGTCCATTGTGGATCTTGTATTACTTCTTCAAACTTCTTAGGTTCAACTTATGACAGAAAGCTGGAATAGATTGCAGCATTCTGATTTCTGCTCCTTGTTTGAACTCCTTGTCTTGGATCTCCAATAATCAGCTCTACTGGATGATCTCTAAGATGCCTGTGGGCTGGAGGCATCCTCACTTCAGGATGAACCACTTCAGCATCTGCATCATGCTGTATTCCTTGGATTTCTTTAGCAATTGGCACATGTAGTTCTCCCCCTGGACAACAGCTACTTTCTTCTCCTTGCTGTCTTGCAGTAGGCACTTCTTCTATAGTAAGCTTGTCCATTTTCTTTATCAAACCTGTGGGGCTGCATACACTGCTAGACAACTCATTATTAATAAGTTTAGTCTCATCAAAAACTACATGCACTGATTCTTCTACAACTTGTGTAGTCAAGTTGTAGACTCTATAAGCCTTACTATTATTGCTGTACCCAACAAAAATTCCCTCTTGGGACTTGGCAGCAAACTTAGTTAAGTAAGACTTCCCATTGTTAAGTATGAAGCATTTGCAACCAAAGATCCTAAAATAGGATAGGTTTGGTTTCCTGCCTTTCACTACTTCATAGGGGGTCTTGTTAAGCCTTTTAGTGATGGTAGCCCTATTTATAACATGGCATGCAGTGTTAACTGCTTCAGCCCAGAAATACTCTGGCAGTGATGTATCACTCAATAGGGTTCTACCAGCCTCTATCAAGGTTCTATTCTTCCTCTCAGTAATGCCATTTTGCTGAGGTGTTCTAGGTGAAGAGAATTCTTGAAATATCCCAAAGTCTTCACACAGTTTTGTCATGCTATCAGACTGAAACTCAGTACCATGGTCACTTCTAATTTTGACCACTGTACTATTTATTTCATTCTGAATTTGCTTGACAAAGCTATAGAAGACACTAGGTGTTTCAGATTTCTATCTTAAGAAGAACACCCAGGAAAACCTTGAGTAATCATCTACAACTACAAAGGTATAGACCTTCCTACCTAAGCTGTGAACTGGCATTGGACCAAAAATATCCATATGCAAGAGGTATAAACACCTCACAGCATCTTTGTTCTCTATGCTTCTAAAGGTGGATTTAGTCTGCTTGCCCTTTTGACAAGCTGAGTAAATGCCATCTTTAACACACTTAACTCGAGGACCATTCCTCACTAACTCTTTGCTAAAGAGTTTGCTAATAGTCTTGTAGTTAAGATGGGCAAGCCTCTTGTGCCATTTGACACAATGAGAGACTGTCTCATCAGCTACAAGACAAACTGGAGAACCATTGTTCTCAACCATAATGTCTAGGCAGTAGACATTCCTCTTCCTATATCCTGTCAAAATGATCTCTTGATCACTTGACCTCTTGATATGACAACCATTTTTAGTAAATGAGATGTCATACCCTACATCACTTAATTGACTTATACTTATTAGGTTGTGTTTCAACCCTTTAACATAAGCCACTTGAGTAATGGTAACTAAGTTTGTAGAAATGTTACCAAATCCTTTGATGATTCTTTTTTCAGAACCACCAAAGGTTACTTTTGGTCCATCTTTTACTGGAATGTAGTCCTTTAGTAATCTTCTTGTTCCAGTCATGTGTCTGGAACATCCACTGTCCAAGTACCATGTTGGGGTGTGGCTACTTGGACTTACCTGCAAAACAGATTAATGGACCTTAGAACCCAAAGAATTCTTGGGTCCTTGGTATTTGTTAGTTTGCAATCTGACAAAGCTCCCTGCAGGCTTTCCAACAGGTAGCTTGCTACTCACCTTGGCACTGGTATTGTGCCAACAGTCCACTGCAAAGTGGCCAATTTTGCCACAGCACCAACATTCAAACTTGTTGTACCTTTGCTTAGGTACAGCCTTTGTTGTATTATCTACAACAGTCTTGTTGAATGCTGGGGCTTTGCCCTTGGACTTAGACTTGGACTGCTCAGTCCTTGCAGGTCTAATAAAGCCCAACCCAGCCTTGCCTTTATGATGAACAAAATCATCAATTAAAGGTAACACTGACTTAGGTTTAGAAAACTTAGCAACTAAGTCCTTCTCCTTCTGAAGATTGATCTCCAGACTCTTAATTTGATCATTCTTAAATGATATTGTACCCATCTGAATCACTGTTATGTGTTTCAGCCTAGCTATCTCATTCAACTTTTGATCAAACTGCTTCTCAAAATCTGTTGCACCAGCTTTAAGTTCAGCAATTTCCTTTGCCTGACTTTTGGCTAGGGATTTGCTTTTCTTGTAAGCTTGCAACAGCACCTTATATTCATCTATAAGTTGATGAATATCATCCTCAGACTCAGATACACTTTCATCACTTGATGAAGATGAATCTGATTCTGAACTAGAACAAGAAACTGAATTTAAACTTGAACCTTGTACCTGACTGGGTCCTGGCTGCTCCAGGATTTTGGCACTGTCTGTCAAAGCCATTAGTCCTTGGCATTGACTGTCTTCTTGTTCATAAATAGACTCCATGATCTGCATGAATTCTTCCTCTTCTTCTTCTTCAGCAAACAGCCCTATGTAGGCTTCAGCCTCAGACTCAGTTTCTGAAGAGGAGATATCTGATAGAGTCTTCTCTTTCTTGGCTACAAAAGACTTCTCTTTCTTTCCTTTGAAGTGAGTCTTTTTCCTGTCACCAGATTCCTTTCTCTTCTCTGGACAATCTGCAATAACATGGCCCTGTCTATTGCAGCAGTAGCACACTATCTTAGATCCAGTTGCCTTGCTTGACTTTGTCCTCTTCCTGTCTTTCTTTGAAGGATTTTTCTCCTGATAAAAGACTTCCTTTCCCTTTGAAGAAGAAGGTCTTGACCTCCATTGTTTCTTCTTCAAGAATTTCTGAAAGTGTCTAGTGAAGGCAGCAAAGTCTTCATCACTTTCACTGCTCTCACTCTTTGTGCTAACTGACTCATAAGACTCTGAATCAACTACCTCTGGAGGTGGAGTTGATGACTTATTCCTGCACTTTTTGGGAACTTCTGTCTTGAAAGCAACTGATCTTTCCTTATGTTCAATCCTTGTTGATTTCTCCTCCTCTTTCCTCACTGTCAACTGCATCTTATATGACAATAACTTGCCAAATAGTGTAGGAGGAGGAATTTCCCCAACTTAGTCATTTCTCTTATGGCACAGATCTTTGTGTCCCAATCTTTGGTTAGGGACCTTAAGAACTTGTCATTTAGTTCATAGTTACTGAACTCTCTTCCATAAGACATGAGTTCATTAACTATTCTGTAGAACTTTTTGTAGCACTCAGTTATGCTATCACCTTTACCTTGTCTAAAACTCTCATACTCCTGATTTAGCAAGGATTTTCTATCTTGTCTAACTTCTTCAGATCCTTCCATATACACTATAAGAGTGTCCCACATCTCCTTGGCTGTCTTACAATGTATAAGATTCTGAAAAGTGGCATCATCAATGACACTCACTATTATGTTTTGTGCCCTCTTGTCCATGGTAGCTAGGACAATCTCATCCTTAGTCATCTCAGAGAAATCCTTTGGAGTTCTCTGATTTGCATCCAAAACTGAAATCTTCATTGGCACATAAGGCCCTTCCTTTACTGTGATGTAGATTCTAGGGTCAGAGGCTTCCATAAATAGTCTTACCCTTTCCTTCCAGATCCCAAAGATCTCTTTTCTGCATATAGGTAATTTCATGGAACCCAATTCCTTGTGATTCTCAGAAGAACTCATGTTTCTTGATTTTCTTGAATTTCTTGACACTGTGTTTTGCCTTACACTGAATCTGCCAAATAGGATCTCCTCAGACTGTTAGTCCTTGTTTTGAGGAACCTGGCTCTGATACCACTTGAAAGATATGGTACCTAAACACCTAGAGGGGGGGGGTGAATAGGTGACCTAATCCTTTTCTAACTTTACTAGCAGCAAACAGTTTATTATCACAGATTTTTTAACTTTTGCACAGCAATCACAAAGTGTTCACAGCATACACAGCACAATCACAGCACAACACAGTGGTTTATAGTGGTTCCCCAAGATATGGGTACATCCACTTTCCCCCTTCGCCTATCTAGCAGTGTACTAGATTCGGCCAAACTCCTCCACTGTCTCAGAACCCAAATTGGTTCCTACACCTCAGGCCCAAAGCCTTATAACTCAGCTTTATCCCAAAGCCTACACTCAGCCAATCAAGGCCTACACTCAGCCAACCAAGGCCTACACTCAGCCAACCAAGGCCTACACTCAGCCAACAAGGCCTACACTCAGAGATCTCTATCTCCTACACTCAGGCTAACAAGCCCTACCCTCAGCCTTTATAAATACAGGCTTACAAATCACTCAGATCCAAAGGATCCTACAAGTTAAAATGTATTACAAATAATAACTCTACAACTCAGAAATAAAAGAGGGGAGTTGAGAGTTTCTTGATTAGTTCTTGGAAGAACCCAGCTGGATTCACTCTGACTTAGCTTTCTTCAAAGCTTCTTGAGTAGAACTGAATAAGACTGAATCCTCCTGCAGTAGTTCCTTGACCTCTGCTACTTAAGATCCAGAATTGAGTCTGAATCCTTCTTCTCAGCCTAGTTCCAGAGGCTGATTTCTTGGAAGGAGCCCTCTCTCTCCAACTTCTTAGATCTGCACTTGGACTGCAAGATCTTCTTGTGTTGATACTCTTGGTACCACTTCAATAATTTGTTTTTCAACAAACTGAACTTTTGAATAATAATCTGATCCACTTGATCTTGAACCACTGTTTCTGTAAACTGTAGGTGCCTATTTATAGGCCTTCTTCATGATAACCGGCTAATCCAGTTCATAACTGTCTTCTGACATCTCTGACAGGTGCTGTAGACCGGCTGGAATGGCAGCTGTCAAGTCATCCAGTCATTTCTTGAAAATCTCTAACTATCTGTAAGTGTCGAGACTTTCTGTCTTTAAGTGTCGACACTTATAGTCCAAGTGTCGACACATGTTGTGTAAGTGTCGACACAAGTCTACAAGGTGTCGACACATTTCCTTGTATGTCTCGACACAGATTCTTCTGCATGTGTCGAGACTGAAATTGAGTGTCGACACAAGTACTTGTTCTTCTAGCTTTTGCTGAATTCTTCTAAGTGTCGACACATCTCTTTTGTGTCGACACAACTTCTTGTGTTGAATCTGTCAAGTGTCGACACTGCTTCTTGGTGTCGACACATAGTCTTCTATGTTGATTCTTGCTGAGTGTCGACACAGCTCCTTGTGTCGACACTTGATTCTTCTGTTGAGACTTCAGCTGAGTGTCGACACATTCTTTTAGTGTCGACACTTGTACTTAGAATAATTTGGAAATAATTTTGTTCTTTGCTAAGTGTCGACACAGCTCCTTGTGTCGACACTTTCTTCAAGTGTTGAGTCTTCAGCTGTGTGTCGACACATTGTTCTGGGTGTCGACACATACTTCAAATGCTGACTCTTCTGCTTAGTGTTGACACATTGTGTTGAGTGTCGACACTTGTACTTAGTCTCTGCAGACTTTTGCTGAGTGTCGACACAGCTCCAAGTGTTGACACTTTCTGGTGTAGACACAGCTTCACTGAGCGTCGACACAGCTCCTTGTGTCGACACTTTCTGTCTGCACTTTTCTTCACTGAGTGTCGACACAGCTCCAAGTGTCGACACTTTCTGTCTGGTGTCGACTTTGCATCCCAGGTGTCGACACAATGACTCCAAGTGTCGACACTGCTTGTCTGGGTGTCGACACAAGCTTTCTTGAGTGTCGACACTTTCCCTCTGGGTGTCGACACATGGACTTAGAAACTTTTTGCTTCAGTCTAGTGATTACTTAACCTGCACAAGTAAACTCAACATACATCAAATACATTGTGATGTATATCATTGAGTTAGGTGAGGCTTCTTCAAATCAGGTACATTTGACCAATGTACCCAACAGAGGAAATCGAGTGCTCACTCTTTGAGTTTATTTCTTGCACCTGTTATTCACTCCCCATGTATGGCTTTACTCCTAGTGATGATGGTCACTCATTTGATGGCCAACATGGAAAGGATTCAGAGCTTCTAGTTGCACCCGAGTGGTATGAGGAGAGTGTTCCCTCTAGTGGGGAGGTGTCTATGGATCTAATTGTGGAGGAACCAAATCCATTATTTTCTGATTGTGAAATTAGTTATGTTCCTCTAGTTTCTTTGCAAGATTTTTCTACATATACTTTTGATGATCATGTCGAAGACTATTTGAAGGGTGATGTTATGGACCTCCAAGTTGCACCGAAGTGGGATGACGAGGATGACCTTTTTGACGAGGAGTTGTGCACCTCTTCATTGGTGAAGGAGATCTATCACACCACTAATGCCCTCGAGTTTTCAGATGCTCCTTGCTATGATACATATGATACCGACATTGCTCAAGCTTGGGAATTTACTGAGAGTGAAACCGGGGCCACTCCTTGTTTGATTGAATATTTTAGTTTTTCGTCCATTTTATTTCCTGATCATAGTTCTTTTAATAATGATATTGATAAGTTTATTATTCCTACTTCCCCTCGCAATAATGATTCTGATATTTTAGTTACCTCCCTCTAGGTGCTTGAGTTCGAGGACCCATTCTTGGGTAATTCTGTGTGGCAGTCTTGGCAGGGAAAGCAGTTTGCAATGATAAAAACCATCGCCTATTCCACTTCATCATCATTGGCCATATTTTTCTTGAATGATTGGGTTCAGTGTGGTAAATGGTACTTTATCGATGACCATCAATTGGAGGAAAAGAAGAGGAGGAAGAAAGATGAAAATTGGAGATGGAAAGCTTCTGATCCACATGGTTGTTGTGGTTGCTTGGTCTTCAGATCCATTGTGTTCATTTCGAACTACTACTTCAAATCAACCTATAGTTGATTTCTTTATTGGTTTTTTAATAATAATAATATTCTTTATTATTTTTGCTTTTATATTTTTATAAACTACTATTACAGGTATTTGGTCCACCTTAATGACGGTAAAGAAAACGGCTCCTGGGAGACAATCCAATTTTATTGCAGTGTTTTATCTAATTTGCTAACATTTATATATATTATATATGCTTTTGCTTGGCGCTTCTTTTTTGTACGATGGTGATCCTTTTGGCGAAGGACTTGGTTTACTTTTCAATATCAACAACATTCTTCGGGTATGCTTATTTCTGAGCATGGGTAACACCTCCTCTTACTTTTAGTATTATTCTCATTACTATATCGGTTTATATTTTATTGTTTAGAATAAGTCCGGGGGAGGGAATGTGCTTACGGTGTTACCCGTGCACGTACACATTGCATAGCACGCTAGAGGTACCTTTCTACTTTCAGTTTGTTATATTTTATTAGTTCATATTCACCGCACACCATAGCACCAACGTGACTGTGCGCTTAATTTCTATCATGCCTCGAGTCAAATATATTTATTTTGTGTGATTTGTAAGATAGTTGTGCTGGTTTAGGATTATGAGTCAGAGTAGTATGTGGCTCATGCAGTGTTCCTAGTCGAGTGCTCATGGTTTGTGTAAAAATTATGTAGATTCAATTTTTCTTTATGCTCGTAAAATTATATCTTTTCTTTGAGTGTGATTATTGTTTATATTACTCAAAAGTGATGAATCTGATGGAATCAAACGATAGTACAAGAATATGTGTAGACGGTCAGTAGTCTCTTATTGCTCGAGTCGGGAGGAAGGATTATCTTTCTCGGTGGCTAAGAACTTTCACCCAAGTGATTCTCGAAGCATGGGTACATGGTTAGTCAAGCTACGAGCATGATGTAGGCCATCATTTGGCCTGGTTGTGCATTGTACCATTCCTAGCATCTTATCCTTATTAGACCCATTGTGCCTACACATCCGTTGATTCAGTTGCACTCTCATCTCACCAAAGTCAAAAGCAAATCCTAATATCACACTCAAACTTGAGCTTCAATTGCATTTTATTTCATTTATTGGGGTGTTAATGTAGTGAAATTCTATATGGATATGTGGATGTGATCATTGAAAATATATGTTGAAAATAATTGGGAAAAAGTAATGAAAATGAAAAAGAAAATTTGTGAATATTAAATTATGGAAAAGAGGAAAAATTTAAATTGAAGATCTTTTTATGTTGATTCGTGTAGGTGTTGGCAGTGCACACACCCATATCGTCAAGTCCAAGTCTTGGGGTGTCATGCACCTGCTTCGTATTTTGTGGTGCTAGAGGATTTTGTTGTGTGCTAGATCATTTGGGTTACGTGCGTAAGCCATCATGTTTATCCTTATATACCGCATCGTAAGCCAATCCCCGCTCTAGACCTTAAGTCCTATAGATTCATGCTTGAGTCAAACCAGTGTTGTGGAGAGAGTGTGGAAGGGCAAGCTTATGGTCACCAATATTGATGGATTTCTTTGGAGGTGGTCCCGAGTCACGATGTTTAGCAATGCTCACATCAATATTCTATCTACTTTCTTCCTACGCATGACCATATAATTCAGCATGATACTACTTTTGAGCAAAAAATAATATATTGATATACTCTTAGAAAAATATAAGTTACGATGCATAATTAATATTTTCATCTACTATATTTTCTTATGGGCTTGAGTTCTCGATTTCTCATGGTACTCGGTTTTGTAATTACTAAGCCAGCTAACTATTTTTTTGGTCCACTGAGTGATGATTTGCTCGGGACGAGCGAATGGTTATGTCTAGGGGTGTGATGAGTTTGATTTATATAAGGTTTTTGGACTCATTTGGGCTTATTTTCACACACTAGCACTTCACTTTTAGCATATTATCACTCATATTTCACCTGTTTCACATTTGATCACGAAGTGTCCTTTTCGCCCATTGTGGTGTGCATTTGCACACTATTCTGCTGGGAGAAAGCACATTATGCTCCCCATTGTGGTGTGCATTGGCCCATTATAGCAACATCGCCTAGAGCGGAGCCGTGACATTGTCACGTTGGATCGGCTAAGGGCGTTACAATAAAAAGTGAACTTTTTGTTACGACCTAGGTCCGGCTCCACTCGGGACCACGTCCACCGAGGGAGACCCAGCGGGACCCAGCTGGCATCGTCCGGGCTACAGCCCAACCACACCAACCCCTCTCCAGCATTCTAGCGGGTTGTTGGTCGCGACAGCCTCCCTTTGATGAGTCAAACTCAATAGTCAAGCGGGCACCACGGGGACTTCCCAGGAGGGCACCCATCACAGTACTACTCCAGTCCGAGCATGCTTAACTATGGAGTTTTCCAACTCCTCATCACCAATTGAGCTGCAGCTCAATTGGTGATGAGAAGTGATGGAACTCCATAGTTAAACGTGCTTGGGAGAGAGTAGTACTGGGATGGGTGACCTCCTAGGAAGTCCCCGTACGGCCCAACTTAACTGTCAAGTTCGCTCATCAGAGGGAGATTGTGGCTACCAACAACCCTCCTGGATGGAGAGATGTTGGGGTGCTTGGGGTGCAGCCCGGTAGGGTCATTTAGAGCGGAACCGTGACATTATCACGTTGGATCGGCTAGGGTCCTTACAATAAAAAGGTCACCCATCCCAGTACTACTCTCACCCAAGCATGCTTAACTGTGGAGTTCCTTCACTTCTCATCACCAATTGAGCGCTCAATTGGTGATGAGAAGTGAAGGAACTCCATAGTTAAGCGTGCTTGGGAAAGAGTAGTTCTGGGATGGGTGACCACCAGGGAAGTCCCCGTGATGCATGCTTGACTATCGAGTTTGACTCATCAAAGGGGGCTATGGCCACCAACAACCCACCTGGAAGGAGAGTAGTTGGGGTGCTTGGGCTACAGCCCAGACGGCTGCCTGGAGTGTATCCTCGGTGGAAATGAGAGAACACGTGCGAGCAGGTCCAGGGATGTCACACAATGCACTCAACAACTAGCAATGCACAAGTAATTGGCCAAGTCCAAATTCATTGAGTGATGAAGGTTCACTCAACGCACTCAACGCTTGGAAGTGCAGATTATTTGGCTAATGGTTTTTGCGCTGAGTGAAGGCTATTCACTCAACGTACTCAACGCTTGAGATGAAACTGTGAATTTTGCTACGTCCACGGATGCTGACGTCAGCAAATGTTAACAAAGTTCAATCTCATTGTGGGAAGTATACAGTACACGATAAATGGTATAGCAGGCCTACTGTATGACTTTTCCTGTAAAGACAAAGTTGCAGCCAACAACTACAGGTGGTCCCACGGGTCAAAGAGCTGTTGGACGACCGAAGATAAAAGGATTGAGATCGCCGGAATCAAATCAACATTTAGGGTTTTATCTTTTCGAAAAGAGGCAGAACTTCATCGTCTTCCTCTCTCCATTGTTAGAGAGCTTGAAGCTGAAGTTCTAACCACTGATCTAAAAGTTCAAGCAGTTCGCTGTAGCGATCTTGACCTTCTACAGCAAGTTCAAAATAGTTTTTTGAGAAAGAAGAAGAAGCGAAACAATCAAGTTTTTGTAGTCAAGGTTAGCTGAAAGAAGAATACAAAGAACTGTCAAATCATTATCTTCATCATCAAGCTCAAAAACGTGTGTTTCTGAATTTCTTCCAGCACAAGCAGCAGTTTACTGAAGATCATCTTTCTTGTTGCTGTTAAGAAAATTAGAGCTGAGATTTTCTCAGCTCAGGAAGCAGAAGACTCAGAGAAATTTCTCTGGAGTCAAATCATCAACAAACACTTTATCTTCTGTAGGATCTTAACAGATCTGAGTGTAGGCCTATTTTATAAAGGCTAACTATAGGATCGTCTGTTGATCTGAGTGGTAGGGCCTATATGTCTGAGGTAGGGTAGTTTGCCTGTGGTAGGAGAGTCATTCTCTATGATTGGTAGGGCCTTTGTGGCTGAGTTGTAATATCCATCTTTGGATTTGAGGTAGGGCCTTGTGCCTTAGCTGTAGGAGAGTCATCCTCTCTGAGTTATGGGGCTAACCTCCAAGCCTAAGTTGTCGGACTATTAATTTAGTCTGAGGTAGGTTATCTTTGGATCACTGAGTTCTAGGAGCAAGCTTGCTCTGAGGTAGGGTTCTGTGCCTGAGGTAAGTGTTGGAGGAAATTGAGAGATCGTAAGGAATCTGTGTTATAAGCTCTTAGGAGCCGAGTTTTGGAGATGTGTCTTGTCTAACACAATATTAGAATGGTGGGAGGGACAGTGTATGTATCCATTATCTAGGGAACCATTATAAATTTTGTGTGTAATTTGTGTGGTGTGTCTTGAAAGCTTTAAACTACTAACTCACAACACACTTAAAGAAGGAAAATTAAAAAAAAAAGACCCGGTGGACCCGTGGAAGTGTGACTCTTCCATAGTTATCCTCCTCTTCTTCCACTTTAATTTCAGATCTTGGGTAACGATTTCCCATCCCTAAAACTTGTGTAATGTTCGTCTTGGATTATGAGTTTAGTGGAAATCAAGATAGCATATTTTATCCTAAATTTTGACACTAGTTTGCATCTAAAAAATCTGAATTTACATTGCTTTTTCATCCGATTTTCGCGAAGGTTTTTGCAAGGATAGGTACACTTGGACGTTTGCAAACCGAGGTTTGTTTAGACTTTGGATTCGAATGGATCAAAATGATTTGGTATATCCTTGTTGAATCATTTTGCTTGAAACATTAACTAACCTGCAGGAAGAAGAATTGAAGATAGAGGAAGATGAACAGGAAAGAACACACATTAGCGGTGCAACCCCGATAGTTCCCTTAGGGTTGCGATAAATAGAAGCAGCTTAAATAGTCTGACTGAACCGAACCGGGTTCAACATAAGCAGGCCTAAAAGAAAACAAGGAAATAAGAGAACCTAGATTAAATCCTAACAAACCCTCCCTTAATCTAGTCTTTCTCCTATGCTTCTGATTCCGAGCGCGCGGCGGAAGGCGGCGAACTTCTCAGCGGAGAGGGGCTTCGTCATTCCGTCAGCGAGCTGGTCAGATGTTCAGCAGTACACCAGGTTGATCTCTTTGTTCTCCACTAATTCTCTCACGAAGTGATTATTGATTTGTATGTGCTTCGTTCGATTGTGGAATACTGTGTTTTTGCTGATAGAGATAGTAGAGGTGTTGTCGATCATCAAGTTCACTGGCCCCTGCATTTCAATTTTGAGATTCTTCAAGAGTCGGCTTAGACACACCCCTTCCTTGGCAGATTCACCAATGGCCTTGTATTCGGCTTCCGCCGAGGACAGCGCGATGCTCTTCTGCTTCCTTGAGTTCTAGGATATGGTATTCCCTCCAAGTTGAAATACATTTCCACTGGTGCATTTGTGATCGTCTGTGCTTCCAGCAGAGTCGCTGTCTGAGTACCCGAGTAATTCAACTTTCCAGGTAGCATTTCGAGTATAATAGAGACTGTAGTCTTATGTGCATTGTAGGTATCGCATGATCCATTTCACTGCCATTATATGTAGTGACTGGGTTCACTCATATATCTTGACACATAGCTGACCACCTGCTCAATGTCAGAATGACTATTTGTGATGTAGATGAGCGACCCTACAATCCCTCTAAAAGTTTCTTCATTAACCTTCTCTCCTCCATCATTTCTGGATAGCTTGTCACCAGTGGACATAGGAGTTGATATGGGTTTGCAGTCCTGCATGCCATATTTGTGTAGAATTTCAGCAATGCACTTTTTCTGATGAAAAAATATTCCACTCTGGCTTTGATTGATTTTCAGTCCTAGAAAATACCTCATTACCCCTAGGTCACTCATATCAAATTCACTCTTCATGGTGTTCTTTAACTCTTCTACCAGAGAGGGCTCTGTCCCTATTACTAACAAATCGTCAACATACAAGCATGTTATAACTAGGTGATTTTCTGGATAGTGTTTGATATACAATGATGCTTCATAGGGGATTATTTCAGACAATTTGTTGTGAAGAAACGTATCAATACGAGCATTCCAAGCCCGGGGGGGCTTGACGGAGACCATAAAGTTCTTTCTTTGATCTATATACTTTGTCTTCTTCCCCTTTGACTTCAAAACCTTCTGGTTGATTGACATACACTTCTTCACTGATAGCACCATTTAAGAATGCAGACTTCACATCTAACTGATGGACAGCTAAATGGTACTAGCATCCCAAGGCGACCAGAGTTTTAATGGTCTCCATGAGAGCCACCGGCGCATATGTTTCAGTGAAGTCCATGCCATGAATTTGAGAGTATCCCTTTGCCACCAGTCGTGCTTTATGTTTCTGAATTTCTCCACTTTCATCCAGCTTGACTTTGAAGATCCATTTCAGACCAATGATGTCTTGATGTGCTGGTTTGGTTACCAGTTTCCAAGTATAATTTTTGTGGATCATGTCCATCTCTGTGTTCATGGCTTTAACCCATTCAAGATGTTCATCAGCTTCATCATAGGTCCTAGGTTCTTTGCAGGCAAGTGCCACATTGCAGGAGCTATATATATCATTTATTGATAGATATTTATGAGGAGATGATGAGTCATACCCAGGGCTCAGATTGAGCTCATCGGCACACTCTGGAATGGGCAGCTGATTGAATTCACTCCATGTTGGAGTTCCATCGGCATCCTCCAGAGCTTCAATAGTAATCTCTGGATTGGGCGGCAGATTGGTCTCTACGTTCCTGAGAGTTCCTTCAGCATCCTCTAGAAACTTTGACAAATAGTGACTCTGATCTACAGGTGAGTCCCAAACCCAGCTTGCATCCTCGTCAAAAATAGTGTCCCTGCTAACTACCAGCCTTTTTGAGAGGGGATTATACAACCAGTATGCTTTGGACTCGTGACTGTATCCAATCATGATACATTTCTCCACCTTGCTTTCCAATTTGTCTTTGTGGTCTTTGGTGTTTAGAGCATATGCTATCGACCCAAAAACTTTGTAGTGATGTATGGATGGTTTCCTATGGTACCACAACTTATACAATGTGGAGTTTGGCACGGCTTTGGAAGGTGCCCTGATGAGGATATGAACAGCTGTGTGGATTGTTTCTCCCCAAAATTCTTTAGGTAAAGTTTTTTGTTGTAACAAGCTCCTCCCCATCTCGACTACCATTTTGTTCTTTCTTTAAACAATGCCATTCTGCTGAGGATTGTAAGGGGCTGTGAGCTGCTGTTTGATCCCATTGCTCTCACAGAAGGAGTTGAATTCAGTGCTGAGGAATTCTCCACCTCTGTCCATTCTTAAGCATTTGATCTGTTCACCACATTCTTTTTCCACAATGCTCTTGAACTCAGTGAATCGTTTGAAGGCTTCTGATTTTTGTTTAATAAAGTACACACTCATCCAACGAGTCTGATCATCCATAAGAAGTAAGTAATACCTGTTTCCTGACAGTGAGGGTGTGGAGGCTGGCCCCCAAATGTCGGCATGAACAAGCTCCAAAGGTCATGTGGCTCTCCACGTGGTTTGATGTGGAAATGGGGTTCGATGTATTTTGTTTAGAGCACATGTCTCACACACGCCAATGCAACTCACAGGCTTGAGGATTCCGTTTGCAAGGTCTTTCAATTTATTCAAATTAAGAAAGTTAAGGTGGTCACACCTTATGTGCCACAATATAGAGTTTTCTGAGTTGTAAGCAGGGCTGGCAACATGGGTTTGTTCAGCTAATTTCAGTGGCATAATCATGGGAAACATTTTGTTGCTCGACATCTTGATTACATCAGTTACCTATTGAGTTTTCTTGTTTACGATGGTGCATTCTTATTGATCAAAGTTTAGTTTGTACCCCTGTTTTAAGAGTTGTCCCTCGTTGAGCAGATTTTGTGAGAGGGAGGGCACATACTGAACTTCATGAATATATTTGCATGAGCCATCTTGAAGTTTAATAGCAACAGTTCCTCTTCCTTCAATTTTCACTGTGTTCCCATCCCCCATTACGACTTCAGACTGATCCTCATTTCTAATATGCACTAAGGATCCCAACTTGTTTGACATGTGGTTGGGGCACCCACTGTCAAGAAACCAAACTTCATTGTGAGGCAAATCAGCCCCTGTGAGGAATAGAATAATGTATCCGAATTGTTGCTGAAGTTTGCTTCCTCTTTGGGTTTGTTCTGGTACCAGCAGTCTTTTTGGATGTGATTCTGCCTTCGACATTTCTTGCACTTCGACATGAACTCCTTGGTGTAATGAGTTGATTTATTGCAAAGTTTGCAATAGGGGGTAACAGGAAAGTTTCCCTTTGTGTCTGATCCTCGTTCGTGAGGGTTACAATGTTGCCAATTTGAGGTTAGCCTTTGTCCTTTACTGGAACTAACTGAGGCTTTGCTCTGAAAGGCCTGCTCCAATTGTGTCTCCTTCTTTTTCATTCAAGCTTCATGTCCCATCAATGAGCGCATGAGCTCGGCAGTGGTCATCTTTGTGATGTCCTTAGCTTCTTCTATGGCGGCCACCACATGTTCGAATTTTTCATTCAGGCTACTGAGGATTTTGGAAACTATGCATTTTTTTTGGGAGATCATCTCCGTAGATGCGGATTTGATTTACAATGGCAGTAGTCTTGGAGAAGAAGCATTGGATAGTTTTATTTTCCATCATGATGAGGTTGTCGAATTCTCGCCAAAGAAGAGTTAGTCTTATAGATATGACTTTTCATTTCCTCTGTATTCAGTTTTTAAGATTTCCCAGACCTCTTTTGATGTTTCTGCATCTATGATCAAGGGAAGAATTGTGTATCTGACTCCTTGTTGGATACAGAAGATAGCTTTGGCGTCTCATTTCTGTTTTTCCAACTGGTTTTGGACTTTCAATGGATCTTCCTTGTCACTAGTTGACAGCTCCGGGCAACCACAAAGGATAAGATCCTATAAGCCTTGGGAGACGAAGAACACCTTCATTTGTTTACTCCAATAGTCATATGCTTCTCCTTCGAAAATGGGTATGCCGGATTGGGTGTAGGTGAATGCTTGAGTAATGGTAGATGATGAGGACGAGGCCGCCATGTGATGAAGGATCAACAGAGAAATAAGCGAGAAGAAGAGGAAGAAACAGATACTATACCTCTAGATCTTCTGATGGAACTTTACCTCCCTCAAATACCAAATGTTGAATCATTTTGCTTGAAACATTAACTAACTTGCAGGAAGAAGAATTGAAGATAGAGGAAGATGAACAGGAAAGAACACACATTAGCGGCGCAACCTCGATAGTTCCCTTAGGGTTACGATAAACAGAAGTAGCTTAAATAGTTTGACTGAACCTAAACGGGTTCAACATAAGCAGGCCTAAAAGAAAACAAGGAAATATGAGAACCTAGATTAAATCCTAACAATCCTCGGTTGATTTTGTTTTGAGGGCTGCATTTGGACTCTTTTCCGAATCGAATTCTTAGTTCGGATCACTCTCTATGTGGATGGAAATGTTGTGATGTGATATTAGATGTATGGCTAGGTTATGAAAAATGTATATGTGAATGTTCGTGCAGGTTTGAGTGGGAATTTCCAACTTTGCGAGATTGCGATATTTTAGACGAAACTCTGCCTAAATTTTGAGTTTTCTAAGCACACCAGGTGTTCGCTTAAATTCCCCATAGGAATCCCCTTGCCATTTCGTGCCTTAATCCCATCTTGGGGAGTGGCCTGCATCAATTTGGTATCAGAGGGAGGTTTGCCAATTTCTCAACTTGGCAACAATCCGCTCGTTCCGAGCTACCCCCTTTTGCACTTAGGCACGTTCGTTGCTCTTCTATTTTATTTTTAGTTATATATATAAAAAATGTTTTTTGTGTTCACTTAGTTTGAGTTTTCTGTTGGTCTTTTATGGCGCACATTGGGAGTTCCGCTCACTCACCTTCATTCGTTGAGCGTAACGCTATGTTAGCACAATATTTGACACCACAACCGCACACCTCTAGGTCTATTAGAGTTCCTGCTCCGACCTATGATGGTATAGGTGGACCGCGAGTGTTTTCATGTTGGGTGAAGGACATGGAAAGTTATTTTGAGCGATATCATATTGTGGACCCCCACAATATTCCCGTTGTGAGACTATAATTAATTGGTCAAGCCCAGACCTTCTGGCTCAATGAGGAGAGGCGTTTTGGGATGTCACTCAACGACTCACTTTTAGGTTTGTAGATTATGAAGAATATATTAACGAATGAGTATTACCATCCCTACTGTTGTTCCAGATTTCTGATTATCTGAGTGATTTGCCGCATAAGACTTTTCCTACATTGAACCAGTACGTCCCCTTGTACTCACTTACTTGGACATCTCATGATCTCATTTCTCCCCTCCAGGGTACTAGACCCTTTTTAGATCACAGGAGTGACTCTAAGCCTCCCTCTAGATCCTTGCTCTGCCAAGATCTGACTATTTCAAGCCCACATACTCCAACCTTTAGGGAGAAGGAGATGGTTAGGTCCTCTGCCCCGCCACCTATCGTTTTCACTACTAGGGATGTTATAAATCCGCGGGTTAAGCATAGGCAGACAGTTAAGATTTGCAAGGAGAACGCTACATGTTACGCTTGTGGCATGATTGGCCACGACGACGTGGAGTGCCCCACAAAGCCTAGGGCTTTGGCTCTTTTAGCTTCGACGTCTGAGTCCCCAATTAGGGTGATGCCAATTTCTCTGACGACCTTAGTGACGATGAGGAGCTTGGATATCCTAGTGACCTGGATGAGGATGTCTCCTCTGAGGTATTACCCCGAGGCTTATCCTACTTCCCCACGACCATATTTCAGGTCTGTCTCCTGTTATAAACTCGCATTTTCTCAACGGTAAAAATCGTATCAGAGTAAGAGAAAACACGTGCCGTGATGCCACGTCGTGCAGGGGATAACTGCACACGCTCAGGCAAAACTCCGGACGTTAGATTTTAAGGAGAATTGTTGATTAAATATGAAAGAAAATCAGTTATGTTGAATGGCCGTATCCCTCGGCCCGGTGGATCAGCTAGTCCACAGTTAAAATTATATTTATACACAGCAGAAAATACTTTGGTTTAATTAAGTTGACACCCTAAATGAGCATAAGTGTCCCCGGGGGACGACTTATGCGTGCACGACTCTAAGGTGAATATAGTAGGTATGAAAGATAGTGTTTTACGTTGAGGTAAAATAGTGTCTTGACTTAGAAACATGATATGCATGGGGTACATATAATAATACTTTTAGGTTTTAAAATATCTACATGCAACCTAGCATAAGTCCTTCCCAGAAGCAAGTAACCAACCATAAAATAGGCAAAAATAGCAGTTTAAGTCATATCCAGCATCGCAAGAAGCCACCAGTGGGAGTCAACAACCTGACACGAACCCACTGGCGAGTATGTATGTCTATAGAGAAAAAGTAAAGAACTACCTCACAACAAAACGGGGATCAGCTATCTCAGCTACCCTAGAGGCCACCAACAAGCCCCTCCAAAAGAACTAGCCGCTGAACTGGCTACAACCTGGACCTGAGGCATTCAAGAAAAGAACACCTCAGCAAGGAAACAATCAAAAGGTAAATAGAGCAATAGAATAATTAGCCAAGAAAAAAGAAGAAGAGGGGTTTACCAACCCGGCAACAAACTGCTATAAGTAAAAGAAAAGGGGTGACAGTAAAAGGAGAGTACTGTCTAAAGCACAGCAGAGCGTGCCAAGTGCGAGCAATAAAACCATTATGCCCTACCAAAAGAGTCTGCAACAGCAACAAGATATATACATATATGCCAAAAGAAAGGAAAGCATAAACAGGAAAGGGACTAACAGTCCTAACACGTGGGTAAGTGGCAGTGGTCAAAACATGGGTCTGAATACATAACCACAATCAGACCCAAAAAGGGCTAAGGGGTCAAACAGTGGCAGCTTTAGGGTCCCACACACACCAACTCAAACCGGGGCAAAAAGGCGATGGCCACAGCTCTCCACATAAAACCACCCCTCCAGAGGCCACCAAAACTCCACCACCTGCCACAACCCAAGAGTCGGCATGCAGAAATTAGCCGAACACCCAATGCCCCCCTCCCAGGGAAAAGTCACACTAACAGTCCTAAGAAGCACACGAACCCAAGGCAAAAACGTCGGGTCCAACCGACGCGGCCTTGCACGCTTAACCAAAACCAACCCCGAGTCTTCCTGACCCCAAAACAAGCGCAGCACCCAGTGTCAACACGTTGTGTCGACACCACGACAAGACGGTGTCGACACAAGGTGTCGACACAACCGCTGCCGGTGTCGACACCAAGTGTCGACACCACTGCGGCCGGTGTCGACACAAGGTGTCGACACTGCCGCTGCGGGTGTCGACACCAAGTGTCGACACCATCGCGGCCGGTGTCGACACTGCCGCTGCTGGTGTCGACACCAAGTGTTGACACCACTGCGGCCGGTGTCGACACAAGGTGTCGACACTGCCGCTGCTGGTGTCGACACCAAGTGTCGACACCACTGCGGCCGGGGTCGACACAAGGTGTCGACACTGCCGCTGCTGGTGTCGACACCAAGTGTCGACACCACTGCGGTCGGTGTCGACACAAGGTGTCGACACTGCCGCTGCTGGTGTCAACACCAAGTGTCGACACCACGACTGGCCGGTGTCGACACCAAGTGTCGACACCAAGACTGGCCAGTGTCGACACAACGGTGTCGACACCCCGACTGGACGGTATCGACACAACAGTGTCGACAGCCCGACTGGCCGGTGTCAACACAACAGTGTCGACACCCCGACTGGCTACAGGAGCCAGATCCAGCAAACAACCAGAAACGAGAACGAGGTCTCTCTAGGGTACAACATCCATCGACAATAGCAACTACTCGACCTGAACCGAACCAAATCTGTCCCCAATGGATACAATCCCTCAGGAAAACTGAGATTTAAAAGGAACTTTCTACACTAACCATGGCATGATCGGGAACGAATCCTAGCGTACACCTAGGATCAAAGCAGGAAAGAGATAAAATTAAATCAAAAGAAAGACAAAGATCAACTTTGGCAAGGATGAGGGGACATCACTTGCCTCAATACCAGAAAATCTAGGTAGGCGGCATCCCCCACTCTCGGATCTAGCCGCAGAGCACCAACTAAGGAGCAGAAAGAATGCAGATCCAGGCGAGGGCAGTCCAGATCCACTCCTGAAATCGAATTTCGACCGCTAAATCTCCAGGAAATCGGCGTCCGAAGGCTAGGGTAGTCCGGCGGTGCTCTTCCTCTCGAACAGGCGGCGGCTTCTACCAAGCAGAGAAAAAGAGAAGAAACAAATAAACTCAGCCCTACTTCTAACCCAAGACTATATATATATATCAGTTTTAATAATAAACAATCAATACATAATAATAATTACTTACACTCAATATCAAAACAACACGAGACCCGAAATATCTCGGAAAAAGACGAAATTCATGTCGCAGCTAAAAACCCACGCTACGAACACAACTGCGAAGTCGAAATTAGCGTTCGACGAACAAAACCCGGGATAACACCACCAGAAGCCAAAACACAAGCATTCCCTAAGAGGCCCAGCCGAGTCACCAAACGGACTCCGGCTAGCTGGGGAATCTTGCTAACAGGCTACAAACAGGCTACATAGGGAACCCTAAGAGCTAAGACCACGCTCTACAACGAAAAAAAGCCGGAAACACGCCATCGTAACGCCAGCCAAAGATCAAACAAAACACAGAAAAACCGGGGGTGTTACAGCCACTCCCCCTAAAAGAAAGTTTCGCCTCGAAACTTTACTCACAACACTCTTATAAAGAAGGATAGGGAAAGAGCCAGGAAAGGGATATATAAATAAATAAAATAAAATAGAACATACCAGGCACAAGATCAAGGAAACAGATGAGGGTGAGCCTCCCTCATAGCCGACTCCAACTCCCAAGTCACGCTTTCCACATCCTGATTCCTCCATAAAACTTTGACCATAGGAATAGTCTTCTTCCGCAACGCCCGAACTTAAGAATCCAAAATACGAACAGGCATCTCCACATAAGAAAGATTCGGCTCCAACCGAGGCACATAATCCAAAACCTGCCTGCCATTTATCACACATTTTCGCAGCTGACTAACGTGAAAGACATCATGCACGCCAGGGAAATTTGCGGGCAAAGCCAGCCTGTAGGCTGATACCCCAATCCACTCAACAATCGGAAACGACCCCACGTACCTCGGGTCCAACTTCCTATTCCTGCCAAACCGCTTGACTCCAATCAACGGGGAGACCTTTAAGAACACTGAGTCCCCCACAGCAAATTCCAAGTCCGATCTACGCCGATTGGCGTTCTTCTCATATCTCTCCTGGGCTATCCGAAGCTTTTCCCGAATAAGCTTCACAGCGGTTTCCATCTCCTCGAGCGCTTCTGGACCCAACAAAGGTCCCTCGCCAAGCTCAGCCCAAAACAAGGGAGTCCTGCAGCGCCTCCCATACAAAGCTTCAAAAGGAGCCATTTGCAAGCTTTCTTGATAACTGTTGTTATATGCGAATTCCATAAGCCGCAAGCGCTCGTCCCACGCTCCTCCGTGGTCCAGAATATAGCATCGGATCATATCTTCCACAATCTGATTTACTCGCTCCGTCTGACCATTGGTCTGCGGATGATAAGCCGTGGAATATCTCAAATCTGTACGCAACCCTTCTTGAAGGTTCTTCCAAAAACGAGACGTGAACCTGGAGTCTCGATCGGATATGATACTTACGGGTACACAATGCAATCTGACAACCTCTTCCAGATATAGCTTGGCTATCTTCCTCATCAGATAATCGATCTTAAATGGCACGAAATGAGCGCTCTTCGTCAATCTGTCTACGATTACCCAAACTGAGTCATGCCCCTTAGGCGATCTCGATAAGCCGGTAATGAAATCCATCGAGATACTCTCCCACTTCCACATCGGAATCTCCATGGGAGTCAGCTTGCCACCAGGCCTCCCATGGTCGGCTTTCACACGCCTTCAAGTGAAACACTCTGAAACAAATCTGGCTATGTCCTTCTTCATCCCGTACCACCAGGCAATTTGTTTTAAATCATGATACATCTTGGTCGACCCTGGATGGTAGGAGACACTAGATCTGTGGGCGTCTCTGCACACCATAACCCGAATATCTCCAATTGCGGGGATGCAAAACCTGCCACGATACTTCAAGGTACCCGCATCATCTATAGAGAAATCTGGTAATTCACCCTTCTCAGCTCGAAGATACAAATGCAGAAGATCGGGATTGTCCTTCTGATGCAGTCTCGTAAGCGCAATCCACGAAGGTTCTGCTACTGCTAAGCTACTCTGCGAATCATAGCTTCCCACAGAAATGTCCATCAAAAGAAACTCTTCCACTAGACGCTCGGCAGAAAGATTTAAAATCTTACCTGACTTCCGACTCAGGGCATCAGCCACCTCATTCGCCTTGCCCGGATGATACTGAATTTCAACATCATAGTCGGCCACGTACTCCAACCACCGCCGCTGGCGCAGATTCAATTCTTTCTGAGTGAATACATACTTCAAACTCTTATGATCCGTGAAAATCTTGCACTGCGCGCCATATAGCAAATGCCTCCACAATTTCAGCGTGTAGATCACAGCTGCAAACTCCAGGTCATGCGTAGGGTAATTCCTCTCGTGAGTCTTTAGCTGCCTCGACCCGTACGCAATCACCTTCCAGCCCTGCATCAAAACGCAGCCCAGACCGACATGCGATGCATCCACATATATATCATACTCACTACCCTCCGTAGGCAAAGACAAAATTGGAGCCGAACATAGCCTTCTTTTTAGTTCCTCAAAAGCCTTCTCACACTTGCCATCCCATATAAAGGCTACATTCTTCTGCGTCAACTTGGTCAACGGCGCGGACAAGGTAGAGAAACCCTCTACAAATCTTCTATAATAACCAGCCAAACCCAAGAAGCTTCTGATCTCTTTGGGGGTAACAGGTCTCGCCCATTCAATAACAGCAGCGAGCTTTTCTGGGTCCACCGATATTCCCTTCTTATTAATCACGTGGCCTACAAAAGAAACTTGAGGCAACCAAAATTCACATTTGCTCAGCTTGGCGTATAACTTATGGTCTCTCAGAGTTGCCAAGACCAGCCGCAAATGTCGATCATGCTCCTCCGCATCCTTAGAATACACCAAAACATCGTCTATAAATACAATCACGAACTTATCTAGAAAATCCTTGAAAACTCTGTTCATCAAATCCATAAAAGCTGAGGGCGCATTAGTCAAACCGAATGACATAACCAAAAACTCAAAATGCCCATGACGAGAGCGGAACGCCGTCCGCAGAACATCTGACTCTCGAATCCTCAAATGGTGATAGCCCGAACGAAGATCTATTTTGGAAAACACAGCACTACCACGCAGTTGGTCGAACAAATCGTCGATTCGCGGCAAAGGGTACTTGTTCTTAATAGTAACCTTGTTCAGCTCTCTATAGTCAATGCATAACCTCATCGACCCATCCTTCTTTTTAACGAACAGCACTAGCGCACCCCAAGGCGAAGAACTCGGCCTTATAAAGCCTTTTGCCAACAACTCATCCAACTGTACTCGCAACTCTTCCAGCTCTCGCAGGGCCATCCGGTACGGCGCCTTTACGATAGGACGCGTGCCTGGCTCCAAATCTATGGCAAACTCGACATCTCGATCGGGTGGAAGACCGGGAAGATCGTCAGGAAACACATCATAAAAGTCACACACCACAGGAATCTCTTCCAAACGGGGCACACTAACAATCGACCCTACCAGAGAAACCACACAGGCAAAATAGCCAGAAACAAGCAACTTCCGAGCACGCACCGCAGAAATGATTGGAGACTCCTGGAGAGAATACCCATAAACGCTCCCTGGCTGACCGTTGTCTTTGACGAAGTCCAAGCGCTTACCCTTGCACTGGATCACAACATCGTACCTTGACAACCAGTCCATGCCCAAAATAATGTCGAAGTCCTCCAGGTCAATCACCTTCAGATCTGCCTTGGCTAGAAAATCTCCCAACAAAATTGGACAATCGAGAACACCCAGGTTCGTAACCACAGAGTCACCGGAGGGGAACTTAACGCAGAAGGCACCACCAACACGATCTAGGCCCAAACTGAACCGCTCCACGAAGGCTCTAGCCACAAACGAGTGGGTAGCGCCGGAATCGAAGAGAACGCGCGCCCAGCGGTTATTTACCTTAAATCGCCCTATGAATTGCACACGCGTCTAAGGCAACAAGCGCTAAAACGAAAACTACAACCAAAAAGGGAACATAACGAAACAACTGGGGAGGAGTCGAACCTGAGATAACCTGGGTCGAGGTCTGCGCTTCGTCTGCCGAAAGCATATTCAGCTTCCCCTTTCCTTTATCCATATGCTGAGGCGGTGGCAAAGCCTGGAGGGGAACTGGCTGCAGAATAGACTGGGTCTGAGGGCACCTTGTCTTGAGATGACCCTTCTGGCCGCACTGAAAATAGACCTTATCTTTTAACCAACAACGGACAGCCTCGTGCCCCTTCCTTCCACACAAGGCACACACCAAGTCTCCCTTGGAAACACCCTGAATCGCGTGCACCTGATCCTTCTTCTACGCTCCCAACCTTTTGAAACACTTCTCAAAGGGGTGGCCTGGCCGGCCACAAAAGCTACAAATCTCTTTGACCTTCTTTCTTGAGACAGCATCAGGTTCCTGAGGGCTCTTCCCTCTACCAGACTTCCGCTTATCCTTCCTTAACTGCTGGCCACTATTCTTGGCATTCTCAATGGCCTCAATTCTCAAGGCAGCCTCAACCACGCTGGCATAACTGACTACTCCATAGGCATTCGCTAACTGCTGAATGTCGCTTCTTAGTCCACCCAGAAACTGCTTAACTCGGTCTGCCTCAACACTCACCAGACCCGGAGCAAACCGACTCAACTTACTAAACTCAATCTCATACTCACTAACCGTGAGTTTCCTCTGCTTCAGATGAAGAAAGTCATTCATTAGCCGGTCCCGTTCGACTGAAGGCAGAAACTTACTTAACAACATCACCTTAAATGACTCCCATGTGCAACCTGCCACTAAGCTCTCTTTCTCCCTCAGCCACCAATTCTTTGCTAATCCCTTGAGCTGGTAGGCAGCGAGCATCACTCTCTGATCGTCCGTAATCCCTGAGTAAGAGAACATCTCCTCAATGGTAATCAACCAGTCATCCAAAATCATGAAATCTGCCTGCCATCATAGGTAGGGGGTCTCAGCCGCTGAAACTGGGATATGAATGCCATCTCCGGGGGCACCACAACCAAAGGCACGGGAGGGGCAGGAGGGGCAGGAACAGCTACCCCCTCAGTGGGGTTCTGAGCTCTCGAGGTCTGTCCCGCCACAACTGCAACAAGGGACTGAATCTGAGCCTGCATAGCCACTACCTGCCTCGATAACTCCTCATTACTCTGCCGCAGGCTTTCTACCAACGCATCGCTCTGCGCTCCTGACGTCTCACCCTCGGATTGGGGGGTCGATCTCATCGTAGGACGTCTCGCCATCCTAAAATCGCACAAGCTTTAGACAAAACCTAGCCCATCAGCTAGAACAAAACTACCCAGTACAGACAAACACACTTAAATATGAACTTTAACTGCAAAAACTTGCTCTGGGAGTCGCTTTTACCATGATGATGTTATGCTTAACCTAAGATGGTTCACCACCATCATACTAACTCAGATGCCTAAACCATGTATTCATGTATTTGTATTCTTTTTGACTCAAAACCATGTGTGTACATATGTCATCTTGCAAATCTTTAGCTTGGCATGTTGTGCTTATGAAATGTTATACTATGCATGATGTGCTATGCATTCTAAAAAGGCCTTAGTGCATGCCATGGGCGGCGTACACATGAAAATGTTATACATCCCATACTACATAACATTCCCATGTAATGAAAAAGAAAACGTGCTAGCCGCATTCATGTGGTGAGGTTATGCATCCCATACTACATAACCCTCACATGTTGCCTCCTATGGTGGATCCATATACAAACACATATTATGCATCCCATACTACATAATATGCCATGTATACTTCTTTATGCTCATGAGTGTAGTGTTCGTGCTTCGGCCAAGACGTGCTGATGACATATTGGTGTATGAATGGTATGATGTTAACTACTAATGCAGACAAGGGAAAGGTTGCCCAACCATTTGTCAAGCAACCTCCCTCTGATACCAACTGCCACAACCCGCATTTTCTCAACGGTAAAAATCGTATCAGAGTAATAGAAAACACGTGCCATGATGCCACGTCATGCAGGGGATAACTGCACACGCTCAGGCAAAACTCCAGACGTTAGATTTTAAGGAGAATTGTTGATTAAATATGAAAGAAAATCAGTTATGTTGAATGGCCGCATCCCTCGCCCCTGTGGATCAGCTAGTCCACAGTTTAAATTATATTTATACACAACAGAAAATACTTTGGTTTAATTAAGTTGACACCCTAAATAAGTATAAGTGTCCCCGGGGGATGACTTATGCGTGCACGACTCTAAGGTGAATATAGTAGGTATGAAAGATAGTGTTTTACGTTGAGGTAAAATAGTGTCTTGACTTAGAAACATTATATGCATGGGGTACATATAATAATACTTTTAGGTTTTAAAATATCTACATGCAACCTAGCATAAGTCCTTCCCAGAAGCAAGTAACCAACCATAAAATAGGCAAAAACAGCAGTTTAAGTCATATCCAGCATCGCAAGAAGCCACCAGTGGGCGTCAACAACCTGACACGAACCCACTGGTGAGTATGTATGTCTATAGAGAAAAAAGTAAAGAACTATCTCACAACAAAACGGGGATCAGCTATCTCAGCTACCCTAGAGGCCACCAATAAGCCCCTCCAAAAGAACTAGCCGCTGAACTGGCTACAACCTGGACCTGAGGCATTCAAGAAAAGAACACCTCAGCAAGGAAACAATCAAAAGGTAAATAGAGCAATAGAATAATTAGCAAAGAAAAAAATAAGAAGAGGGGTTTACCAACCCGGCAACAAACTGCTATAAGTAAAAGAAAAGGGGTGACAGTAAAAGGAGAGTACTGTCTAAAGCACAGCAGAGCGCGCCAAGTGCGAGCAATAAAACCATTATGCCCTACCAAAAGAGTCTGCAACAGCAACAAGACATATACATATATGCCAAAAGAAAGGAAAGCATAAACAGGAAAGGGACTAACAGTCCTAACACGTGGGTAAGTGGCAGTGGTCAAAACATGGGTCTGAATACATAACCACAATCAGACCCAAAAAGGGCTAAGGGGTCAAACAGTGGCAGCTTTAGGGTCCCACACACACCAACCCAAACCGGGGCAAAAAGGCGGTGGCCACAGCTCTCCACATAAAACCACCACTCTAGAGGCCACCAAAACTCCACCACCTGCCACAACCCAAGAGTCGGCATGCAAAAATTAGCCGAACACCCAATGCCCCCTCCTAGGGAAAAGTCACACTAACAGTCCTAAGAAGCACACGAACCCAAGGCAAAAACGTCGGGTCCAACCGACGCGGCCTTGCACGCCTAACCAAAACCAACCCCGAGTCTTCCTGACCCCAAAACAAGCGCATCACCCAGTGTCAACACGTTGTGTCGACACCACGACAAGCCGGTGTTGACACAAGGTGTCGACACAACCGCTGCCGGTGTCGACACCAACTGTCGACACCGCTGCGGCCGGTGTCGACACAAGGTGTCGACACTGCCGCTGCGGGTGTCGACACCAAGTGTCGACACCTCCGCAGCCGGTGTCGACACAAGGTGTCGACACTGCCGCTGCTGGTGTCGATACCAAGTGCCGACACCACTGCGGCTGGTGTCGACACAAGGTGTCGACACTGCCGCTGCTAGTGTCGACACCAAGACTGGTCGGTGTCGACACAACGGTGTCGACACCCCGACTGGCCGGTGTCGACACAACGGTGTCGACACCCCGACTGGCCGGTGTCGACACAACGGTGTCGAAACCATGACTGGCCGGTGTTGACACAACGGTGTCGACACAACGGTGTCGACACCCTGACTGGCTACAGGAGCCAGATCCAGCAAACAACCAGAAACGAGAACGAGGTCTCTCTACGGTACAACATCCATCGACAATAGCAACTACTTGACCTGAACCGAACCAAATCTGTCCCCAATGGACACAATCCCTCAGGAAAACTGAGATTTAAAAGGAACTTTCTACACTAACCATGGCATGATCGGGAACGAATCCTAGCGTACACCTAGGATCTAAGCAGGAAAGAGATAAAATTAAATCAAAAGAAAGATAAAGATAAACTTTGGCAAGGATGAGGGGACATCACTTGCCTCAATACCAGAAAAGCTAGGTCGGCGGCATCCCCCACTCTCGGATCTAGCCGCAGAGCACTAGCTGAGGAGCAGAAAGAATGCAGATCCAGGAGAGGGCAGTCCAGATCAACTCCCGAAATCGAATTTCGACCGCTAAATCTCCAGGAAATCGGCGTCCGAAGGCTAGGGTAGTCCGGCAGTGCTCTTCCTCTCGAACAGGCGACGACTTCTACCAAGCAGAGAAAAAGAGAAGAAACAAATAAACCCAGCCCTACTTCTAACCCAAGACTATATATATCAGTTTTAATAATAAACAATCAATACATAATAATAATTACTTACACTCAATATCAAAACAACACGAGACCCGAAATATCTTGGAAAAAGATGAAATTCACGTCGCAGCTAAAAACCCATGCTACGAACACAACTGCGAAGTCGAAATTAGCGTTCGACGAACAAAACCCGGGATAACACCACCCGAAGCCAAAACACAAGCATTCCCTAAGAGGCTCAGCCGAGTCACCAAACGGACTCCGGCTAGCTGGGGAATCTTGCTAACAGGCTACAAACAGGCTACACAGGGAACCCTGAGAGCTTAGACCACGCTCTACAACGACAAAAAGCCAGAAACACGCCATCGTAACGCCAGACAAAGATCAAACAAAACACAGAAAAACCGGGGGCGTTACAACTCACCTCCGAGAGCTTCTAACTGCAGAATTGTTGATTCAAATTTAGTCTGGTTAGCCCCCGAGTGGATACCTTCGGGTTCCATAACAAAATTATCATGTTGGAGTGCCGATCCTTTCATGATTTTCAAGAATTTTGGATTTAATGCAATTTTTGGATTTTTACGATGCAATTGGTTTTCACCGTGTTTCAAATTTTCGGATTTCATTTTGCATATCTGGTTTCCACCTGAGTGGTTTTCTCCGACGTTTCTCTCTTCTACTTCAGATTCTCTTGGGTTGAGAGGTGAGATTCTTTCCGTGTCGCTCTTCCATTTGGGTTTCCTTGTTCTCGCATTGGATGACAAGATCTGCATTGCTTTTCTTTATGCTGACACATCTACGAGGTTTTCTGCTGCTCTTGCTCATGACATGTTCTGTTCTATTGTGGATGCCTGCACTACTAGTCCTGCCCCGTGGATGTCCACTCTTGTTATGCTACCTGTGGATGCTGCTGTCTCCTGTTATTCTCTCCCGGGCCACTCATCGGGGATGTGTGATTTTGAGCGGGGGAGGATTGATGGCGAGGATGCCCCGCCATTTGCTCGTGCTGACATGGATCTCGCTTTTGATCGTCGCTGCTACATGTTCGTGGACATTGATGGTCATTGCCGCAACTGTTGTCGTCACTGCCGCCGATGTCATTACTTCACATCATTACGACTATAATGTTATTCCAATTTTGGAATAATACTATAATCATAATACTTTTATCAACATTTTTGTCATGATTTGTAAATTTATAAGTTGTAAATTTATAAGTCTTTTAAAAGTCTTTTTAATATGTGGTTTTATTTTTGTTAAGCATTAGTGGCTAGGATTAGTTTTGATTTTGATGAAGGGTGGATGGAGTGGTGTATATATATATATATATATATATATATATATATATATATATATATATATATATATATATATATATATATTGAGGGGATGGAGAGGGGATGATGATAAGAAAAAAATAAACCGGAACCTAACCCTAAGTTTGCGTGAAGCAGCCTCTTCGGCCTGGCTGAAACCCGACCTCCTTGAGCCGTGATTAGCTGATGCTGCCGCCCCATCTTGGTGGCGTTTCCTGCTGCTCCGGCGACCTCCTACCACCTCCAGTGTGACTCTGAAGAAGGTGGTTCGGTTCTCCCCATCCGGTGCGACTCCGGTGGACTCGTGGAAGTGCAACTCTTCCATAGTTATCCTCCTCTTCTTCCTCTTTAATTTCAGATCTAGGGTAACGATTTCCCATCCCTAAAACTTGTGTAATGTTCGTCTTGGATTGTGAGTTTAGAGGAAATCTAGATAGCATATTTTATCCTAAATTTTGAATCTAGATTGCATCTAAAAAAAATCTGAATTTACATTGCTTTTTCATCCGATTTTCGCGAAGGTTTTTGCAAGGATAGGTCCCCTTGGATGTTTGAAAACCGAGGTTGGTTTAGCCTTTGGTTTCGAATGGATCAAGTGGATTTGGTATATCCTCGGTTGATTTTGTTTTGAGGGCTGTATTTGGACTCTTTTCCGAATCGAAATCCTAGTCCGGATCACTCTCTATGTGGATGAAAATGTTGTGATGTGATATTAGATGTATGGCTGGGTTATGAAAAATGTATATATGAATGTTCGTGCAGGTTTTGGTGGGAATTTCCCACTTGTGAGATTGCGATATTATAGACGAAACTCTGCCAAAATTTTGAGTTTTCTACGCACACCACGTGTTCGCTTAAATTCCCCATAGTAATCCCCTTGCCATTTCGTGCCTTAATCCCATCTCGGGGAGTGGCCTGCATCAATTTGGTATCAGAGGGAGGTTTGCCAATTTCTCAACTTGGTAACGATCTGCTCATTCCGAGCTACCCCCTTTTGCACTTAGGCATGTTTGTTGGTCTTCTATTTTCTTTTTAGTTATATAAAAAAATGTTTTTCGTGTTCACTTAGTTTGGGTTTTCCGTTGGTCTTTTATGGTGCACATTGGGAGTTCCGCTCACTCACCTTCATTCGTTGAGCGTAACGTTATGTTAGCACAATATTTGACACCACCACTGCACACCTCTAGGCCTGTTAGAGTTGCTGCTCCGACCTATGATGGGATAGGTGGACCGCAAGTGGTTTCATGTTGGGTGAAGGACATGGAATGCTATTTTGAGTGATATCATATTGTGCACCCCCACTAGATTCCCGTTGCGAGACTACAATTAATTGGTCGAGCCCAGACCTTCTGTCTCAATGAGGAGAGACGTTTTGGGATGTCACTCAATGACTTACTTGTAGGTTGGCAGATTGTGAAGTACCTATTAACAGATGAGTATTACCCTCCCTACTGTTGTTCCCAGATTTCTAATTATCTGAGTGATTCACCGCCTAAGACTTTGCCTACATCGAACCAGTATGTCCCCTCGTACTCCCTTACTGGGATGTCTCATGATCTCATTTCACCCCTCCAGGGCACTAGACCCATTATTGATCACAGGAGTGACTCCAAGCCTCCCGCTAAATCTTTGCTCCGCCAAGATCTGACTATTTCGAGCCCACGTACTCCAACCTTTAGCGAGAAGGAGAAGGTTAGGTCCTCTACCCCACCACCTATCGTTGTCACTACTCGTGATGTTATAAATCCGTGGGTTAAGTATAGGCAGACAATTAAGATTTGCAAGGAGAATGTTACATGTTACGCTTGTGGCGTGATTGGCCACAATGCCGTGGAGTGCCCGACAAAGCCTAGGGATTTGGATCTTTTAGCTTCGACGTCTGAGACAGGCACTGACGGCGATGCCAATTTCTCTGACGACCTTAGTGATGATGAGGAGCTTGGATATCCTAGTGAACTGGATGAGGACGTCTCCTCTGAGGTATTACCCCATAGGGTTATCCCACTTCCCCACGAATATATTTCAGGTTCGTATCAGTTGGAGCTCGGGGCCTGTTGTTGCACCGGAGCCTGCTGTGCCTTAAAAGCATCAAGAATGGTGGTGAGCGTCTGCCCCAACTCAGACTGTTCGAACTGAGTGGGTATGGGAGGGGTAGGAGTACCCCCCATCGGCTCAACATGCAGTGGAACATACACATACACGACAAATTTGTGGTCAGGTTGGCTAAACTTAAGGTCAAAGTTGGACAAACTTAATGTGAATTACATATGGGCACACCACTGCTTCCGCTAAGTCAGTTTGTCCCCAAACTGACTAACCAAACGGGAGTGGCATCATTGTTGAATGACTTCTTAGTTGAGGATCGTGGCAAACTGATACCATTTGTAAGACCCCCCCTTCCCGGATCCCAAAACACAGCACAAAGGGGGAGTCTTATGCCTGGAACAGCCGCCTTGCGGTAGCATTAGCATACGGGCTAACCTGTACCACAAGACGCCTATTCTGCCGGCTATAACCATATCAATATAAATGCCAACCCAACCAAATAAATAAGCAAGAGAAGTCAAAATCCACACTAAGTAATATATAATGTCCAAAACATCAATAATGAGAAGCTAAACATGCTTCTAGAAAATATCAGAGTACAGCTAATCATTGCCCAAACGGGCTACATCAGAGTAATCAAAATACTAACATCAGTAACCGACGGTATCGATGGCACCGTCACATCAGGCCCTGTCGTCATGGCCTGACTGTCCTGCTGCGTAGTCTGCGACTGCTCTACCTGCGGCGTAACCTCCTAAAAAGGTAGACGTAGCAACCGTTAGTCAAAACGACTAAGTGGTTTCACATCCGCTCCCCCGGCGACTCCTCGGCACCGGGCGGAGAAAAGGAACAAGAGTATAGTATATAACAAGTATGCAAGTAAAGGAGTATAAGCAGGTGGCAAGGTACATGAATATAATGTATAATCTAGCAGTTCTACAAGCTAACATCATATATCAACAAGTGTAAGGAAATCTATAGCAGGAAAGTAACTTAACTTATAAGAATGCCCATACAAACTTATAAGTTAAGGGTCGGGTTACATAAAGTAACTCATCGTATAGGAGTGCCCATACAAACTTATACGATGAGGATCTTGTTGTGCAATGTATGAAATGCTATGAATGCTATTCAATGACTCACCCATGCACACCCATGCAATTGCTATGTCGATACAGACTATAGTTCCCACTTTTCGAGCAGGTAGCTAACCTCTCAGGCATCAGCCGCCGTGGCCAGGCGGTGACAGTAGAACGGGCACTTCTACTACTAGGCGGGTATCACACTACTTCACCTAGGCCTCCGTACGCCTCAACGCTAAGAACACAACAGTGGAGCCCATGTGTACTATGGCCCAGCGGGGTCTTGGGTAGATGTGCACCAAGAACACAGCCCGAACTGGCCTTGTGTGACCCAGAAGGGGCCTCGGAAGAAAGCACGAGGACACAACCTAACCGTTCACATGGCCGTAGGGTCCTCGGGACGTGAACACCGAGGACACAGCCCAAACTGACCAAGTCTAACTGCCAACTCCCGTCGGTGTGACGACTGGCGAGCCCATAGACCTGCCACACTATCCTTAACCCAGGATTACGACACCGCGTGTCGACTCACACCACATGCAAATACCACAGCAACATTTCATGGAAGGGGCCTCGGAAGTAAACACGAGGACACAACCCAACCATCCATCCACACCTTATCTCAACATAGCCAAAACAAGTGACGGTCAACACCGCACTTACATCCCTTCACAATACTACCCGTAGGGAGACGACTCTCTAAGTATTGGACTACAAGACTCATTTTATTAATCAAACATGTCCATGATCATAATCTATTCATCTATATGACTTTCCAAATGATGACAATGTAATATAAACATGATGCGCATATAAAGATTTATCTCACTTTTAATTTGATAATGTCATAATATAAACATGAAGTGCACAATTATCAATATTTCAATTCCTACAAATTCAGTTCGTTTAAATAATAATGTTTCTCAATTTGATAATATGAAATCTGCAACAAATGATTAATCATTCATCCAAGCCAAGTATCTTGCATTATTAATTCCACCGAATCAAAATCCATTTTCCATTAAACCCAGAATTTAGGTGCAGGCTGAATCTGGACAGCAACTTCGACCGGAGATTCCCGAAGCTACGGAATCCGGTGAAGATGTGTAACCCCATGATGGAAAGGTCTTTCCGAGCTCTACAACTCTCGTATTCAGACCTCAACCCAGATTTGACATTATCCTATTTGAAATCAGACTTGAAGTCCGCTGCATACAGAACACAGTTTCTGCATACAAGATTTATTGAACACCATTTTCATTTAGACTTTCCTGTGGCTATAGACTTCACCAGAAGTCGTGCAACCATTTGTTGGAAAGGTATTTTCAAGGGCTTCAACTTTCGTGTTAAGCCAAAAGCCCAGATCTGGCCATAGCGTACATAAAAATGGCCACGAAGTTCACTGCGCGCAGAATACAGATTCTGCACGCATCTTAAGGCGGAATGAACGACATCGGTTCATCTTCCTCCTCAAGGCGATTCTTCCAAAATCATTCCAGAAAACCTCCTCCCTTATTTACCCTCAAGAGGCCAAAACCCTTCACGAACCCATCCCTTATCATCACATTGAAGAAGGGCGTGGTTGAAGAGATCTAAAACCTAAGACACAAGTCTTAGCATGGCCTTTCCTAGAAAACTCCTCATCACCATCAAGACTCTCTTAAGTCGATGTCTCTCCTAGGAAAATAACTATAGATCTAGCACCAAGGGAGAGGGTAGGAAACTCACTTTGGCTCCAGCGGTACCACCATTTCCGGCCATGGATCTCGTAGTTCTCCTTGGCGGCATCTTCTCTTTCACGGCGATGGCGGATCTCCTCCGGTAGAACTTGCTCCAGCAGTTTTTCCTCTCACCAGGAGTTCCCACAGGAATTAGGGGATGAAATGAACATGAAAATGGCTAGGGTTTTCTGTCCCCCTTATATATAAAACGTGACACGGGTAGGGACACGGCCGTGTCCTTACCCGTGTCCTGCCTGGCGAAGCGGCAACGACAGTTTCCATGTCGGTTCAATACTTGACACGGGTAGGGACACGCCCGTGTCCCGACCCGTGTACACATGACACGGCCGTGTGCCTGGCTGTGTCCTTGGCCGTGTCACTACCCGTGTCACTACCTGTGTCACTACCAGTGTCTCTCTGCACTGATTTCTCCACTTCTCCACAAGTGCAGTCCAATTCCCTGCACTTCTCAGGACTTGAGTCAACCCTCCTGACTCAACAACACACACTAGGGGCCTAGAACGATTCGGGACGTTACAGTTTCTACTGTCTCCATAGGTGTTTACTATCTTTCTTTGCCCGGTGGGATTGTTTTTGAATTGGATAATTGCAGCCTATGTCTCACAGCGTCTCCAGGGTCAGCTTGACCGTCGCTTGAGCGTTGGCCTGTAGGATCTTGTCTATGTCGTATTCTGAGTAGTGGCGTCTCCTCAACCTTTCGTCCAGTGGAGGAGGAGGAGGGACCGCAGTCACCTCCATGCGCCGGAGCTGGTCCCTCAGTAGGACGTTCTCGTATCACGTCTGGGCTAGCTCCGCGCGAAGCGCCACAGCCTGAGCGGAGTCCTACGTATTGAGAGGTTAGCATGAGAGGAAAAAGGTTGAAATCTACAGCGGCGAGAGAAAATGCCGCGAAAAGTCTCGCTTACCTCTTCCACCGGGCGCGAGGACAACAGTTGCTTAGTATCTGCTAGCTCTTTCTTCAGGGCAGCCGCCTGAGCCACCGCCTCCTCCCTTGCTTATTTTATTTCTTCCATAACTAGAAACATTATATCCATTTCATGTTTGGACATGTTGGGTTTTTGTTTTATTATTAAGAACAATTATTGTTTAATATTTAAGAATGATGTTTGTTATGCTGTAGCTCAAATGTTTAATGGTTTCTATGTTTTGAACTTAGACCATCAGATCTATAACATAGAAAATACTAAAAGACGAAGAATAAATGACTTTAACCATACGTATCTTTGGCATTGTCATTTGGGCCATATAAATGAGAAGCGTATATCCAAGCTCCATAGAGATGGACTATTTGACTCATTTGATTATGAATCATTTGAGAGATGCGAATCTTGTTTGTTAGGTAAAATAACTAAGGTTCCTTTCATTGGAAACAATGAGAGGGCTGATGATCTCCTGGGTATAGTACATAGTGATGTATGTGGACCCATGAGTTCTATTGCTAGAGGTGAGTATTTCTACTTTGTTACATTTACTGATGATATCAGTAGATATGGATACGTGTATCTTATGAAGTGCCAATCCGAAACCTTTGAAAAGTTCAAAGAGTTTAAGAACAAAGTAGAGAACCAGCTGGGTAAAAAGGTAAAAGCACTCAGATCTAATCGAGGTGGCGAATACCTAAGACATTAGTTCTGTGATCATCTGAAAGAGTGTGGTATTGTACACGACTCACTCCACCTACAACACCACAACATAATGGTGTATCTGAGAGGACAAATCATACTCTATTAGACATGGTACGGTCGATGATGAGTCTTGTAGATTTGTCTGTTTCCTTTTGGGGCTTTCCTCTAGAAACTGCTGCTTTAACACTAAATCATGCTCCGACGAAAGTGGTTCTAAAGACACCTATGAGATATGAACTGGGAAGCATCCTAGTATGTCGTTCATTAAGGTTTGGGGTTGTGAGACATACGTGTGACGTCAAATGCCTGACAAGATAGAACTCAAATCAGATAAGTGTTATCTTGTGGGGTATCCTAAGAAAACTAAAGGGTATTATTTCTACATATCGTCCGAGGGCAAAGTGTTTTTCGAAAGGACTGGCGTCTTTCATGAGAAAGAATTCTTAAGTTGAAAGTCTGCTAGGGTAGAACTTGTAGAAGTTCAAGAACAAGAAACTGTGAATGAACTGGAATTGGAATCTGAGTCAGGACTACAAGTTGTTCTTGTTGGAGAACCTGCTCAGGAAACACAAGTTCCACGTAGATCTGGTAGACCAAGGCTTGAACCTGAGAGATATGGATTTCTCGTATCTCAAATAGGTAATGAGTTGCTTGTGGATCATATTGATGAGCCTACAACTGATGCGTGTAATTCGGCAAGGGCACCGGTCGCACAAGTAATAAAGTTTTGGGAATAAATCCCCGAGTGTCGGTCTCTTGAGGAATGCAATTAGCGTAGAACGGCAACAGTACCGAGAATATCGTTATGAGAGTTAAAAATAGAACAAAAAGGAAATAGCGGACTAGGGAGATTGTGGATGTTTGATCTACTGAACTAGTAAAATCTATGCGGGTCGAAGGCACCGCTTCACAAGGTGAAGTGGGTTTGTCGATCGCGATGCCGAACTTCAGTTGGGCGAGTGGAAGGGAAGCTAATGGATTGCAGTGTTCTTGTGTGGATTGCAATCGGAAAAGGCACGGGAATGAAGTGGATGTGGGGTAAGCGAGGCGCATTCACAGACAAAACTCACAAGCATAAGAAGATACTAACATTCCATTAACTATAAAATAAACTTGATGTTCAGGGATGGAAGTGTTCATTACACTGCTCAAAACATTCATAACAAAGAGGAAGGGGAAGAGGAGTAAACCAAAAGAGAATGAAGATCCACCGCGGGTCATGGCCGGAGTAGCGAGTTGTCAATCCGCTTCCGGGCTCAGTACAAGGAGGCTTCCGGTACCAACGATCTGTCACCTCGAAGGCCTTTAAGTCCGTTCTCTAGGTTATCTACTTCACCAACTCTGCAGGAAAGCTTGGTGTTGACGTCATCAATGGCCGAGGGCTTCGCCGGAGTGTTGAAAAGCTTCGAAGTAGTTGGAAATGGCTTCCTGACGAAGGTGGAAGTGATGGAGCAGCTGGAGAAGTGAAATGGCGATTCCCGCGCACTCTCCGATCGCAGCAAATGACAGCCGTTGACCCAAAACATGGAGCAGGGCCTTATATACGGAGGCAGCAGAAGCAATGCACACGATCAGTGGCGCACGAACAGTGGTCGTGCGCACTATAGGTCGATGATCGTGTGGTTTTTCCAAATAAACCTGCAACCTGGACAAGAAGCATCAGCATATATGCGCATGAGCAGTGGCGCACGACCAGTGGTCGTGCGCACTACGGCCAGTGCTCGTGCGATTACCGAGATAGGGTTATGAAAAAGGGGTTGTAATGCTCACGGACAGTGGCGCATGACCAGTGGTCGTGCGCAGTAAGTCCAGTGGTCGTGCGCAGTATTCCTGCATCGTCGGAGTCTCCCGAGCAGTTCCGGAGCACGCACACGACCACTGTACCAGTAGAAGGAGCAGATAGGCCACCAGAACTTGCACACCACATCCCCGAGATAGAGCTAAAGAATAACAACCAAATAGAAACACAGAAAGCACACAGAAGCGGGTCTACAGTGTACATAATCGTGAAATAGGTACATAAGCACAAATAAGCAATAAAGGCTCTCAAGTGTAGTGCTAAGACGATAAAACTAGCCCAGATGAGTCCAAAAATCCGTGTAAAATGTGGACTCATCAGCAACCTTCTAAGAGGCTATGAGTGTACCAGACTCCGAGAAGTGGCTTGAGGCCATGAAATCTGAAATGGACTCCATGTTTGAAAACCAAGTTTGGACCATGGTGGAACCACCTGAAGGGGTAAGACCCATAGGTTGAAAGTGGGTCTTCAAGAAGAAGACAAACATGGACGGTAATGTACATACATTAAAAGGGCTATTGGTTTCAAAGGGTTTCAAGGAAATTCATGGTATTGACTATGAGGAGACCTTTTCCCCCGTTGCCATGTTTAAGTCCATCTGTATTCTGCTTGCTATTGTTGTGTATTATGACTACAAGATCTGTCAGATGGATGACAAAATGACTTTCCTAAATGGAAACCTCCTTAAGGAAGGGTATATGACACAATCCCAGGATTTTGTATCTCCAGATGAAACCACTAAAATATGCAAGATGCAGAGATCCATTTATGGATTGAAAGATGCTTCTCGAAGCTGGAATCTTTGTTTTGATGAAAAGATCAAAGAGTTTGGTTTTAGGAAATGATAAACTGACCCTACAATTTGTTAAGAAAAACCTAGGGGACTGTTTTTCAATGAAGGACTTGGGTGAAGCGACTTATATACTTGGTATTAAGATCTATAGAGATAGATCAAAGAGGTTGCTGGATTTGAGCCAAAGAATGTACATTAACAAGGTGTTGAAGCGGTTCAACATACTTGAGTTCAAGAAAGGATTCTTACCCATGTCTCTTAGTGTGAGTCTCTCTGATTACCAGTGTCCTAAGTCTTGTGAAGATAAGGACCGCATGAAGTTGATTCCATATGATTTGGCAATTGGGTCAATTATGTATATAATGATATGTACTAGACCCGATGTCTCTTATGCTTTGAGCATGACTAACATATATCAGTCTGATCCAGGTGAAAGTCACTAGATTACCGTTAAGAATATTCTGAAGTGCTTGAGAAGGACTGAGGATACATTCTTGGTGTTTTATGGAGAGGAGGAGCTCGTTGTAAGAGGTTACATGGATGCAAGCTTCCTAACTGATAGGGACGATTCAAAGTCTCAGTCAGGGTTTATATTTTGCCTTAATGGAGGTGTTATTAGCTGGAAACGTTCCAAGTAGGAGATAGTTATCGATTATGCAACTGAGGCTGTGTATATTGCCACTACAAATGCAGCGAAGGAGGCAGTATGGATTAGGAAATTCATCGGCGAGTTAGATGTAGTTTCTAGCATTGTTTTTCCCGTAGATCTCTACTTGACAACAACGTTGCAATTGCACTTGCTTTGGAACCTAGATCTCATCAGCGCTCCAAGCACATGCATCGGCGGTTCCATCTAATTTGAGAGATTGTCGATCGAGGATATGTGAGCATTAGTAGAGTGCTGACTGAGGAGAACATTGTGGATCGAGTAAGCTGGCTTATCTCGAGACAACTGACTTAGTCTTCAAAGTGTCGAGTTAGCTGACATGTCTCGACACTGCTGACTTAGTCTTCAAGGTGTCAAGTTAACAGACTTGTCTCGACACAGCTTCTACAAAGGTATCGATATAGTTGAAGTGTGTAGATACTTTTGTACTTAGCCATTTTTCTCCACTCTAAGTTTCTAGATGTTGACTGTGCTGAGTTCACTCAGCACTATGCTGAATTCACTCGACGCTTTTGTACTTAGACAGTTTTCTTCACATATTAGTCAGCTTCTTTGAGTCCACCTGTCAATATAACTTAGACCACCTATCCAATCAAAATGACATAGTTAACCTGCATGCATGAACTAAAATATACATCAAATACATACTTGTGTATATCATTGATTTGAAAGGGCTTCTTCAAATCAATTATATTGTTTCCAATGTAACCAACAATCTCCCCCTATTTGGAGAAGTCATAACCCTAACTCAATGATATACACCACAATACCAAAATATGATAATTAAGATGTACATGATAGGTACTGAACAAAATTATAAATTAACAGCAATGATAACACAAGTATCACATAGTGCAACCAAATTTTTCATTTTAATTTGAAGAAAGATTACACTTTTTAGTTCTTACAAAGTTCTAAAAACAAAATTACATAATTCTTAGAAAAAGAAATAATATCCTAAGGTTTTTCTGGCTCATTGATGACAATGCCTTTTCCTGATTGTATTCTAGTTTTGACTTCTGGCATGTTGTCATCAGCCACCTTCTCCTTTCCCTTGGCATTCTTGGCTTTAGAAATCTCTTCTTGCTTGATCCTTTACCTTTAATGATAATGATAGGGCTTGGGGAAATACTTGCTGGGCACTATTGAGTCAGCTAGAATCTTCCCTGCCTTCAGATCTTTCCTGAATTTTTGGATGATCTCCTGCTGCTTTGTATGCTTGGCCCACTCTTGATCTGAATACCATTTCCCTCTGTTAGTTGCATTATTATCGACTGCTTTCCATGCAGTGAGTATAATTGATCTAGATGTTTTACTCCACTGCTCAAAATCAGGCTTAGATTCAGCTTGCTCCCTGAATCTTTTCTTTGATAATTAAGATTCCTTCACTTTTAACAATTCAGAATCAGTCATTTCCACCTCCTCACATACGATTTTCTGAATTTGTGTTGGAGGATTGTACATGGATTGTACAACAGTTTGAATGTCCTCAAAATGAGATGGTTGACAACCAGACTCAGCAGTTTGATCTTCATCATACCATATGGGAGGATGGCCTAAAGTTTCTCTGATGCTATTTGATGTCTAGATAATATGCTCAGAGCTTGCCTTTATCATCACTCTCTCCCCCTTTATGACTTCTCTTTCTATATGATCCCTTAAATCATTTTTGTGAAATCTTGCTTGACCATCCAGATAATTAATCCCTGAGGTTAAAGTATTCTTTGATTTAAGTAAATGTTCATCCAATTCTTTGTTAGAAGCCTTGATATCCTTAATCAAAGAGGCTGAGTGAGTTGTTAGCTGAGATTCAATATCCTAGGAGTTAGAAGATATATTGGTCTCCAAAGCAGTAGTTTGTTCAGCCAGCTTGACCAGTGAAGCATTATTCAATTCAATCATGTTTTCTTTCATTCTATTTTGATTCTCAAGGACATGACCTTTTTTTACAGTTATATCATCTTCAGTTTTCTTTGATTCTTGCTGCTATTTAGTAATATAAACTACCACATTAGCTCCTCTTTCAAAGAAATCAGTGATATCTTTCTTCAGTAGATTTATGATAAGTTGTAAATATACGTATTTTTACGTATGTTAATTAAGTCGTTTTAGTTTATTTTTGTCATTTTTAGTTAATTATGTTCAATAAAATGCTTCTTTTTTTAATATTCTTCTCAAACTTACCTTTATTTTTTAAAAAAAAATTACAAAAACTGCCAAAATTTCAAGGTACATGCTTGTGTACTTCTCGGTTACGCCCGTGACCAGGGCGTGTTACTTTGATTCCAACAGAAGTTGATGCTTTTACAGAAAAGTAAAGTACACGCCCGTGTCCCAAATGACACGCCTATGCTCAACCCGTGACACGCCCCGTGTCCCACCACTCGACTACAGCCAACCACTCAACACCAACCACTCGACACCAGCCAACCATTCAACGCCAACCACTCGACACCAGCCAACCACTCAACGTCATCGCCACTTGATGCCAGCCAACCACTCGACTCCAGCCAACCACTTAACGCCATCGCCACTCAATGCCATTGTTGAACCCCGTTATAAGCCCGTATCAATATTCGACATGCCCATGACCAATCCACATGTCCGAGACAAGACAACGCCGGCGAAGAAATGACACGATGCCTTCCCCAGATAAACGTCCGTGACATGCCCCACCTACACGCCCGTAACAGCAAGGTCACGCCCGTGACTTCCATTTGTATAGCCCCAAAGTCAAACCAGCAATAAATGCTCAGCATCAACTCAGCAATAGTACTGACATGCCCCCCTATACGCCCGTGACCTAGGGCGTGTAACCCGAAATTTTTTCTTATAAATAGAACTTCTCTGTAAGGTCTAAGGGTTCTGTTTTTTGAACCATTTTTCTTAAGGGTTGGGCTGCTTAGATGCTTTCAAGTTATGTAAGGGAAATTTTTTCCCCTCTCTTTATTTTTTATTTTTCTTTGTAACTCGTTTTAACTTAGTAAAATGTGTTTTCTTCTCCTTACATCGTTTTGGAATGGATCTTAGTACCCCTCCTTAAGCAATCTTATTTGTTTTATCTTTGTTTTTGTTCTTAAAAATGTGTGTGTGTGTGTGTGTGTGTGTATGAGTTTAGTTTTATGCTTTCATATTTTTCATAGTTTAGCTTTTTATTGTCTTTTTACTTCATTTTTATGAGTTTATAAAGGTGTATTAAAAGTGGTTTTGATTTTTCTTTAACTTAGGTTTTTTTAAAACTTTTTGTTCTTTTTCTACTTTATTTTCACTTTTTAAACTCCTTTATAAAATTATAAGAATGAAAATCTACTTGTTTAAATTTTTGCGACCCTTTGATTTTGATTTTTAATGTTCAAAACTTTTGCCCTTTTAATTTTTATTTCTATTTTTATGCATTTCTACCATATTCTAGGAGTAGATTTATAATCGTTTTAATTTTTAGATATCTTTGTTTTTCTCTTTTTTTGTATGTGTGAGTGAGTGTATGAGTTAGATTTTATTTATGTAGCATGTGTGTGTTTTATTTTATGTAGAGTGTGCGCGTGTGTGCATCTATTTCCTCCTACTCATTTGAGTAGGACTCGCTTTAATTTCCCGCCTACTCATTTGAGTAGGACTTGTCATTTCTCACCTACTCGTTTGAGTAGAACTTGTAATTTTACTATTTTCAATTCCCACCTACTCGTTTGAGTAGGACTCGCAATTTTACAGCTTTCATTTCTCTCCTACTCGTTTGGGCAGGACTCGTCATTTTATTGCTTTTATTTCCCGCCTACTCGTTTTAGTAGGACTTGCAATTTTATCGCTTTCATTTCTCGCCTACTCGTTTGAGTAGGACTTGCAATTTTACTGCTTTCATTTCTCGCCTACCCGTTTGAATAGGACTTGCACTTTACTGCTTTCATTTTCATCTTTCATTTACTGCTTTCTTTTAATGCTTTCATTTCCCGCCTACTCGTTTGAGTAGGACTCGCACTTTCAATTTTGGATTTCTTTCTGCATGCGGTCCCCATTCCGGTGAGTGGCTAACCGCCCTTAGTCCTCAGTATCGAAGAGCATTGGGACAGATAAAATCTCTTTAAATAATTAAAGATCCTCTTTTTCTTGTTAATTAAATTACTTAAAGTTTGCCCCGGTTTTACGACGCGTAGAACCACATATCGATGTGTGGGCTCTATTTTCCTAGTGCATATGCTAGCTAGCCGAGAGGCCGTGCGTATGGACCAATCACCCCTTATTAAATAGAGATCTGTACAAACCCTTGAGAGAGGAGCCGCTGAATTCTACCGTATTGGGTTCCCCACCCAATAGCGGGGTTCTTAGCATGATGCGGGTATTAAGAGGAATCCTTCGTCGGATGAGAGCCCGGTCAAATAATCTTAATGTTCAGGTGAGCGATAGTCCTAGAGATTGGTGAGCTCATTTTTGTGGAACCTCCACGTCAAGTCTCTGCCTTAATTAATTTGAAATTTAGGATCTCTATTTAGTAAAAGTTCTTTTAGTTCAAATTCATTTCGGTACCGTTGCGTTAAATTCTTCATCGACTACTTTTTAATGTTTATTTTCTGTTTTTATATATATAAATAATAACCCGATAAGTTATTTTTGGTATAATAATAGTCCATCCAGGGAAGAGTAAAAATAATCAACCAGTCCCCGACAACAATACGACCCCGATATTCCTCATCGGAATATCTTGTACTACACGCAATAGGTGCACTTGCCTCCTTTCATTAAAACTTGATTTCAACTTTTTATAGATAATAAATCTGCGCGTCCCATCCTTCCAAAAATAAAATCAACCGCTTTTCCAAAAATAAACCAGTGGGGCACCGCGAGTTTTAACCATCAAGTTTTTGGCGCCGTTCTCGGGGATTTGATTAAACCATTAATGTTTTGGAGTTTTAACCATCAAGTTTTTGGCGTCGTTTTCGGGGACTTGATTAAACCATAAATGTTTTGGAGTTTTAAACTTCAAGTTTTTGGCGCCGTTGTCGGGGAATCTTTCGTGTTGTTATTTTGAACTCTGGAAAACTATTATTTTTACCTATTTTTACTTATATATATATAACAAACAAAAATGTCTAAAAATTAAAAACAAAAACAAAAAAAATCTAAAAAACCTAACAACTAAAAAACCACTAAAAACCACAAACAATTTTTGTATATATATTTTATTTTAACATTTTCAAAAAAACCCAAAATATTTTAAGAATTATATATTTATTTTATTCGCTTCGGCACGCCTCACGTTATATTAGGCACTAGGGGAACGCATTTCTATTGTACTCATTTAGCTAAGACGTTAGCTACTTCCGATTCACCCACACTTGCCACCCCTACCACATGGAACCATATGGCCAAGTCGAGTAAGTAACTCTATTAGTAAGGCCCATACTAGAAATAAAAACTCGCGCCACCAAATAAATTCCATATAACGGAATTTTTTTTTCTTTCCTTTTTCTAAATAATGCAGCGTTCCAACTGGGCTAATTTTGTCTATTTTTGTTATCTTCCCCGACCTCGTATCAGGAAAGCTTCTACCCATTCCTTTTATTTTTGTAAATACTGCATTTTATTTCTTATCGTTCCGCATACTTACATTGCAACATTGGGGACAATATTGGATTTAAGTATGAGGGTGTTTTCTTATTTTGCACTTTTATATTCTGCACTAATAAAAAACTTTCAAAAAATGCAAAAAAAGATTAGTTAAAACTCAAAAAAAATTTTATATAATCAATAACTCAAAAAATTGATAAAGCAAAAATTCCAAAAAAAAATTATAAAACAAAAATTCAAAAAAATATTTTTTTTACTTTGAAATTTTTTGTAAATAATCTTTCTCTTTCTCTCCTCTTCTTTGTAAATAACACATCTTTCTATCCTCTTTCTTGTAAATAACTTGATAAAAACTAAAAGATCAAAAACATTTTAGAAAATCCAAAAATCCTAAAAAGAGAATAACTCTAAAAATCCAAAAAAAGAAAATAATCAAAAATACAAAAAAGATAAAAACTCTAAAAATCCCAAAATTTTTGTTTATTATGAAAAAAATAAATCTAATGTCTCATTCTTAACCCCTTTTTGCTCTCAAAAAAAATTTGTTGTGAGTTAATTTATAAGCGAATTTATTAATTCTTTATTTACTATTCTTTATTAATTAGAGATCGATAGATTAAATATCTGGGGTTAAGTTTTAAAGAATTTCATATGTTTTTTTTATTTTACATAAGAGAATTATTTTCAGCATTACTTCTAACTTATCTAAATAGTTGCACATTTATTTTTTTAGATAATAATAACCTTAGATTTTAATTATATTTACTTCAAGTTTTTTTTTGAAATATAGGAACGTTCAATTTATAAAGGTTGCTCTCAAAAATTTTTTATTAAACCAATTTTTCTTTCTGAAAAAACCTCTCCCACTTTTTTCATGTCATACTTGACATGATTTTGATCCTTAAAAAATATATGACAATGGGAATAAGATTTCGTTCCGTAAACATAGGCATCCAATAGTTTTAAAAGATTATATGTTAGTGAGTAAGAGGATAAAATTCATTACTCCTATACATATACATTAGGTTATTATGAAATTGTTCAAAAACATATATTTTATGTTATGAAAAATAAGATTTCGTTTTCCTAAACATCCACATTCAAACCAAAATTTTCATCAGAGGTTTGAGCGAAAAAAAATACCTCACCTCTAAATCAAAGCCCTCTTCATAAACCACAACATCCCCCTCCGCCAATTTCAAATGATTCTAGAATTAATTTAAAATTTTTTTGAGAGCATAATTTTTAAATTGCATTATTTACTTTAATTCTTATAAGATAAAGTTTTTATAATCCCAATCTATTTTTGTTAACCTAACAAATACAATTTTTGTTTTCTATTTGCTTATATTGAGAGGTTTTTAGCTGAAACTCTTCTTTTATTTAAATTTTTGTCATAATTTAGGACTTAACTCGTATACCCCGGATAATTATTTTTATCTTTCTTTTGATTAATTCAAGCGGTAGCTAAACTTATGATTTCTTTAATTCCTCATTTGTATATCTCCAACTTTTGCTCTATAATAACAAAAGCTTATGTATGAGGGTATTTGATAAGCTATAAATATACGAATTTTTACGTACATTAATTAAATCATTTTAGTTTATTTTTGTCATTTTTAGTTAATTTTGTTCAATAAAATGCTTTTTTTAATATTCTTCTCTAACTTACCTTTATTTTGTTTTTTTTTTTAAATTTTACAAAAACTGCCAAAATTTCAAAGTACATGCCCGTGTAGTTCTCAGCTACGCACGTGGCCTGGGCGTGTGACTTTGATTCCAACAGAAGTTGTTGCTTTTACAGAAAAGTCAAGTATACGTCCGTGTCTCAAATAACACGCCTGTGTTCAACTCGTGACATGCCCCGTGTTGCTCCACTCGATGCCAACCAACCACTTGACTCCAGCCAACCACTCAACGCCAACCACTCGACGTCAGCCAACCACTCGATGCCAGCCAACCACTTAATGCCATCGCCACTCGACGCTAACCAACGACTCAACACCAGCCAACCACTCGACGCCATCGCCACTCAACATAATAGTTGAACCCCCCTACATGCCTGTGTAAATATTCGACAAGCCCGTTACCAATCCACTTATACCAGACAAGACAACGCCGACGACGAAATGACACGACGCCTTCCCCAGATAAACCTCCCTGACATGCCCCACCTACATGGCCTTGACAGTAGAGTCACGCCCGTGGCTTCCATGTGGACAGCCCCAAAGTCAAACCAGTAATAAATGCTCAGTATCAACTCAGCAACAGTACTGACATGCCCCCTACACGCCTGTGACCTAGGGCATGTAACCCGAATTTTTTGCTTATAAATAGAACTTCTCTGTAAGGTCTAAGGGTTCTGTTTTTTGAACCATTTTTCTTAAGGGTTGGTCTGCTTAGATGCTTTCAAGCTATATAAGGGAAATTTTTCCCCCTCTCCTTAGTTTTTATTTTTCTTTGTAACTTGTTTTAAACTTAATAAAATATATGTTTTGCTTCTCCTTACTGCTTTCTTTTACTGCATTCATTTCCCGCCTACTCGTTTAAGTAAGACTCGCACTTTTAATTCTGCATTTCTTTCTGGACGACGACACCATTCCGATGAGTAGCTAACCGGCCTTAGCCCTTAATATTGAGGAGCATTGGGACAGATAAAATCTCTTTAAATAATTAAAGAACCTCTTTTTCTCATTAATTAAATTACTTAAGGTTTTCCTCGGGTTTATGACGTGTAGAACCGCATATCGATGTGTGCGCTCTATTTTCATAGTCCATATGCAAGCTAGTCGAGAGGCCATGAGTATGGACTGATCACCCCTTGGTAAATGGATTTCCGCACTAACCCTCGAGAGAGGAGGCGTGAAATTCTACCGGATTGGGTTCCCCACCCAATAGTGGGGTTCTTAGAGTAATGCAGGCATTAAGAGGAATCCTTCATCGGACGAGAGCCCGATCGAATAGTCATAATTTACAGGTGAGCGATAGTCCTAGAGATAGGTGAGCTCATTTTTGTGGAACCTCCACGGCTAAGTCTTCTCCTTAATTAATTTGAAATTTAGGATCTCTATTTATTAAAAGTTCTTTTAGTTCAAATTCATTTTGGTACTGTTGCGCTCAATTCTTCAACGACTTCTTTTTAATGTTTATTTTCTATTTATATATATATAAATAATAACCCGACAATTGATTTTCGGTAGAATAATAGTCCCTCCAGGGAATAGTAAAAATAATCAACCCGTCCACGAGAACAATACGACCCCGATATTTCTCACTGGAATATCTTCTACTACACGTGATAGGTGCACTTACCTCCTTTTATTAAAACTCGGTTTCAACTTTTTTATAGATAATAAATCTGCACGCCCCGTCCTTCCAAAATATGATCAACAGCTTTTCCAAAAATAAACCAGCGGGGCGCCGTGAGTTTTAACCATCAAGTTTTTGGCATCTTTGTCGGGGACTTGATTAAACCATTAATATTTTGGAGTTTTAACCATCAATTAACATCAAATATAATAGATTTTATTTCTTGAGCCAGCTAAAACTGCAACTTTTTATTGCTTTCACCTACATACTTCTCAAGTTGAGTTCTTTGTTGGTCAAGTATTGTTTGCAGTTGAACTATAATTGAGCTTGAATCTATTGCAAGAGCTAGTGTTGGTCCTGACTGAATGATCTTCTTGTAGCTTTTACTCTTCTTTTTTAGTTCAGTTATTTTCTCTTCTTTAGCTGAGAGGCTTCTTCCTCCGCAGATTCCGATAAACTAAGTACTTCAACAGATTTGTCTCTTTAGCTCCTTCAGTACTTGGGGCCATATCTACTAACTACCCCTCAACCCTTGCACCTTATTCATCATTATTGATGTTTTCCAAGTTATCCTCATCTTGCTGAACTTTAGCATCAGGAACAGGTCCTCTGGAATAGCAGATAATTCCCCCTAGATATCTAGATCTGTTATTCAGAATAATTTCTTCTTCAGTTTCCTTGGAGATTGTATCCTCAATCTCTCTGTCAGGTATTTCCTGGTCAGGAACTTCTGCTTGTTTTAGAGCAGTGGCTAGCTCTTGTACTACCTCCATTACTATGGTATTTACAGTATCTATATCTATATCTGGCAGAATATTGAGGTTCTCCCACTCAATTTGATCCATCTCTTATATTGTCTCCACCTACACCTGATCACCAATTCCAGGTGAGGGCCTTGGAAATTTTTCAACTAGTATATCATCTTGCATCTCAGAGCTTGAACTTTCTTGTTCTTCAGATTCATTAGAAGAATGTTCTTCTACAACCACAACAACTTTCTTCTTCTCCTTCTCCTTCTCGACTACAGGTGTTTCATTGGATAGGACTCTATCCCACCTAGCCAGTATCCTCATGTCCGTTCTCCTCATGTGATTGATCTTAGATCCAATCTTAAGGTTAAGGATGTCAGGAATGGCATGAACCAAGTATAGACTTAGAATTTTGCCCATATTGGGTTTTTTGATGCTCTCAGTTATTCTGTGAAAGCCCACTTTGCTCCAGTCTGTCTTTACTTTGAAGATTACACTTGTCATTAGCTCAAACATCTGAGAAGATATCCTATCATGTGCACCTATTTTACACAGCAGCACCTTCCCTATTATTTCAGACAGTAATTTTCCTTGTGAATTCATACCCTTCCTATTTAGGTTGCCTTCAATCCTAGTGGTTGGTACTAATCTACACCATTTCAAATAATCTACAGTCGTGGCAGAATCTAATTCATCTTCTTGATCAATTCTTTGTAAGTGAAATATCCTTGCCAGCCTTCTGGTTGTGATTTTAATCCTTGTTCCATTTACTTTAGACTTAATCTTTTCAAAGTTTGAATCTAAATGAGCATTAGAGAAGAATTCTAAAAATTCACGTTTTCAGTTTTTTTTTGTAGGTTCTGAAAGCGGATATTCCAATCCTGCTTCATTGATTAGGGCAATGACGTTCCTAATTTCTTCTTGCATCGAGTCGAATCCATTGCGCATGAGTTCATTACCTTCAAAGATGTTATCGTCATTCTTAGGTGCCATTGGAGTGGAGAGAAAGGATTAACGAGTGTCGCCTAATCTGGATTCTAGGTCTCGACACTCAGGAATCAAAAGTTCAAGAAATCAAGATAGTTTAGTCGACTTCTACTCTCACGCCATATTTATAGTCTAATCTTTCTTGAAGACGAAAGGGCGCACTGCATTTAGAATGTTCTAAATTTTTAGGTAAATACCTAGTGTCGACACTGGGAATAGTTGTCTATCGAGATGTGTCGACATAAATTGATACCAGGATTATGTCTCTCGACACATACCTTAGGGTCTCTACACCCATATATCACGACACTTACTTTTGTGTCTCAACACTTTGTAGAATGTAGTGTCGACACACTTTCTTGTGTCTCGACACATTCCATATATATTGTCGACACATTTTCTGTTATCTCGACACTTTCTTAGATGTCTCTACACAATCTCTGGTGTCACGACACAACTTTTGACTTAGTCAAAATTTTGTTTTCTAAAATATGGATACTTGACATATATGAGGTCTATCCTTGATATCTAAGTAAACTTAATTACTGACTAATTATTTTATTCTTATTTTATGTCAGCATAAATTTCTCAAGATTCAACATTTCAAGTTCAAATTTAAAGAAATTAAACTTTTCTTCATCTAGGGGCTTAGTAAAAATATCAGCAATTTGTTTAGTTGTTGGAATAAATTCTAAACTAATATCTTCATTTTCTACATGCTCCCTAATGAAGTGATATCTAATTTCAATATGTTTTATTCTACTATGTGATATAGGATTGTTTGCAATTGAGATAGCACTAGTGGAATCACAAAACAAAGGAATTTTACTTAGTTGTAAGTTGTAATCTTGTAATTAATGCTGAATCCAAAGTAATTGGGCACAAAAACTTCCAGTTGAAATGTACTCAGATTCAGTTGTGGATATTGCTACACTTGTTTGCTTTTTGTTGCTTCATGACACCAGCCTTCTTCCAAGGAATTGACATGAACCAGAAGTTCTTTTGTTGTCTTCTTTACAATCTGCATCTGAAAAGCCTTTTATTTTAAAATCACTATTCCTAGGATACCATAGACCAACATTAGGTGTGCACTTTAGATATCTCAATATTCTTTTGACTACTGTATAGTGAGACTCCTTAGGGCATGCTTAATACCTAGCACAGACACAAATAACATACATTATGTCTGGTCTACTGGCTATTATATAGAACAGTGATCCAACTATGCCCCTATACAAAGTGATATCAACTAGCTTACCAGCACCATCCTTGTCTAGACATACTGGACCCATAGAAGTTCTCATGGAAGTGGTTGTTTCCATGCCATACTTCATGATTAACTCCTTGGAGAACTTAGACTGACTAATGAAAAGTCCATTTATAGTTTGCTTAACTTGGAGACCCAAGAAAAACTTAAGTTCACCCATGCTACTCATTTCAAATTTATCTTGCATAAGTTTGCCAAACCTAGTGCAAAGTGCTCATTAGTAGAATCAAATATAATGTCATCAACATATATTTGTACTACGATGGTCTTGTCTTTGACTTCCCTTAAGAATAGTGTTTTGTCTATTTTCTCTCTTGAGAATTTATTCTCCAGAAGGAACTTAGGCAAAGTCTCATACCAAGCCCTTGGAGCTTATTTTTATCCATAGATAGCTCTTAATATCATATAAACATGATTAGGTTTAGTAGAGTCAACAAAACCTGAGGGTTGCTCAACATAGACCCTTTCTTTGAGGTTACCATTAAGGATGGCTGACTTCACATCCATTTGGTAGACATTGAATCCTTTGTAGGCTGCATATGCCAGGAAGAGTGTAATTTCTTCCAATCTAGCCACTGGTGCAAAGATTTGATCAAATTCTATGCCCTCTTCTTATCTTTAGCCCTTTACAACCAGTATAGCTTTATTTCTGACTATAACACCATTCTCATCCAATTTGTTCCTATAGATCCACTTGCTTCCTATGATATTACAGTCATCTGGTCTGGGAACCAGCTTCTAGACATTGCATCTTTTGAATTGGTTTAATTCTTCCTGCATAGCCCCTATCCAAAATGGGTTTATATTGGCTTCTTCAAACTTCTTTGGTTCTGTTTGAGACAGAAAACTTGAATACATCATAGTATTATGATGTGTACTTCTTGTGGTCACACCATTTATTGCATCTCCAATGACCAGTTCCCTTGGAAGATCTTTTAGATGTCTGACAGCAACTGGTAATGTGACAGCTTCTCTTTGAGCAGCTTCAACTTATTGTTGAGTCTCTTCTTCTTATTGTTCATGTACAAGCTCTTCCTCAATAATGTTGACTCCATCTTGTATACTTTGGCTTGCAGGAACTGAGTCTTCTATTGATAGATCCTTTAGCTTCAATTCTTATCCTTTTGTGCTTGATGTACAAGGCTTATAACTATAAAACATAGAACTTTCATCAAATACAACATAAACAGACTCCTCTACAACTAGATCATTCAAGTTGTAGACCCTATAGGCCTATTGTGGTTACTATAAACAATAAATATGTCTTCATAGGACTTCTCATAAAACTTAGTTATTTATGTTTTCCCATTATGTAGGACAAAACATTTACATCCAAAGATTCTGAAATAGGCCAAGTTTGATTTTCTGCCCTTCATTAGTTCATAAGGAGTCTTTCTCAACCTTTTGGTGATTGAAGCTCTATTAAGAACATGACATGTTGTGTTAATTGCTTTAGCCTAGAAATATTCTGGGATTGAAGAGTCACTCAGCATGGTTCTTCCAGCTTCAATGAGAGACTTATTCTTTCTCTCAACAATTCCATTTTGCTCAGCATGGTTCCGCTTAGTCACTCAACGCCATTTGATGAATTTGGCCTTATGCGTTAAGTGTGTCGAGTCCACTCAACGCCTTCATCGAGTAAAGCATTACTAGGCAAGTCTGGCACTTAGGCATTGAGTGCTAAGTTCAGTCAACGCCATTCGACGAATTTGGCCTAAGGCGTTGAATGTTGAGCTGTAACACCCCAAAAAAGAGAAGTGATCATTGGAGGTTACCGCGCGGTGATAGTATTATCACAGGCAATAACTCAGTGAATTATTAGACCCATGGCTTGGGTTGTTTTGGCAAGAGTGATAGATGTTAGTGCGCCGCGCTAGCCTTTCAACGACCATCGAGAAGGATTTCTCGAGTAACTGATCTATCGCCAGGCGGTAATTGCTATTGCGACGCGGTAGTACTCAATGCTCTCGACGAATCGTTAAGTTCTTGAGAAAGATCTTACCGCGCGACGATAGGGGTTATCGTGAGGTGATAGTTCTGGATAGCGGAGCCGGCTGGTCAAAGCGATCACCGCCTATGATATCGCGTGGCGGTATCTTTCATATAAAGGCTGGACTTGAGCTTTCATTCTCATTCTTTCTCACAAACTTCCTTGTTCAGTTCTGGAGAGAGAAAAAGTGGAAAATCCTAGGAGCTCAAGAGGAGTTTTTGTCCAAGGCATGCTTGTGATCGGAATCGCGAGTCGACGCTAGATCCATAGAGGGGAAGTGATGACAATCAGTTCCATCAGGACCAAAGGTCAAGGACATGGCTCCATGGAAGACTACAAGGGTAATGATCTTCCTTCTTGGACATGTGAAGTCCTTATTTTAGCATACGCATGGAATCCCCCAACAAAAGGTGGAGAATCGAGGGAATTCCTTTGGTTCAATTCGTGAAATCCCCAGAAAGACTTGCATATAAATCCGGAAATGTGTAGTACGGAATAGGCACGTTGTGTGAAGCCCATTTAGATAGGTTGGTCTGGATTGGTGATGTTTTATTTTGCAAACCTAAGAAAACTCCGCATATAAATGAGTATTGTACCTGGTCTGTAGGTTGTGCCTGTGAAAGGGAGTAACATGGAGTACTAGAGTTAAATTCAAGGAAAATATCCAGGGAAAATCACGGTTTTGGAGAACTGTTGATATTGACATGCGACAATGAGTGTCGCCGATGGTGATAGCTCCCAGTGAGCTACTTGTGCTGTGAAAGTCCAGTGTTTCCGGCACTGCAGGTTACTGCAGGGTTTTAGCTGGGTCTGGTACAGAATGCGAGTTCTGTTGTTAACACCTGGCGATAGTAAGTATCACCAGCGATAGCTGCCATATACCCTTTTGATTGTAAAGCCTGTCTATGGGAGACTATGTGGCTTGTGTGAGCTAAAAGCTCTTAAGGCCATCGAGCCGAACGAACAAGGGGAAGCCGACCTGCATCAGTCTATACACTAAATTGACAATTTGAGCAACGAGCAAAGGCTGAACCGTGTCCACGTTATGGTTGTCTAACTCGAGTGCCTAGGTTATTGGCGTTCATTAGTAATGCATAATGATAGTCTGAGGATGTACGCCGTCAAGACTAAAGTCTCAGGCCGGGGGTCGTAAAGACTATAATGCTCAAGTAGGTGGGGCTTGAATCTCAGCACACCGAAATAGAATACTCAAATGTGAACTGTCCTGGTAAACGATGGTGGGGCTTGAATCTCAGCACACCGAAAATGTGCCTTGAGTGCACGGAATATTTGGCCGAGGGGCATTCGTTTGTGATATATTGAATTGTACGTGAGTATACATTCCTTTGATATATCTACTTGTGTTAATGCTATGCATACATGGAAGGAATACCATTGCCCCGGGATAGGGGTAGGGTCATTATAAATTGGTCAGTTGAATGCTGATCGTTGCCTTATTTGCCACTATTATGGTGGACTGTCCCTGTGTAGGTACTGGAGAGACGAGCAGGAAATAGCGGGCTGAAGCCTTGCTGCTGCTATGCTGGCCCTCGAAGGCCGAATGACGAATTTTACTATTTTCATGTGTGGTCAGCCTGTATGCCAATGTTTTTAATCCACACTGGTAAAATGTAACTGTAAGGCTATAAGGCCAAATACTTTTGTATGTTTTTGTATACATTCCTATGATATATATAAATCATGTTGTTTACATATAGTGGAAATTCGTGTTTGATGAGTTCAGTAATAACCACTAAAGCTTCCGCTAGAATTCTCTGAGTTAGGATGCGTGTAATAGTCTGTGATATTAACCTGTAACCCTGCCGCCTGTTTGTGGAATATGGTGTGGGGCCCCGGTCAGACCGTCTATTATATTTCATGTGACGGATAGAGGTGTTATAATTTGGTATCAGCTTGTCTTGGTATTCCTCCTGCGAATTCGTGGTCGAATTCTTTTGAGGGGTGGCGAGCACATGTAAGTACGACCCGTTATAACAAAAATGAACACAAGAATGTCCACTAAGGAATGAAAATACATCTGTTTTAGGAAGCTACGCGTTCCTGAAAAGTTGTTGTTGCTTTTTCAAAGTTGCTAAAGTGTGTCTTTTACACGTATAGGTGACTAAAAGTGGTGTGGGACAGTCTGAGCCTCATCATTCTGATGAGAGTACGACATCAGCTGAGGTGCCTACACCTCCTCCATCTACGGAGACAGTACGCTTAGTTGCTGAGGCGTTGTTTGCGATGATACAACCACAGACTACTGGGCAGGCGTAGCCTGCAATGGTGCCAGTACAGGTTAGTGTGAGGCCAGTACCTGTTGAGGCTGTTATAGATCCACGAGCAGCTGAACGACAACTAAAGCAGTTTATTAGCTTCAATCCTCCGACCTTCACATGGTCAGGATCCCCAATGCAGGAAGCGGACTAGCTTGCACGAGTTAAGAGGATTTTTACAGCAATAAGAACTAAGGAGGAATATAAAGTTACCTTGTCCACTTTCCTACTGTAAGGAGAGGCTCGACTTTTGTTGGACGAAATAGAGCTGCACCACTTAGTGGGCAGACAACTAACAGAAGTCCCGATATAGGAGTTTTCGAGACTGTTTTTGGCAAAACACCTGCCGTCGACACAACACATAGCCATGGAAAATGAGTTCCAGCATCTAACTCATGGAGAAATTAGTGTCGATACCTACTTACATGAGTTTACAAGATCGGGATGCTATGCGGGATCTATCTTTGCTGAAGAAGAGCATAAAACCAATAGGTTCTACGAAGGGCTGCAGGATGAGCTGAGATTCTTGCTCTCGAGTTCGATGTACCAAGGGTTTCAAGCTTTGGTGGATACGGATCATGCATTGGAGAAACATTTGAAGATGGTACATGGCAAAATGGACTTGGCTGTGACAAAGCCCGAGTTCAAAGTGCCACACCCGGGAAAATCAAACTACCGAAGGAAATGGGGTAAGAAGTCCAAGTCTTCTGGGCAGAATCTCTCTACTATTGATTCTGGAGCAACTTCTGAGCAAGGCACGCATACATGTTATACCTGCGGCAAACCAGGACACTTTGCCCGTGAGAGTCGGAGTGGTACTCCAAAGGGTGATAAGAAGGTAGGAGCAACATATGCTGAAAATGGAAAGGCAGTGGATTCCACTACATCCCACTATGCTCCAGCTCTGCCAATTGTGTACAAACTTGGCCAACAGGAGGCCATAAATCAAAGTGATGTCATCACAGGTACGAGTTAAGATACAATTTTTACTGCTTGTTATACTTAGTACCTTATGTGTTACTTGTGTATGAATTGTGTATGTTAGGCTTTGTTCTTATTCGGGACTGTCCGGCGAGAGCACTATTTGATACGAGTGATTCGCATTCGTTTCTATCTGTGGACTTTGTGTCTCGGATTGGAGTGCCAACTTGTGTGCCGATAGAGAGCCTATCGATTTTTTGCCTAATGGATGCGTGATGCATACAAATACATCTTGCAGCGTTGAGGTGCGAATAGGAAGTCGGGATTTCAGATTAGAAGCATCTATGCTGGCGATATCAGAATTTGATGTAATCTTTGATATGGACCGGCTCTCGGAGCAGCGTGCCTTTATCTATTGCAACTTAAAGGATCACATTAGGATAGAATATCAGGCTAGAGACGAAATTTGCTGGTATGCGAGGATCGAGCAAAATGTTAATGTGTGCTCTCTAAGTCGTCAAAGCTGTTCGGAAGGGCGCAGAGTTATTCTTCATGCTTATAAAGGCAGTTGAGCCAAAAGCCAGTGTGAGTGATGTTCTGATTATTTTGAAGTATGTCGATGTATTTCCTAAGGATCTTCCGGGGTTACCGCCCTAGCGAGAGATTTACTCCTCTATTGAGTTGGTGCCAGGTACAAAACCTATGGCCCACTCATCGTACCATGTAGAGCCAAAGGAAATGGCGGAACTAAAAGTTCAACTGCAAGAGTTGCTGGAATAAGGAAATATACAACCAAGTATGTCACCTTGGAGCGCATCAGTCCTCTTTGTGAAAAAGAAGGACGGTAGTCTACGTTTTTGCATTGACCATCGAGAATTAAACAAGCTGATGGAGAAGAACAAGTATCTGATACCACAGATTGATGACTTGTTCGATCAGCTAGTCGGATCAACTGTCTAGTCTAAGCTGGACTTAAAGTCTGGTTATTATCGGTTGAGGATTCAGGAATGTTACATTCCCAAGACAGCGTTTGGAACACGCTACGGTCATTATGAGTTCACAGTGAAAGATATGGTATAGCTCTGATACCAATTGAAAGAAGGGGATAACCTGATTTACTCTAGAGGGGGTGAATAGAGTAATTAAAGCTTTTGGCTGTTTTTAATTATATCAGAGTAATAAAATAGGTGATACTATAATTGTATAACAAGAAATATAAACTAAGGTAAACTATCTCAGCAAAGCTAATTTATCACAGCAAACTAGTCTATCACAGCAAATCAAGAACAAAAAGAAAAGAGGCAACCAGACGACACAAGAATTTTATAGTGGTTCCCCAAACTGGGTACATCCAGTCTTCTACCACCCTGGTAGGAATCCACTCTCGGGTTTTTGATCGGGTGACTACCACCACAAGATCTATTTGTAGGGAGATTTCACAACCCTTTGAGCTTTTGATCAGTTGCCCAAAAACCAAGAATAAACTTTTGAAGTGAGGTAATAAACCCTTTGTACAGGAGGTGAGAGAGGTGATGGTGTCTTTTCATTCTCTAATCAGTAGAGAAGACTAGTGGATTGTTGTTGTCAAGGCTCCTTTTGAAATCACTTGGTGCCTTGCTCAGGGTGTAGGTCTTCTGCCTTGTCTTGAAATGATCCAAGAATCTTCTGACTGATTCAGATTTTATTTTTCTTAAATATTCCTGGAGTTGAAGTTGAAGAAGACTCTTGATATTTATTTGTTCTTCTTCTTCAATCTTCAGTAAGCAAAAGGAGAAAATTGGATGTTTTCTGCACAGAGAAGAAGCAGATAATCTTCTGTATGTTTCTGTATTCTCTGTATTATTGCTTGTATGTCTGTATATTGTATTACTGCTTAATTCTCCTTTGAATTTTGAATACAAAGCATTGATTGCTGATTGCCTAGAGAATGAAAAATGGCTGGAGAATATTGTCTTTAATGAGTTTCCCAACTGTCCCAATAAATAAAGTAAGTAATTAACCCATAATTAATGCTGCCAACAACGTCTATATTCGGGGGAATATATGCATTAATTACTCAGGAAATCATTGCTAAATAATATATGAAAATAAGGACAGAAAAGAGGGAAAAACTATAAGTCTGGCACTGGATAGAAATAGTTGAACTCTGAAAAGATTTCGTCAACCGGAGTTCCAAGTTCATCAAGCTGAGAAATCTTGTTCGTCGACCTGCACTCAGCGAACTGCATTCTGGAAATAGCTTGCCAATTCTGTGGTCCAAGTTCATCGTGCAGAGAATCTGTCTTCGTCGAGATGAGTTCAAAGAACATAAACTGTTGAAGTTGAATTCCAGAATTCGTTGATCTGAGCTCAAATATCGTCGAGCTCAACTCAGAGAACGATTTCTGAGTGCATCGATCTGCGATTGATGATCGTCGAGCTGAGTTCGAAAAATTTCGAACTGATAATTTTTAAGTCTGAATTTCTTCTAAGTTCCGAGTCTCCTGAAGTCTTCTGCTAGCTGGTCCATGAATGTTGAACCTAATGACTAGCCTAAACTCTAAGACTCAACACTTGACCCTGGCTATACAATGTCGTCAAAACTTAACCTAATTATTGAATCTAGCCCAAATCCATCTAGAGATCCAATAATCTCCCCCTTTTTGGGTGAGGTCACTAATAAAAACAAAAGAAAAATAATCACAAAGCAAAATAAATATATCTAACAGAAAATTGAAACATCTAGCAGATATGTACATAACAGGAGCTTTGTGACAGTTATAACAAATAGAGTTCAGAAATATAAAAACTAGACAAAATGTTCATTAGTTCTTCTTTGTCTTTCCTTTATCAGCTTTGTCAGAACCTTTAGAGGGCTGTCTGAATTTGATTTCTCTGTTGGGATTGTCAGCTTCTCTTTTAGACATTGTCATGCAGCTACTCTAATAATATTGAGAGAAGTGGCTCTTGGAACTACATCCTTTGGATGCAGGTTCATATAAGCATCTACATTGAAAAATTTGTTATCCTTATCATACCTTTTTAGTTCTTCTTTTTTGTAGGATGACATTGTAGAGTACTGAGAAGTATCTTTGCCTTCAGCTTTAGCTTTTTTAATCATGGAGAGTCCAACCAGTTCTTGAAATCTGGCCATTCTTGTAGTTGTATCTTGTTCAGGATCCATAAAGGGGATTAGAGTAGATTTTGGACTTTTTGGACTGTTATCCTTTTCAGATTTATCAATTTTAGACGCTATCTTTTTTATGTCAGGCTTCTGATGTTGTTGTCGCTGACTTTTGTTGCTTGAAGAATATCTCTGCCGACTGCTTCCTTAAGATCTTGAAGATCTGCCTTGTTGTATTTGATAAGTTTGAGTATATGAATTTGATCTCTGAGAAATATTTCCTGAAGCACTAGCAGTTGGAGGAGGAGGAGGAGGACCTCTCCAATTCCTTTGAGAAGGAGGAGGAGGTGAGTACCTTCTACTCTTATTCCTGGCTTTTTGATCATTCTTAGATAGCCACATCCAACTAGGCATCCCTGGGTAAGGAGTGATCTTCTGCAAGATATAATAGGGAGTATCTGCATTGGGATTTGGCTTTGGAACAGCCTTGGCATGAGCTTTTCTTTTCTTGGCAACTTTCTTCTTTGCTTTTGAATCATCAGACTCATCAGAGTCTTCATCATCATTGTCATCATCTGATGATCTAGGAGGATTGTCATAAAGAGCATCTATTGCATTCAGAATATCTTTGGAAATCTGTTTCTCAGCCTGAGGCTATACTGGAGGTTCTGCACCTTCTATTTTAGCAACACTTTCATAAACTAATTTATTTTCTTCTTCTATATCAGCTAGAATAATATTATCTAGATTAGGTAAAAGACTATTATCCATCTTGTAGGTAGGATGAGAGATAGACTTTGGAGGAGAAATAGCCTTGGGGGCTGATACTGGTTCAAGAACATTCTCAGTCATATGTTCTTCTGTGATCACTAGAGCTGCAAAACTAACCTTGAGTTGCTTAGCAACTGTAGGGCTTATTGGGGGCAATATAAGCTATAATAGCATTGGATTGCTGTGAGCAAACTTTTGGAAGATAATTCAGATGAACTGTATCAAAAGAATTTAATAACTGAAATAAATCAACTGTGGGATTGATAATACAATCACCAACAGTTATAATCTCTGCAGTTTCTACTGCTGTAACTGTACTCAACATATCAAAATCAAAATCAACATAAAAATCAGAATCAAAGTCAACATCTATCTCAACTTCTTTAGTCATCTAAACAACTGCATCTGCATCTGTCTGCAAAACTGTTGTATCTGCTGCTGCTAGAAGAGAGGAAACTGGAGCTTCTTCATTGATTATCTACCCCTGCCTAGTTTTAGAGGGTCTTGAAGCCAGGCCCCCAGAAGAAGGGACAGTGGAGGCAGCAGATATGATGGCAGAAAGGGATGCAATAGAGTCAGCAAGAGGTTTAATGGACTCTGCTATAAGATTTGTTATGAGGGGAGTGAGGAGTTCCAGAAGAGATGGAATTGGAGGGGAATCCATTTCCATAAACTCAGAGGGTGTCTGATTAGCACAATTATGATAGGCTTTTAACTATCATAATTGTAATCATGTACACTATTTTCTACCTATCTAAGCAGTAATTTTGCGAAAATAGTTATGAATTCGCTTTATCATGAATAGAAGAGCACATATTAGGAGCTTCTATTATTCCATATATTAAGCTGTCTATTTATTCCTTTATTTTCTAATGCAGGTATCGCTAACCAGTGGAGCTAGAAGTCTTGAAGCAAACAGAGGAGTTCACGGATTCGACATGGCTGATGGTAGGACAAGAATGGTGCGCACACGGGTAGACACACGCCCGTGTTGCCTACCCGTGCCCTATCCTAGATGGAGCAGAAGAACTGGAGGTGAAGACAGAGCACCAGACGGGTGAGAATATACCCTTGTTCCAACCCATGTTCTTTTCGGAATAAATCCAACTTCAGCTTTCAACCAACCCATGTGTGAAGAACATGAAGAACAACACAGCCGTGTCCATACCCGTGTCATCTGACACGGCCGTGTTCGTACCCGTGTCATCTGACATGGCCCACTACCAGACACGCCTATTCGTGTGCAACCGCCATTGAACCGTCAACATGGCCTGTGGCACTGCCGTGTTGGAACCTGTGTCCGACCGTGTTTGCTAGGAGACTATAAAATACTTGAAGAAAAATTAGAGAAGGACTTTTTGATCATTTTCATTGGAAGAACTTCTGGAGCCCGAAAGTGGAGCATCCAAGAGAAGGGGGATTTGAAGAATATTTTTCTATGCGTCTAATCTTTCTTGTATCTCTCCTCCCTCTTAGTGATTCAACTTTATTTATCTTTTATTTCGCATGAAACTTTAATTTGAACAATTTTGTAATCATGTATCTTATTTTTTTCATCAAATTTGTGGTATTTTATTTGTATGTAGGCTTATAAACAAAGTGATTTATCCTAGTTATGAATTGCTTTTTTGTTTTACATGAATTGCAAATTTATAGATGAAGAAATTGGATGTTTGTGATGATATTTATATGTTCATATTTTGGTGTTAGCTCTCTTTGTATTTCAAATTCCATGATTGAGAGATATGTTGTTTGGATAATTGGATTACGAATAAATGGATTCATGGTATTTTAGAGATAGGATTTCATGAATTTATGTAGTATATAGGGTGCTTCATTTAATGCAAATGTGAGTGTTGTAAATTGTTCGAGAAAAATTTACGCAACTTAGGTATAAATTTTGAATTGCTCGAGAGAGAATTCAATAGATGTTTATCCTTTACAATACAATGAATTTGATAGTTTTATTATTTCATGATTACATAGAATTGAGTTAATGAATGAGTATTTTCATGTGAAGGTTCACAGACTTTCGACTTTTTATCACCTTTAATCTTCCAATGTTTATTTATCCAAGTAGTCATACTTAGTTTAATTTAGGTTAAAAAGCAGTTTTAATTATAAGTATGATAATAGAGTGAGGGTGAGTACGAGTACTTGAAAGGACCCTATGGAATATGACATGAGTTGTAGATTTATCCTATACTATGATTGATAGGTGCACTTGCCTGAAAATTAAATCAGTCTAGCTTATGCCCATATACATAGTTTATACTAGAGCGTAGAATGAATCCGCATCAAGTTATTACTTGTTGCACAAATTAATCATCAGTTTTTTTGGCGCTGTTGCCGGGGATCGTTTTCAATATTTTGAAAGCCTAAACTTTATTAATCTACCAATTTCTGTTTATTAATACATAACTGTAAATTAGTTTATGGAATAATTATATCGCTTAATCTCTGTCTTGTAGTCTGTTAGTCTATGACCAGGGGCAGAAATTCTGGGCTAGCACCATCTCATCCTGACCCAGAGCGAATCATTCGTAACACTAACCAAAGGGATGTGGGAGTTAATACCACAGACATTTCAAACGGAATATCAGAAGAGGATACAGTGAACCAAGGAGAGCTTCATCCGAAAAATTTGGATACCATGGCAAACCAAAATGAGCAAACCATGTCTGACTTTGCTAGACCTAATCTCCAAGGAACTGGGTCAAGCATCGTTACACCACCAATAGGCACCAATAATTTTGAATTGAAGCCTAGCGTTATACAGTTGGTTCAACAGTATGTCCAATATGATGGCTTACAAGATGAAGATCCTAACACACACTTAGCTGGATTCTTAGATATATGTGACACGTTTAAGATCAATGGCGTTTCCAATGATGCCATTCAATTGGGATTGTTCCCGTTTTCACTAAGGCATAAGGCGAAGCAGTGGCTCAATTCATTACCTAGAGGGTCGATTACTACTTGGGATATGATGGTTGAGAAGTTTTTAATGAAGTATTTCCCACCGGCGAAGTCTGCAAAGCTAAGGAATGACATCTCTACGTATGTTCAAATGGATTCTGAATTATTGTACGACACATGGGAATGATTCAAGGACCTTTTAAGAAGATGTCCCCACCACACTATACCTTCATGGCTTCAGATTCAGACTTTCTGCAATGGTCTCAATCCGGCCACTAAACAGATGATTGATGCGGCTAGTGGAGGCACCTTGAACAACAAGACACCTGAGGCTGCTCAACAGTTAGAAGACATGACTATGAACAACTACTAATGGACTACCGTAAGACAAAATCCTAGTAAGCCCGCAGGAATGTATGAAGTGGATGTTGTCACCGCCTTAGCCATTCAAGTGGAGAAGCTTCACCAAAATATGGATAACCTTTCCTTAGCATCACCCTCCATGGTACCTCAACAATGGGACCCTTCATTTAGTGGAATTTCGGCTTGTGAATCTCAAGTGCAAGAGCATGTTGAGTATATGTGTAACAATATCAGACCTCCTTTCAACCAAGCAAATAACTCGTATAGTTCTACATAAAATCTTGGATGGAGGAACCATCCCAATTTATCTTGGGGAGGACAAGAAAATCAAGGAAAACAACCTGTGTTTGGACAACCACAATAACCGGAACCAAGGAAGCCAACATTGGAAGATGTACTTACCAAGTTCATGCAAACTACCGATGTAGCCTTTCGAAATCAAGAGGGTTCAATTCGTAATTTGGAGAATCAGATTGGTTAGCTCGCAAGGATGGTATCTAAAAGGCAACAAGGAACACTTCCAGGAAATACTAAGACAAATCTGAGGGAGCATGCAAAAGCCATTCTATTGAGGAACGAAAAGGAGTTACAAGACCAAAGGCCTACGAAGGAAGCACCCCAAGTGGAGCCTAGCGGGGAAGGACCGAGCGAGATGAACGTGGAACCAATGGAGTATCAACCAGCAGTACCATATCAATTACCTTTTTAAATAATTACATAGTATGGTAAATTTTTATCTATGTTTAAATAATTACATGTCAATTTACCGTTTTCTGAAATCATTCAAATGCCTAAGTATGCTAAATTTCTTAAGGAATTAATTTCAAATAAAAGGAAAATAGAGGAATTATCTTTAGTAACACTTAGTGAGGAATGTTCCGCTATTTTACAAAATAAATTACCAGAAAAACTTAAGGATCCCGGTTCATTTTCAATTTCATGTTTAATCGGTGATTTACAAGTAAATAAAGCTTTAGCGGATTTAGGTGTAAGTATAAATTTAATGCCTTACAAACTATATTTGAAACAAGGTCTAGGAGAACTTAGCCCAACTAGTATGAGTATTCAACTAGCAGATCGATCAGTTAAGTACCCTAGAGGAATAGTAGAGGATGTATTGGTTAAGGTAGATAAGTTTATATTTCCTGCCGATTTTGTTGTTCTAGATATGGATGAAAATATCGAAGTATCACTCATATTAGGTCGTCTATTCTTAGCTACATCTAGAGCACTTATTGATGTTTTTGATGGTAAGTTAGTTATGCGAGTAGGGGAAGATGAAGTCACTTTTCAAATAGGCAATACAATGAAACAATCCTTAGATAATGATGAGTATTGTTATTTTTCTCATGGTGTTGATAACTTTATGACTTCTATGCATTCCAATTTATATTATAGAGATCCTTTAGAAATTTGCATCACTAATTGTTATATAGAAGATGAAAAAAAATGAAGACATTGTTGAACATTTATATCTCCTAGATAATTGTGTTACGATGAATAGAACTATTGAATATAGTTTAATTACACAAGGAGATCGTGAAGGTCTTAAGAATAATACTAAGGATCCACCGATAGTAGAACTAAAAAAATTACCGGATCATCTTGAGTATGCATTCTTAGGAGCTAATTCTTCTTACCCAGTTATTATCTCTTCCAAACTTTCTAATACTGAAAAAGCTAAATTAATAACTGTGCTAAAGAAATGTAAAGGTGAAATAGTATGGCAAATATCTGATATAAAAGGTATTAATCCTAGTTTTTGCACTCACAAGATCCTTTTGGAAAAAACTATAAACCATCTATTCAACCGCAATGTAGGCTAAACCCGAATATGAAAGAGGTAGTTAAGGAAGAGATTATTAAGTTATTAGATGCTGGTATGATATATCCTATTTCAGATAGTTCATGGGTTAGTCCTGTCCAAGTCATTCCGAAGAAAGGTGGTCTAATAGTGGTAGCTAACGATAAGAATGAGTTAATTCCAATGCGAACGGTAACAGGTTGGTGTGTCTGTATTGACTATAGGAAGTTAAACGATGCCACTAGGAAGGACCATTTCTCTCTTCCTTTCATTGACCAAATATTAAAACGTTTGTCAGGACATTCTTATTATTGTTTTCTAGATGGACTTTCTGGATATTTCCAAATTCCTATAGCACTAGAAGACCAGGAGAAAACAACATTCACCTGCCCATTTGCTACCTTTGCCTATATACGTATGCCTTTCGGGTTATATAATGCACGCGCCACTTTTCAAAGGTGCATGCTAGCCATCTTTAACGAATATGTTGAAGATATCATGGAAGTGTTTATGGATGATTTTTCTATTTTTGGTGACTTGTTTGAGTTGTGTTTGAATAATTTAGAGAAAGTGTTTGGTGGTGTGAGGAGACAAACCTAGTACTTAGTTGGGAGAAGTGTCATTTCATGGTACAGGAAGGGTTAGTACTTGGCCATAAAATCTCAACCCAAGGAATTCAAGTAGATAGTGCAAAAATTGAAATCATAGAAAAATTACCACCACCAACCTCCGTTAAGGCAGTGAGAAGTTTCTTAGGACATGCTGGATTTTACAGCCGGTTTATTAAGGACTTCTCTAAAATCGCTAAACCACTTACTAGGCTATTAGAAAACGACACACCCTTTATTTTTGAACAAGAGTGTCTACATGCCTTTGAGTTCTTAAAAGAGAGATTAATTAATTCTCCTAGTATGATCGCGCCTGATTTTAGTCTACCATCCGAGATCATGTGTGACGCTAGCAGTTTTGCAGTAGGATCTGTTTTAGGACAATGCCGAAACAAACACTTTCACCATATTTATTATGCTAACAAAACACTTAATAATGCGCAGGAGAATTATACAACTATAGAAAAAGAACTTCTAGCCGTGGTATTCGCCTTCGATAAATTTAGATCCTATTTAACATTGTCTAAGGTGGTAGTATACACAGATCACTCTGCCCTAAAATATTTATTAGCCAACGGAAGACAAACCTCATTTAATCCATTGGGTTCTTTTATTACAAGAATTTGATTTGGAAATTAGGGATAAACGAGGAGAGAAAAACTTAGCGGCAGATCATCTTTCACGTTTAAAAATCCGCTACGGGCAATGTTAGATGAATCTGAGATTTCGGATACATTCCTTGAGGAATCGTTATTTACCTTATCTACAAAAATAAATCCTGATTATCCATGGTTTGCCGATTATGCAAACTATCTTGTGGCTAAGGTCCTTCCAAAAGAATTTTCATATCAGCAGAAAAAGAAATTTTTCTCTGACTTGAAATATTACTTTTGGGAGGACCCTTTTCTTTTTCGGATATGTGCATATTCCGTTATACAAATGTGTGTATCAGCGGAGAAGGGTTGGAAAATTCTGGAGCAGTGTCATTCAGGTCCTACTGGTGGTCACTACGGAGCCAATCCCTGTACAAAAAGGTTCTTGATTGTGGTTTTTATTGCCCCCTTATATTCAGGGATGCCCAAAGGTATGTGCTTTCATGTGATTCTTGTCAGAAATCATGTAATATTTCTAAATTACATGAAATGCCGCAAAACTTTATTCTTGAATGTGAAGTATTTGATGTGTGGGGGATTGATTTTATGGGATCATTTCCAGTTTCTTATGGGAATAAATATATTTTGGTAGCGGTAGATTATGTATCAAAGTGGGTTAAAGCTCAAGCTTGGCCGACTAATGATAGTAGAGTAGTAATTCGATTTTTGAAAACCATATTTGCACGATTTGGCACACCACGTGCACTTATTAGCGATAGGGGTTCATATTTTTGTAATCTACAGCTAGACAAAGTATTGCAAAAATATGTTGTTACACATAGGATAGCCACTCCTTATCATCCACAAACTAGTGGTCAAGTTGAAGTTTCTAATAGAGAACTTAAAAGGATCATAAAAAAGTCTATAGAAGGGAATAGGAAGCAATGGCTAGAAAACTAAACGATTGTTTGTGGGCATATAGGACCGCCTTCAAAGAACCTATAGGGAACACCCCTTTTAGATTAGTCTACGGTAAATCTTGTCACCTGCCTATAGAATTAGAACACAAGTCATACTGGGAAATACGCTCTTTGAATTTTGATACTAATTCTATAGGGGAGAAACGTAAACTTCAACTTAACGAGTTAGATGAGTGGAGAACTATGGCCCATGAAAACTCCAGGATATATAAGGAGAAGACTAAATTATTTCATGATCGTCACTTGCGCAAACCTAAGACATTCCAGAAAGGTGACCAAGTCCTCCTTTTCAATTCCCGTCTTCGTTTATTCCCAGGGAAGTTAAGGTCTAAGTGGTCCGAACCCTTCCAAGTCAAAGAAGTTTTCCCCTATGGCACAGACCAAAGCCTTATTAAAATTCAAAGAGTTATGGTGAGTTTCCCAAAGATTTCGCTCGTCAAGAATCTTGCCTCCCGCTAGACTAGGATTAAGAGTTATGTAGAATTTTTCTTAGTTACAAAATTTCTGAAAAAATTCTAGTTAAGTTTAGTATAGAAATAAATCAAAAAGAAATCACTTAGGAGGAAATTTCATATTCAGAGGAGGACACGGGTAGGCACACGGCCGTGTGCCCCCCCGTGTGCGTAGCACATGTTCTCTCACCCAGCCGCGTTTCATTTAAAACCTGGAATAGGAAAGATTCATCCCGAGCACCACATGAGTGTGGATGGTCGTGTCTTCAGCCATCAATTTTGCCTATATGCGCCCGAGCAGGACACTAATGAACACACACCTGTGTTACCACTCGTGTGCCTATATACGGGTCATGACCTTGCCATGTTGGAGCCTGTGTCTCATTCGACGATGTCTGTCCCGAGCAGGACACGGCTTGACACCCAGCCGTGGCAGTACCCGTGTCGCTGTTCGACGAAATGCTGCCCGAGCAGGACACGGGCGGTGAATATGGTCGTGTTGTTGACCGTGTCCGCCTGACATTCTGCCACCCCGTGATTTTGACCACACACCCCGACGAAAACTCGTGTTTCACGCGGTTGAGATTCCTCAACATGGGTACGCAAACGGCCGTGTGCGCACCCGTGTTCGCCTTCTTTATATAGGGTCGTGTCACCTTTGTCCTACCCCATTTCCAGGTTTCAGCAATTCCTCCCAGCACCCATTCCCTCCACGACCAGAGCTCGAGTTTGAAGCTTTTGCCTCCAAACTTCGCGGATTCGCCTCCTCTACTCGCCATCTTTCCTCCTAGGTAACATTTATGATTTATGTTTATACTCAACTTCTTTCTCTCCACCCTCTTCTCCAAATTCCCCTTTTATTTTCTTTCCCTTTTGGTTCCAAATTTTTCTTCATCTTTTTTTTAGAAAACAAAAATCCTTGTATTTGTACAGATCATGTCTTCACGATGAGCCCAAGGCGGTCGCCATCATCGCCCGGAGCACCAGGCTTTGTCTACAGAGAGGCGTGACGCCACTGTGCCGATGGAGTTCACTGATGCAGCACACGCAAACTGCTACAACCGCCTCCAGTCAAAAAAAATATCAAGACATCCGAACGATTGACAGGAGCGTATTAGAGGAGATAAATTTAGCAGGGGATGTCAGAGAGTTGATATCTATAATGGGCTGGGAGCAATTTTTTGTTATCGAAGAGTTAGGTTTTAAGGAACTCACGCTCGAGTTCATGTCATCTTTTTACCTAAATCTTAGACCTAATCTCACCGAGCACGCGCACGGGCATGAGGGAGTCATCTCTTTTCGAGTAGGGTGCACTTTTTATACACTCACCCTTCTTCAGTTCACCCAATACTTCGGGGTGTATGAGGACTCGTTCCTCTTTAGTGCTGCCTACCCCGAGCTTCATTTCAACCTCCCCACTCGCGACCTTCTCGGAAACATCTGGAGACGGCTGAAAGTGAGCTGTTAGATCAGGAATACTCTAGAGGGGGAGGGAGGTGAATAGAGTATTCAGGTTTTATAAAATTTTCAATTGATTTTATCTAGTGATGGAATAAAATTAAAAGCATAAATAGCAAACCTAACAACTAACATAGCCACAACAAGAAACAAAAGAAAAGGGCAATCCAGACAACACAAGAATTTATAATGGTTCCCCTAAACTTGGGTACATCCACTCTTCTACCACCCTGGTAGGAATCCACTCAGATTTTTGATCAGGTGTCTGACACCAATGAGCTTTTGATCAGGTTCTCAAAAACCAATCCTCAAGTCTTTTGGTCAGGTGACTTGCAACCAGGAATAACTTTTGAAGGGAGTTATAGCCCTTTATACAGTGGGGGGGGGGTGAGAGATGATTTGGTCTTCTCTTTCTCAATATACAACCGAGAAGACTTGTGGATATTGATTTTAGCAAAGCCCCCCCCCCCCCCCCCCGAGGTATAGAATGGTTCAGAGAGATGGAGCCTTGCTGTAGGGTGATAGGCCTTCAGTAGTTCAGCCTTGATCAGCAGCTATTCAGGAACTTCTTTGACAGATAAAGTTGTAGTTGTCCTTTGAAGTGTCCTGGAGTGTTGAAGACATAAGACTCTTGATTTTGATTTGGTGTTCTTCTTCTTCAGATAGCTGATGATCTTCAGGTCTAGGGCTTCTTGAGTTGCTGTATCAGAATTCAGAAAGAGAGAGCAGAGAATTTCTTGTTGCAGATTAATTGTAATTTTCCTATCTCTGTGACTGTATACTTATGTATTCTCTATCATATTCGTCTGGGAAAGGAGAGGAAAATTGCTTTTATATTTCTTGTCAAAATTCTCTTTCGAAATTTGAAATTCTCTGTAATCAATGCCGACGGCCTTGAGAATAATTTGCATTGATTTATTTCCCCAACTTTCCCATGGAAAAACGGCAAGCAATAATCCTGGAGAAGATCATAATCAATGCTCTGTCTAACGGTTATATTCTAGAGAATATTTGAGCATTAATTACTCAGGAATTATTGTAGTAAGAAGGGGACAGAAGGATGGAAAATAACTAAGTCTGGATTCGTCGAACTGATAACAGAAATCATCGAGCTGAGTTCACAGTTCGTCGAGCTGAGTTGCTGAGTTCGTCGACCAGATGACTTCTGTTCGTCGAGCTGAGTTCCAAGAGCATCGAGCAGAGAGCAGAACTATATTCTCTAGAAACTTTGCCTTTTCTGTATATGGAGTTCGTCGAGCTGATAACTGGTTTCGTCGAACGAAGTTCAGTAAAATATTTCTGGACTTAAAATAATTTCAGATGCTTCTGGATGAAAGTGTTGAAGTGAAGTATCCAGAATTCGTCGACCTAACAATTGGTTTCGTCGACCTGAGAATTTGCTTCGTCGACCATAGAACCACTAACTGCTGCTTCATAACTCTTGCTAAAGTGGTCAAAGTTCCTCGAGCTGACAATCCTGAATTCGTCAACTAGAGATGATTCTGGACTTAGAAAAAATTGAGAAACATCTGGAATAACAAGTTAAAGTAGAGAACACAGAAATCATCGAGTAGTGAACTAAGTTCGTCGACCTGAGTCTAGAGGACAAAGTCTGGACTTAGAATGCTGAAGGTAGAGTCCAAAGATCGTCTACTTGAGAATCCCGTTCGTCAAGCTCAGCCCAGAGAATTTTCTCTAAGATCGTCGAGCTGAGCACGACAATCGTCGACCTGAATTTGACGAACGTCGAACTCATTTTACTGAGTTTGAAATCTCTAAGTCTTTGTAGTCTCTGGCAGTTTAATGATGTCTTGTCCTTGTAGTGTTGATTCTAAGGACTTGGCCTAGACTCTAGGACACAACTATGACCCGGGCTATACATATTGGGTCAAATAATCCTAACCTAGTTAACCTAGCCCAAATCAAACTAGGGATCCAACAATCTCCCACTATTTGGGTGAGGTCACTAATTACAGACGCAGACTAGAACTGAAAATAAACAAAGCAAGAAAGCATATATCTGGCAGAGATCAATAACATATGCAACAGATATATATATATATATATATATACAGATGAGCTTTGTTCAAAAATAGAAAGCAGTTTTAAAAAACATAACAGAAATAAAACAGACCAGAACTCATTTCTTTTATTTCTTTTCCTTTGGCTTTTCTTCTTTGCTCTTGTCTCCTATCTTAGTGAATACAATCTCTCTGTTAGGACCAGACGCTTGCACTTTAGTCATGGTCATGTCAGCAGCCCCTATAATCTTCAAAGATGTGGCTCTGGAGACAACTGCTTCTTGGTGCAATTTCATATAATCATCAACATTGAAAAACTTGTTAGCTTTCTCATACCTCTTAAGCTCTTATTTCTTGTACTTTGACATTGTTGTATATTCTGAGGGATCCCTTCCTTCAGCTTTAGCTTTGTTAATCATAGAAAGGCCACCTAGTTCCTGGAACCTGGCCATCCTAGCTGATGTAGCTGTCTCTGGATCTTCAAATGGTACAGGAGGAGAAGGAGGTCTATGGGAACTTTCAGCTTGTTGATGTTGAGAGAATTTTTACTATTTTTGTTGTTACTGTTGTTGATGAGGATGTTGCTACTTGCCAGAAGGATATTGTCTTTGATGGTTACTTGTTGAGGAGGAGGGCCTACTCTGATGTCTTTGATAAGTTTGAAATTGAGTAGGCCTTTGAGAAGATGTGCCTGAAGCACCAACAGCTAGAGGAGGAGGTGGAGGACGGTCCCTTCTGTATTTCTGAGTTGGAGGAGGGGAGTATCTTATATTCTTTTCCTTTCTTTCTATTCATTTTTGGATAACCACATTCAAGCTGTCATCCTTTTATATGGAGTTATCTTTTGAAGGATATAGTAGGGAGTGTCATTGGTTGGGTTTAGTTTAGGAGCAGGAGGAGGTGGAGCTTTCCTCTTCTTAGATACTTTCTTCTTCTTGGGTTCATCATCAGAATCCTCATCCTAATTATCATCATCATCATCATATCCTTGAGGGTTATCATATAAATCATTTAAAGCTTTCAGAGCCTCAGCAAAAATAGCAGGCTTCTCAGGTTTAGATGGAGCTGGAGGAGAAACTTCAATAGGAGCTTGAGCTGGAGAAGAAACTTCGACGGGAACTGGAGAACTAACTCTGACAGTGCTTTCAGCAGCTGCCTTATTCTCTTCTTCAATGTCAGTAAAGATCAAGACATCCAGATTTGGCATTGGAGAGTCATCCATAACAAAACTAGGGGCAGAGATAATTTTTCGAGGGGATGGGATGACTACAGGTTCTGGAATAACAAAACTGTCTCTTAGTTGCATGGCAACTTTAGGACTAATAGGGGAGGAGTATGGAACAATAGCCAAGGATGGCTTAGTGTGATCTGCTGGAATGAAACTCAAAAATTAATTATCTAAAATTTTCAGCAAATATGCTAAATCTACTGTGGGATTAATGATGAAATCACCAACAGTAATTATTTCTTCTGGAGCTGACTCTTCTATATCCATGTCAGTCTCAATAAAATTAATGAAATCAATCAAATCTGTATCTATAAACTCTGTATCTACTGCTGTTGCTACTGCCTCTGCATCTGCTGGAGCTGGAGCTGCTGTAACTGTTGCTATTACTGGAGTTACTGCAGCTTCATCATCAAGCATCTCCCCCTGCCTGGTTTCAGTAAGAACTGGAGCCAGGCCCCTAAATGATGAGGGAGCAGTAGAAAGGGCAGAGATCTGGGCAGAGAGATAGGAAATGGAAGTAGCAAGAGGTGTAATGGCCTCTGTTATGAGAGCTTTGAGGAGGGGTGTGAGGAGAGCAATGACAGATGAGATGGTGGAGGAATCCAGTGTTGGAGTTGCAGTTGGTGTTTCAGATGGTGGTTGAGTGGAGACATTTGGAGGGATGGTAGATGTTGGTGAGGATGGTGGGATGGCATCTTGCATGTGGTCATCCTGGATGGATTGATTTAGATGAGGGGGAGTATTGGGAGGAGTTGACAGTAGATTGAAGGATGGTATGGAGGATAAGTGTGGTGGAAGAGGTGATTATGGTGGTTTGGGAGAAGGTGAAGGTTGATGATAGTCCTAAATAGGGGATGAGGGGATGTTGGTAATATCTAAGGGTGGGGAATCATGAGCAGTTGGCTGGGGTTGTGATTGTTGTTGGGGTTGTTGTTTAGTCTGAGGTTGAGGTGGGAGGACTGTTGTGTGAGGTGTAGAGGGTAGTTGAGTTTCGAGTACTGGAAGAGATGGTGAGGATGGAATGATGTCTTCAGTAGGGTGGGGAATGGCTGTAACAGCCCTTGTGCTTTCAGAAGCTTTGGGGGCAGAGGAGGAGGACTTAGAAGGCTTTGTTATTGTCCTCTCCCACTAGCCAAACAAGGCACAAGTAAGCCCTTTGCTTGCATTTATGAATATGGTCGGGGAGACCAGTGATTCAGCAGCTTTTTCTTTCAAAAAGATCCCTAGGATCCTTGCAAAGCACACTTCCTTGTTATTAGTCTTTTTCTTTATTAGATCAAAGATGATCTGTGCCCAGTTCACCTTCTTCTTGTTAACCACTGCACACATGACCAAAAACTGATGCCTGGTAATATAATCATGTGCAGTGTGCTTACCTAGCAAGACTTTCCCAACAATATCTGCAAGAAATTTGTATTCTGAAGATAAATGTTTCTTCAACAATTTATTAGGGTTATCTCCAACATAACCCATCATGCTTAACATCATATCATATTCTTCAAAATCTATTTCCAGTTCTTCTTCTCCATTATTCAAACCAAAGATTTCAGTTAATACGGCAGGAGATAGGGAGATAGCATTACACGCAATTGTTCCAATCATTGTTTTTTCTTCTGTTGTCGATGATGTATTGACCCATTCTCTTATCTCAGTTCCAGATAATTTTACACTTGTTGTCATCAAATTCTTCTTTTGTTGATCTTCCATAAGTTGCAGAATGGTCAGAAATATCGGATCTGAATGCTGAAATGAATCAAAGTCAACATCAAATCCGGTGCTGAACTTCATCACAACCAATGTTCCCGCTGGAATTGCCATGAAATCACCTGCAATAGAGAAAAACGACGATCAAGTGCAAGGAAACCGAAAGCGTAGGATGGAGGTCGAAGAAAACCTAAATATAGGGTTTTCAGGAATATGAATCGACAAACTCCGTTCCACGAAAGTTAAAACATTCTTCGATCTGGGTTCGATGAAATAATTTAGAGTAAAACAATTCATCGAGCTCAGTCTAAAGATTTGAAGACATTCCGTTGAGCTCCGTTCGACGAAAGTTTTCTGAAGTGGATTCGTCGATCTCCGTTCAACGAAAACAACTTCACTCACAGAGAGTTCGTCGACCTCCATTCGACGAATATCTCCTGAACTTTCCCTAGTTTGTCGATCTCCGTTCGATGAACTCTGGAAAATTCATCGAGTGCACACATAAAGTAAACCAAATCTTCTCCATTAATCATTCCAAGCTGATTTATAAAGAATAAGTGATTTCTCTCATCCAGAGGTTTGGTGAAAATATCAATTCTTTATAAATCAGTATAGGTATAGTAAAGTTTAATTTTGTTTTGTCTACACACTCTCTTATGAAATGATGCCTAATGTCTATATGCTTGGTCCTACTGTGATGTACTGGATTCTTTGTTATGGCAATAACACTTGTGTTATCACAAAGTAGAGTTGAATTATTTAAGTTGAGACCATAGTCTAGCACTTGGGATACCATAGGACTAGACTTGGACAACTATTTATATATCTCAAAATTCTTTTTAGGAAAATTAGATGAGATTCTTTAGGGTTCACTTGGAACCTAGCACAAAGGCATGTGGCAAACATAATATCAGGTCTGCTTGCTGTAAGATATAGTAGGGACCCAACAATGCCCCTATATAATTTTTGGTCAACAGGTTTCCCATGTGGATCAGAGTCAATTACAGCATTTGTAGCCATTGGTGTTTTCTTTGCTGTGGCATCAGCCATCCCAAACTTTTTGATAAGCTCTTTTGCATATTTAGCTTGAGAGATGAAGATACCATCAGGGAGCTGTTTCACTTGGAGACCAAGGAAGTAGGAGAGCTCACCCATGCTACTCATTTCAAATTTTGAATGCATGAGGTCAGAGAACCTCTTGCATAATTTGGAATCAGTAGACCCAAATATGATGTCATCCACAAATATTTGTATTAACAATGTTTGGTCCTTATGATGTCTAGTGAAAAGTATATTCTCTACTATGCCTCTAATGAACTTATGCTCTATCAAAAAGCTAGCTAAAGTCTCATACCAAGCTCTTGGAGCTTGCTTTAGACCATAAAGAGCTTTATGGAATTTAAAAACATAAGAGGGGTGAGTTGGAGAGACAAAAAATGGGGGTTGTTCAACATAAACCACTTCTTTAAGTACTCCATTTAGGAATGCACTCTTCACATCCATCTAATACACCTTGACTCTCTTGTAGGCTACATAGGCAAGGAATATTCTGATTGCCTCTAACCTTGCCACTGGTGCAAAGGTTTGGTCATAATCTATTCCTTCCTATTGCATATATCCTTGAGCAACAAGCCTAGCCTTGTTCCTCAATATTGTACCTTGGGCATCCAATTTGTTTCTGTATACCCATTTGGTTCCAATTACTGGATAGTCTTGTGATCTTGGAACCAAATCCCAAACTATACATCTCTCAAATTGGTTTAATTCCTCCTGCATTACAGTGATCCAGTGGGGACCTTGGTCTGCATCATGAATGGATAGAGGTTCAACCTGAGAAAGAAAACAGGCATGCATCAAATCTTGGTTGAGTTGATGCCTTATCTGTACACATGCTGATATGTCTCCAATCACTTGAGATCTGGGATGATCCCTTAGTGTGACAAGATCAGTGGGTGGAGTTGGTTCTGCAACAGCATTAAGAACTAATTCCTATTGTGGAATTATGTTTGCTGTTGGGGGAAGATCAATTCCTTCAGTGCCTTCATCTTCACTTTCTTCAATGACTTGTGGAGAAGGATGTGTTGGAACCTCTTGGGTAAGGTTTAGTCCATCCAAACTATCACACAAGTGAGGTACCTGCAAAGTGCTTTTGGTAGAAATCTCTTTCTCCTTGCAAGACATGATAGCTTCATCAAATATAACATGAATAGATTCTTCAATTTTTAGAGATGATTTATTAAAAACCCTATTGACTTTGCTTACTTGGGAATATCCTAGAAAAATTCCCTCTTCAGCGTTAGCCTCAAACTTTCTAATGTATCTTTTGTTATTGTTGTGAATATAACATATACATCCAAATACTTTAAAATAGTTGATTTTAGGTTGCTTCCCTTTAATTAATTCATGGGGAGTCCTGTTCTTTAGTTTATGTATCAGGATTCTGTTCAGGACATAATTTGCAGTGTTCACAGCCTCTGCCCAAAAGGTTAGTGGCATGTAAGCATCTTCAAGTAATGTCCCTATAGCTTCAATTAGTGTCCTATTTTTACTTTCAGCTAGCCTATTTTGTTGGGGATTTCTAGGAGCTGAGAAGCAGTGTCTGATACATTCCTTCTCATAGAACTCATGCATAAGAAGAGACTCAAACTCTATGCCATGATCACTTCTGATCAATGCAACATGAGTAGAGAACTCAATCTGTATGGTCCTGAGAAAATCTGTAAGAACCTTAAAGGTATCTGACTTAGATCTCAGAAAGGATACCCAAGTGAACCTGGAGAAGTCATCCACAATAACCAAGGTATAGGATTTCCCTCCTAGGCTTTGTACAACAATGGGTCCAAAGAGATCCATATGTAGCAAATACAAAATCCTAGGTGAATCACTTTTATTAACAGATTTAAAACTAGATTAAGTTTGCTTGCCTACTTGACAAGCCCTGCAAAGGCCTTCCTTCTTATAGGGACCAAAAGGTAGACCTCTCTAACAAGGTTATCTTTTGATATCCTAGCAATGTTTTTCAAGTTTACATGACCTAGCCTTTTATGCCATAAATCATTCTGGTTACTAATTAAATTGAGTAAGCAGATATCAAAATTGGCAGAAAGAAAATCAACTAAATATATGTTACCTTGTCTATTCCCAATTGAAATAGTTTGTTTTTCTTTATTAGCAATAGTGCAAGATGATGAGTTAAAGTGTACCTGATAACCTTTATCACATAACTGACTTATGGAGATGAGGTTATGCTTGAGTCCTCTTACATATGTTACTTTATTGAAGGTGACTTCTCCAATCTTCACTTCTCCAAAACCTTCAGACTGGCCACATTTTGAATCACCAAAGATAACCTTTGGTCCTAGCTTGGACTTATAATTGGTTAAGATATCCTTGCTGCTAGTCATATATTTGGAGCATCCACTGTCCAGGTACCATGTTTGATTATTTACTGGACAGCTCTTCCCCTGCAATGAAAAACAATTAATTGTTCTTGACCCAGGTTACCTTGGGTCCTTTGTATTGTTGATATGAAAAACTAGATATAACAAAGAATTCTGGTTGAAATTTATATTCTAGAGGGTGATATCTTCTAGGTGGTGTTACCCAATCAGCTACAGGGTTAAATGGTTTTCTAGAATTATTGGAGTTGCTGTTATAATTAACATTCATGTTAAGTCTTTCTGGGTTCGACGAATTTCTGTGAGTTCGTCGATCAGAGTTCGACGAATTGGGTTGAGATCGTCGATCTCTGCCTAGAGAATGAACATATTCATTTTCAGTGCCCCACATTTGTCGACCTCTGCTCGACGAACCATACAGAGTTCGTCGATCGCAGTTAAACGAATAATTATAGCTATAGTTTGTGTTCATCATTAGTCGAGTGGGGTTCGATGAACAGGCAGCATTTCGTCGATCTGAGTTTGATGAATTCTGCTGAACCTTGTTTTTAGTTAATGTTTTCTAATTTTTGTTGTTTTGACCTATTGATTTTGTCATTTCTTCTTTGGTTTGTTATAATTTATTATTTCTTTCCCTTTTTCAGAGACAAATTTAATAGGGGTTGACAAAATATTTTTCTTGAGAATGGGGGGCAAACTTGATGAAGCACCCAAGCCTAGCTTGCCATTAAGCCTGACATTTAGAGTGCTTGTGATGTCCATCAGCTTGAGGCTTCTCCCGTTGAAGGTTTCCTCAAGTTGTTTAGCCTCACATAACTCAGTTTTTAATAATATGATTTGTTCATTAGCTAAGGTTAATTCATCCTTTAACCTATTGTTTTCTGAGTTAACATTCTCTAAGTTTCCTAATTTTTCCCTAAGAGTCTTGATTTATTTTTCTGAGTTGATTAAATCTATGCACATGGTTTTGAATTCAAATTTAAATGCATTAGAACTGTAATCAAAGGAAGATAATACCTTGTTAGCCTCAGAATCTGAAACTGCTTCATTGTCTTATTCTTCTTCTTCAAAATGGCTCCTGTAGGCATCAATGGCCATGAGGCAAACCTCTTTGGCCCTTGACTCTTCTTCATCTTGACTGGAGCTGGAGGATGATGATTCATCCTCAGTTTCACTCCAAGATTCAGCCACAAAACCTTTCTGCTTCTTCTTATATTTGCTGGAAGAAGGTCTGTTGATGTGCTGTCTTCTTTTTCTTTTTCTCTTCTCTTCTCCTTATTCTGATTCTCTGGATACTCAGAGATGAAGTGTCCAGGTTTTCTGCAACCAAAACACATCACTTATTTAGTTGGTGTTTTGTCAAACCTTGGTTTGTCATCCTCCCTTGATGACTTTCTCCTGAAATCCTTTCTTGCCATTTTGTAGAATCTTTTGGCAAAAACGCTCATCAGCTCTTCATTTGTGGTTGGATTATCTGTCTCCTCAGCAGCCTTGAATGCAATGCTTTGCTCTCTTCTTTCTAGAGGAGGTGTTCTTTGCTCAGCTGCCTCTCTGGACTTGATCAGCTGTTCATAGGACTTAAGCTTGCCTAATAGAGATTTAGTGGAGATCTCATTTAGGCTTCTGGCCTCCTTGATAGGCCAGATCCTTGAATCCCATGAGCTTGGGAAGCATATAAGGATCTTATCATTCACCTCATTGAGGGTGATGTCCTTGTCCAAGGTTTTTAGCTCATTGATGATTGAGCTTAACCTATTGTACATATCAGCTACTGTCTCAGCTTCTTCTTTCTTGAATTTTTCATATAAGGATATGAGATTGGATCTCCTATCCTTCCTTTCATCTGCTGATCCAGCCACCATTTGATTTAGGGAGTCCCAAATGGCTTTGGCTGAGGTCCATTCAGCCATCTTTTGAAAGATATCATCTGACATTGTTTGTGCCAATATATTCATTGCTTTAGCATCAGCACCTATGGCCTTCTTCTGAGCCTCAGTCCACTCAGGTGGTGGAACTGCATTTGTGCTTGAAGTTGTTGTAGATGTAGATGCAGTGGCTTGAGGAGGACCTGTCAAGATGGAATTGTAGATATCTTCATCAATAGAGTTCATATACAATTTGATTCTTGCCTTCTAGATGGCAAACCTATTTAGGTTGCAAACTGGAGGTCTGGTGCTTGCATAGTCTTTGTTCTATGCCATTATTGTGTATATAATCTAAATAAAAATAAAGATAAAAGATGAAATCTGATCTAACACAGGATCTTTGGTTCAAGGGTTAGCTTGTACACCAAGGAATCCAAGCTCTGATACTAATTGAAAGTGAGCTATTTGATCAGGAATACTCCAGAGGAGGGGGGGTGAATAGAGGATTCAAGTTTTATAAAATTTTCAATTGATTTTATCTAGTGCAGGAATAAAATTAAAAGCATAAACAGCAAACCTAACAACTAACACAGACACAACAAGAAACAAAAGAAAAGGGCAATCCAGACAATACAAGAATTTATAGTGGTTCCCCTAAACTTGGGTACATCCACACTTCTACCACCCTGGTAGGAATCCACTCAGATTTTTGATCAGGTGCCTGACACCAATGAGCTTTTGATCAGGTGCTCAAAAACCAATCCTCAAGTCTTTTGGTCAGGTGACTTGCAACCAGGAATAACGTTTGAAGGGAGTTATTACCCTTTATACAGTGGGGGGGGGGGTGAGAGATGATATGGTCTTCTCTTTCTCAATATATAACTGAGAATACTTGTGGATATTGATTTTAGCAAAGGTTCCCCTGAGGTGTAGAATGCTTCAGAGAGATGGAGCCTTGCTGCAGGGTGATAGTCCTTCAGTAGTTCAGCCTTGATCAGCAGTTATTCAAGAACTTCTTTGACTGATAAAGTTGTAGGTATCCTTTGAAGTGTCCTGGAGTGTTGAAGACAGAAGACTCTTGATTTTGATTTGGTGTCCTTTATGCACCTCTTTATTTTTTTCCACCCAGTGCCTAAGAGTTGCCAGGGTGAGAGGATGTGAAGCCACTTTATCTTTAATTATGACTAATGGTTGCTACGCCTATCATTTTAGGAGGACACCCCGTAGATAGAGCAGCAGCAGCACCTCATACAGGAGGGAGGCCAGGCCAGGGAGACAAGGCCTGACACTACGATACCTTCACTTCCCTCTATGATAAACTTGAGGTTTTAAGCATTTTGTTGTAGCCCTTCTAGCAATTTTTGTACTCTGATATTTATAAGAGCTTTTGTGTAGCTTTCTGTGTATTATCCTGGACTTTTACTTTTATGGATCAAGAGTTCTGGGTTTTTCTTTTATTGATGGGTTGGCAATGTGATATTGGTGATTAGCTGGCAGAATAGGCATCTTGTCATACAGGTCAGCTCATGTGATGACGCTACCGCAAGGCGACTGTTATGGGAATAAGACTCCCCTCAGCCATGTCTTGTGTTTTGGGAGGGGGGTCATACAAATGGTATCAGCTTGCAATGATACTGAGATAAAGAAATCATTGAACGATGGTGCTACCCCCACTCAATTATTCAATTTGAGGGTAACCTGACTTATTGGAAGCTATGGTGTGCCCATGTGTGATTCACACTAAGTATGTCCACTTGATACCCAATGATTAGGCAACCTAATCTTAAGTTTGTACCTTCACGTGTACATTCTGGCATGTACTGAGCCACTAATGAGAACTCCCGTCCCTCCGAACTCCACTCCTTTTCAGCAGTCTAAGCTGGGACAGACATTGACTGTGATTTTAGATGCCTTTAGGTCTAACCAAGCACCGGTGCAGTAGCAGGTCCCGGGCTCAAACTAACTGAGCACCTACCGAGCTCTCTCTCCTCCTAATTATCAGGTGATAAAGTCGGCAGTTCACACAGAGGAGTAGTTGGACTTAGTGTAATATTTGATGGATGGTATTTGATGCTCTGCCAACATGGTTGTTAATTTAACAGTTTTTTCTTACACTTGTATGCCAAGAGCTGTTGAATTTTTAACACCTTTCTAGGTTTGTTGACTCCAATGACTTGGCTGATCGCGGTTATGCGAAGTGATTCAACAAAGGTTTGCGAGACACCCTTAGACAGGCTCTCTTATTTATAACTGACTCGAGCCTGGCTCTGATTTTAAAGATGGCAAAAAGATTAGAGGCGGACAACCTTGGGGTCCAGGCTAGTGGAAAGAGACCAATAGAGGGTGTAATGGAAACAAGGCCCAGTATGAGGAGGCAACATACCAGGGGCAGAGAAGGAAACCAAAGATGGGGCGGAGGACGTTTCCGTATAATTTTAGGATGGAGTAGTCGACTCCATAGTTAGCACTGCCCCCACCCTAACAGTTCTAGGAATATCAGCAGCCTAGGGAGACCTTCATGGATGGTTGCTTCCATTATCACCAGCCAGGCCACATTTTGTGCTTCTTCCTGCAACTGGATGGGAATGTTCCAAATCATCTTATATTTCCTCTAGCAGCTCAGCAAGGATGAGGACATGGATGAGGATGAGGACCACATAGTAGGAATCCTGGACCTACTCGAGAGCAGGTGTTTTCTTTAGATATAACTCAGGAGAGGGACCCATGGGATGTTATCGCATCATATCCTCCATGATATAACTACTCTCTCCGTCTAACCATTTGTCTGCGGATGATAGGCGGTGGAACACCTCAAATCAGCACCCAACCATTCTTGTAAATTTTACAAAAGCGAGACGTAAACCTGGAGTCTCGATCTGATACAATATTAACAGGCACTCCATGTAATCTGATGACCTCATCCAAGTATAACTCAACTATTTTCTTCATGGAGTTGTCGATCTTTAATGGCGTGAAGTGAGCACACTTCGTTAGTTTGTCCACTATAACCCAAAATGAATCGTATCCTCGGGGAGATGTCGACAATCCAGTAATAAAATCCATTGAAATACTCTGCCACTTCCAACTTGGAATTTCTAAGGGTGCCAACTTGCCTCCAGGACTTCCATGATTGTCCTTAACTAGCTTGCAAGTAAAACATTCTGATACAAACTTAGCTATATCTCCTTTCACACCATACTACCAAACGATCTGCTTAAGATCCTTATACATTTTAATGGAACTGGGGTTGTAGGCAACACTAGAACCATGCACCTCTTTACATAACCTAACTTGAATATCCTCAACTGGGGGGGAATACAAAATCTATCGCGGTACTTCAAAGTACCCGCGTCATCAATCGAAAAATCTGGTAGTTCCCCTTTCACAGTTCTATTATAAAGGTGCAGCAAATCGGGATCATCCCTTTGATATAACCTTGTAAGTGTAATCCAAGAAGGCTCTAATACTTCCAAATTGTTGGACGAGTCGCTACTCCCCACTGATATATCCATCAAGAGAAATTACTCCACCAGCGAATCTATAGAAAGGTTAAAAAATTTCGCTGTCTTCCGACTCAGGGCGTCGGCTACCACATTAGCTTTACCCGGATGGTATTGGATCTCAACATCATAATCTGCAGCATACTCTAACCATCTCCGCCGGCACAAATTCAGTTTTTTTGAGTGAAGACGTACTTCAAACTCTTATGATCGGTATAAATCTTGCACAGAACGCCATATAATAGATGTCTCCATAACTCCAAGGCGTAGATCATAACTGCGAACTCTAAATAATGCGTAAGGTAGTTCCTCTTATATATATTTAACTGCTTAAACCCGTACGTGATCACTTTGCCCTCTTGAATCAACACACAACCAAGTCCAGCGTGAAATGCATCCACATACACAGTATACTCTATTCCTTCGATATGCAAGGCCAAAATCGGAGCAGTGCACAATATCATTTTTAATACCTGAAAAGGCTCTTCAAACTTATCGCTCCAAATGGAAGTTGTGTGCTTCTGCGTCAATTTATTCAATGGCGCATACAACATAGAAAGACCTTCCACAAACCTTCTATAATAGCCAGTTAGCCCTAGGAAGCTCCTTATGTCTTTGGGAGTAGCAGGTTTATTCCCATCTATAACAGCAACTAACTTTTCTGGGTCCACAAAAATTTCGTCCTTATAAATCACGTGATCCAAGAAGGAAACTTGGGGCGACCAAAACTCACATTTTCTCAGCTTAGCATACAACTTATGCTCCCTCAAGGCAGACAAAACTAGATGCAAGTGTTATGTATGCTCTTCAGCACTGCGGGAGTATACCAGAACATCATCTATAAACACGACCACAAAACGGTCCAGGAAATCCTTAAACACTCTGATGCGAATTTATTTTTGCTCTATGTAAAAACTATATGGATAGGCATAAACTAGATTGATTTTAATCTCAGGCAAGTGCACCTATCGATCATAATATAGGAGAAATCTACATCTTGTGTCGTATTCTACATGGTCTTTTCAAGTACTCGTACTCACTCTCACTCTATTATCATACCTATAATTAAAATTGATTGCTACCCTAAATTAACCTAACTATGACTACTTGGATTAAGATACATTGGAGGATTAAGGTTAGTAAAAAGCAGAAAATCTAAGAATAATCACATGAGAATAATAACCGATTAATTCAATTCTATGTAATCACGTAATAACAAGATTATCAAATTCGTTATATTGAAAGGATTAAACATTTATCGAAATTTCTCTCGAGCAATTCAATACCTAAACTTAAGTTGAGTAAATTTTCTCTCGAACAATTCACAATACTCAAATTTGCATTAATAATAAGAAACCTATCTAATACATAAATTCATGAAATCCTATCTCTAAGATACCATGAGTCCAATTATCTGTATTACCATTATCCAAACAACATATCTCTCGATCATGCAATTTGAAATACAAAGAGAAGGAACATTAGAACATGAACATATAAACATCATCACAAACATCTAATTTCTCAATCTAGAAGTTTGGAATTCAAATAAAACAAATTCTAATTGCATGCCTAATATCAATCTCGTTGTTAGAACGCATACATACGAATAAAATACCCAAATCTAACATAAAAACTAACATACATGATTACCAAATTGTTCAAAAAAATATGTCTCATGCGAAATGTAAAAAATAAAGTTAGATCCACTAAGAGAAGGGGAAGATTAAAAGAGATACATGAAGATTAAAAGCATACGGATTATCTCCTTTGATCTCCCCACCGCCGAATGCTCTACTTTCATCCTCCAGAAGTTCTCCAAGTTCTTCAATCCAAAAGTCTCTATTCTATTTTTCCTATAGGTTTTATAGTCTCCTTGTAAACAGGGTCGAACACGGGTTCCAACACGGCCGTATCACAGGGCGTGTGGGCGGTTCTAAGGTAGTTTAACATGAAAAGATGTGTCTGGTCATGGGCCATGTCATTTGACACGGCTGGGAACATGGTCGTGTTGTTCTTCGTGGCTCCACACACCGCTTGGTTCAGCAGCATGCCCGATAAGGACACAGGTAGGGACACGACCGTGTGCCTACCCGTGTAGTGCTTTGACTTCTCTTCCAATCCTTGTGATCTTTCCTGATAAGGACACATGTAGTGACATGGGCGTGTTCCTACCTGTGTGTGCCAAATTCCAGTCCTGTCCTCAGTCATGTTGCATCCGTGAACATATTTTTTTGCTTCAAGACTTTTAGTTCCAAGGACTTGCAATACCTGCATTAAAAGGCATACAAATTATTAACTATTTTCGCACAATTATGACAATTGGAGGTATACAATAGTGGACATGATTACAAATATGATAGTAAAAAGGCATATATAATTGTGCTCATCAAATACCCCCAAACTTTAGTGTTTGCTTGTCTCTAAGCAAACTAATTCAAACACTTGGGTTACCGATAGGTAATTTTTCTTTCGCATGCTGATTGCTATGAATTTAAAGAGAAATTTGATTTTGTAATTGTATAGGAAATGATATAGTAGACTTTTCTAAATATAACTTTATCTTAAAATTCCTCCCATATATCTCTTTACTATCTTTCACTCTTTCTTAGAAATAGAATTACAATCATCCATAAATGTGAGGAGAAAATAACAATCTTAATAAGATAGGCATTAGTGTTTCAAAATTTAAAAGTATCAATATTGATACTCATAAGCTTGCATGTTCACACCCTCTTCACAGCACTAGTTAGAATTAGTAAGGTTGGATCCTTAGGATTTGTATTATGGTGTAACCTTTTGGCTTAGGATATAAGATTATAGGTGGGGTAATCAAAGATAAATGTGATGGTTCATATCACACCTAAATAATGATTGAGCCTCTTACAGGGTAATTACCCTAACATACATCAATATTATAAAAGCACCCCCAGACTTCACAATTATTATACTTCCCACATTTTTTCTTTCTTTTTCTAATGGATACTCTATATTTCTGTTAGTTTTTTTTTCTAATCCAAGGGTCCATAGTAGGGATCATTTCAAGTGGGTGTACACGCACTCAGTGTACATATCACTATATTTTTTTCAAGTGTCCATAGTAGGGATCATTCCAAGTGGGTGTACACACACTCAGGTCACATATCACTACAAACAAACTCATTCCATGAAGGTCTCAATGATAGGTGTGCTAATAGGTAAGGATTTTTGGCCTTGGTAAATTTTAGTAGTAGAGTATCAAAAGGCATAGGGAGTAGGTCCAAATTGGGTGTACAAGGGTATAATGTTTAGGGTTTTGGGCTTGCAAAGCTCAAGCTATCCAAAGGGGGGCCTAAGTCATTTCCTCCCCTAACTAACTAACTTATGTGAATTTTTGGAGGATCGCTAGGGGCAAGTTCTGGAGACCAATAAAGGGTATTCTTCATTTTGAGTCTCTAATACCAAATTATCAAACTGTTACACTCATCGACTTGCTTTATTATAGATAATTATATTTCCTAAAATAGAGTGATTATTAGTTAATAATATAGAGGACTAATCCTAAAAATAAGTTATATAGAGAAAATTAAACTAAAAAATTTTTATACATAATTACTAAACGACATATTTGACCACTCAATGAGTCTACTGTAATTCATTTTAATCAGCTTGCGAAAGCAAATTAACTAGTTATAATCTCAAATGAGTGAATTAATGAAAGCTTACAAAGAAGCAACAAAAAAAGAATTTTTTTATTTGGGGTGGGGGGGGGGGGGTTAACAATAATGAGTACTATGCTAGCAAAAATAAAACCAATTGTAATCATGTCCAGCACTGAAATATTAAAATTGAAGAACATAACATCCACCCCGAGCCTTAAAACTTGCAATGTGCTCAATGCAACGTAGAGAACAGAGAAAACAAAGACACCAATATGTAAAGAACTAACTATCAATAAAATAAAAGTGTCTCCTTCAAATTACATCATAGATGAGTACAAGAAAGCAAAGTATAGAACATCTGAAGTTATATGACTAAATATATAAAAAAAATACAGAGAAATCAAGATTAATAAGCTGGTGCAGTAGAATCAGAAGGATCATCGGGGAGGTGAGAGGAGCTGGTAGCTGTCGAAGCTGGAGGAGAGATCCTCAATTGGTCCCTGATTTGATCTATGGAATCCTCTGTCCGACTCTGAGATTCCTCAATACGCTGTAAGCGCGGTGAGAGCTCGATCTCATAAAGTGCTGGAAGTCACGCGAATACTGCGAGCGCAATCAAGGAGGAGGGGCAGAAGACTCTCCCTAAGTATAAGTAGAGTGGAGTGGAGGAACTAGAGGCTCATCGAGATCATGATCGACATCGGCATCATCATCGTCATCATGAGCAAAGTGAGGGTCGTGCCTCGCTATGGAGTAAAGAGTTCCACCCTGACCCTAGCGGGCGGTGACAAGGCAGAGAGATCAGAGCGAAGCCATCATGATAGGGACAGTCTTTGTTACCACGATCATTGGGGGAATCGATGAAAAGATGTTCATATTCTTAGCCAGGCGAGTAATGTAGGGTGCTACACAAATAGACCCAATACGTGAGTTATCGTCCTGGTGATGAATGAACTGCGCTCACATAAAACCCAGATGAATGTGGTAGTGCGATGACATACTATAGAGATACAACATGTCCTGCCTACTCACGACACCGGAGCTTTCACCCCGGCCACTGAAGGTGTGACTCAGAAGATGATGTATGTAATGGAGAGCAAGAGAACACAACTTTGAGGCCTTAGACCTCTTGGCCTCATATGGAGATAGATCAATGGAGAGCCGAGCCCAAAAATTGGTGGCATGATCACGAGAAGGGAGGTCAAAGTGAAGGTCGGAGTATGCGGTACTATAGAGGAACGAGTCCTCATACACCCCTAAATATTGGGTGAACTGGAGAAGAGATAGGGTATAAGTAGTACCTGCTACTCGAAATGAAATGACCCCTCTTGTGTGTTGGTCTACTCAGTGAAAGTCGGCCTAAGGTTTAGGTAGAAGGAAGACATGAACTCTAGCGTGATCTCCTTAAATCCTAACTCCTCAATACAAAAAAATTGGTCCCACCACGTTATAGAAATTAACTCGCGAACGTCCGCAACTAAATGAATCTCCTATAACACGCTCCATTCTATTGTTCGAATGTATTGAAATTTTTTGTACTGGACACGATTATAACGGTTAATATGCACCGGATCCTTAAACTCATGTGGCACATCAGCGTCACGCCTTTCTATTGATAATGCTGTGATATTTAGGCGACGACGGCGTCCCCCTTATGCATGTCCCGTTGACATGATCTATAGCCAAGCAGAAGGATTTTTTAGATATGAAAAGGAAAAAGAGGAGGAAAGATGAAGAAAGAAAAAAAAGAGAATATGAGAACAATTGGAAGGAGAAGAGAGTGGAGAAGAAGAAGGAATTGAAAAATAAGAACTTAATCCAAAAATTATTACCTAGGAGGATAGATCGCGAAGAGAGGAGGTGAAGCTGCAAAGATTGAAGGCAAAAGCTCAAAGCCTGAGTGGAGAAGAGAGTGTTGGAAGGTAGGGCTGAAACCAGGAAGTGGAGAGGAAGAAGACGACACAGCCTTTTATAATAGTTGAACATGGGTTGCCACACGGCCGTGTGTGCACCCGTGTTCAGGAATATTTTACCGTATTGAACATAGGCTCCGTGCGGTCAAACTGGCAGGAATACAGCACTCCAGGCAGACACGGTCCATAACACGGGCATGTCTGTACCCGTGTCCTTCTCGGGCACTGTGCTTCGTCGAGCACAGAATCTGCACATGGCTCAACACACGGCCGGGTCAGTAGTTGTGTCCTTCTCGGGATGAGGGAAACGTCGATCTCAGAATATGGAACACGGTCACCAACAGGGGTGTGTTGTAACCTGTGTCCTGCTCGGGCTGATTATGGGAAAAGTGGAGCTATAACAACACGATAATGCACACGGGTGGGTGTCCACCCGTGTGCTTCTCGGGATGACTCTTTCCTACTTCAGGTTTCATATTTAACACGGCTGGGTGAGAAAATGTGTTACGAACACGGTCGGGCACACGAGCGTGTGTTTACCCGTTTCCTCCACTGAATCAGAATTTCCTCCTAAGTGATTTTTGTAAAATTTTTATAGTAATATTTAACTATAGTTTTGTCAAAATTTTTATAAATTTTCATAAACTTAGAAAAATTATTACATTACACTTAATCCTAGTCTAGCCGGAGGCAAGATTCTTGGCGAGCGAAATCTTGAGGAAGCTCACCATAATAAAGTTTTAATCGGTGCCCATTAACTTTAAAATCTCCCTTCTTATGGTGGGTTAGTTTGATGGTGCCATAGGGAAAAACTTCTTTGACTTTGAAGGGTCCGGACCACTTAGACCTTAACTTCCCTGGGAATAAATGAAGACGGGAATTGTAAAGGAGGACTTGGTCACCTTTCTGGAATGTCTTGGGTTTGCGAAGGTGACAATCATGGAATAATTTAGTCTTCTAATTATATATCCGGGAGTTTTCATAAGCCATGGTTCTCCACTCATCTAACTCATTAAGTTGAAGTTTTCATTTCTCCCCTATAGAATTGGTGTCAAAATTCAAAGAGCGTATTGCCCAATACGACTTGTGTTCTAATTTTATAGGCAGGTGACATGACTTACCATAGAATAATCTAAAGGGAGTGGTCCCTATAGGTGTTTTGAAGATGGTCATATATGCCCACAAACAATCGTGTAGTTTCTTAGACCATTGATTCCTATTACCTTCTATAGATTTTTCTATGATTCTCTTAAGCTCTCTATTTGAAACTTTAACTTGACCACTAGTTTGTGGATGATACGGAGTGGCTATCCTATATGTGACCCCATATTTTTGTAATACTTTATCTAACTGTAGATTATAAAAGTGTGTACCCCTATCGCTAATAAGTGCATGTGGTGTGCCAAATCGTGCGAATAAGGATTTCAAAAATTGAATTACTACTCTACTATCATTAGTAGGAAAATCTTGCGCCTCTACCCACTTAGATACGTAATCTACAACTACCAAAATATTTTTATTCCCATCAGAACATGGAAATGGTCCCATAAAATCAATTCCCCACACATAAACACTTAACATTCAAGAATAAACTTTTGCGGCATTTCATATAATTTAGAGATATTACCTTATTTTTGACAAGAATCACATGAAAGCACATACCTTTGGGCATCCCTGAATAGAAGGAGCCAATAAAAATAAGAATCAAGAACCTTTTTAGCTGAGCGATTTGCTCCAAAATGACCACCTGGAGGGCCTGAATGACACTGCTCCAAGATTTTCCAGCCCTCCTCCGCTGATAAACATATATGTATAATGGGATCTGCATATATCCAAAAAAGATAGGGGTCCTCCCAAAAGTAATATTTCAAGTCAAAGAAAAATTTCTTTTTCTGCTGATATGAAAAAGCTTTTGGAAGGACCTTAGTCACAAGATAGTTTGCATAGTCGGCAAAACACAGATAATCAGTAATTATATCAGTAGATAACGCAAATAACGATTCCTCCGGAAACGTATCACTAATCTCAGACTCATCTAACATTGTTCGTAGTGGATTTTATAAACGTGAGAGATGATCTGCAGCTAAGTTTTCTGCTCCTCGTTTATCCCTAATTTCCAAATCAAATTCTTGCAATAAAAGAACCCAACGGATTAAGCGAGGTTTGGCTTCCGCCTTGGCTAATAAATATCTTAGGGCAAAGTGATCTGTATATACTACCACCTTAGACAATGTTAAATAGGATCCAAATTTATCGAAGGCAAATACCACTGCTAGGAGTTCTTTTTGTTGGATATTACATCCACATTAACCCAGATTTGATGAAGTCACCCTGAAACTAAGATGAATTAAGTTGTATTTGATGCTTGGCTTGAGTTATATGTTTGCAGGAATTTCACTGGGAAGTGTATACCAATGTCAGTCCACAGTGGGTCACCAAACACAGGAACTGTGCAATGTAATCCCTCATTGCATATTCCAAGGTGTTGCCTCATGTGTGGTCTCCCTATTGGGATACACTTCATATTCAAGCTATTGGACTATGGGAAAGGAATTGGAAGTTGACTACTCTAGAAGAAACAGTTTTCCAACATCAAAAATTTCTCTAAGTCTTTTACTCGAGTAGGTCTATAACTACTCGAGTAGTTTGGGTATAATTTACTCGAGTAAAGGAACCTTGTACTCGAGTACTTAAGTGTATCTCTCGTGTAGCTAAGTCACCTACTCGAGTAGACATAGTCATATACTCGAGTAGCATACTTATATACTCGAGTAGATTAATCTTTATACTCGAGTATTAAAGAGTTTTCTTATCAAAATTTTCTAAGTCATGGACTCGAGTAAGTATACTCACTTACTCGAGTAGATAGAATCATACTTGAGTAGTTCATTATACTTACTCGAGTAGATCATGTTTCACTCGTGTACCTTGATATTTTCCTACTCCAGAATTTTCTAAGTCTTTTACTCGAGTAGAACTTTCACCTACTCGAGTAGATTACTTCCTCTCGAGTAGTTTAGTTCAACTACTCGAGTAGCTCTTGCTGACATCTTCAGAATTTATTCTAAGTATCCCACTAGAGTAGTACTTCATGTACTCGAGTAGTTTATGAAATATACTCGAGTAGTTTTTCCAGTACTCGAGTAGATCCTTTATGTACTCGAGTATGTCTCTCTACATACTCGAGTAGTTCTGTCTGCTTACTCGAGTAGTTGATTCCTACCTACTCGAGTAGCCCATCTTTGTATACCCGAGTATGTTCACCTTCATGTACTCGAGTAGTTATTCAACTACTCGAGTAGCTATTCCCTTACTCGTGTATATGGCTGAACCTTCTCTAAAATTTTGCTAAGTCCTTTTTCTGATGGGATTTTGAAATCACGCGACATGATTGGTCCACGTGTACATCATTATGACCGATTATGACCATTAGTTTCTTCTATATAAGGTCTTATCAGAAAATGACAAATCCTAAGTATTCTCCAAGCTTTCTTGTCATTCTATTTCGAGAAATATTCTTCAGCCGACTCCTCCCTGTTTTCCCGAAACGGAAGCCGCCGCCGCCACCATCTTCTCCGGACACTGCTTCTAAGTTCAGAGGATTCATTCTGAAGAAAGTTACAGATCGAGATCGACATCACCGTTCATCGTCTCTCTCTCTGATTCTGTAAAAGCAAAAAGATCCAGATCTGGGCCGAGACTCTCTTCACTGATTTCTGATAGTGCTGCAAAGTCCATAAGAAGAAGTTTTCTGGTCGTTTCTTCAGATCTGATTGGATTTACTATTTGTATAATTTTCAACACTTTATTAATCTTGTAGGAGAAAGTTTCTCCGAGTGTAGGAGTTTTTCACTCCGAGTTTGTAGGAAGTGTTATCTTCCGAGGTGTAGATCCCCTTGTTTGGATCGAGTTTGTAGGAACTTTGTTCCGAGGGTAGGATCGATTTTTGATCCGAGATAGTGGAGTAGCCGAGTCTAGTTGATTGCTAGATCGATTAGGTAAAGTGGATGTACCCAAGGTTGGGGAACAACTATAAATCTTATGTCGTCTGTGATATTGGTATATAGTTCTGTGCTGTGCTCTAACTTTTTTTATTCCGCAAAAGACGCACAACTCACATATTCACCCCCTTCTATGTGATTTAGGTTGACAACTGTTTTCTTTCAATTGGTATCAGAGCGAGGTTGATCGTCAAAAGGTTAACACCTTGATCAGATCCAAATCTGTTGTCTGAAAGTTCTACCATAAAATGGACAAAGGCAAAGATTTATCCAAGCTTCCACTGTGCAACAAAAATAACTTTCCCATGTGGAAAGAAAGGATAAAATTTTTCATGGAAGCTGTGGATCCAAGAATCTTCATGATCGTTGAAGAAGGTCCTTGCATTCCCATGACTGTGTCCACTATCGACCCTACCAAGAAAGTTCCCAAAAAGCTAATGGATCTCGACAAAGATGAGATTGCACTTGTCTCTCTCGACAAGAAAGCTAAGAACATTATAGCAAGTGCAGTCGATGACTCGATGCTGCAGGATTTGATTCACTGTCAATCAGTTAAGGAGATGTGGCATTCCATAGTCACTTTGATGGAAGGAACTAAAGAAGTAAGGATGATCGGAGATCCCTTCTCAATCAAAAATATGAAGCGTTCTGACAAGGGAACAAGGAAACAATTGCCGACACCTTTGAGAAGTTCTTCAAAATTGTAAATAGCCTAAGGGTGTATGGCCGTGTCTTCACCAACGGAGAACTGAACGACAAATTCTTGAGATCCCTAACCAAGGAATGGGAAAACAAGGTATGCGCCATCAGGGAGTTTGGGAAGCTAGCTGAAACAGACCCGCAAAATCTCTTTGGAAAGCTTATGTCTTATGAACTCCAAATCAATACAAGAAAAGCTGAAGAAGAGAATGGCAGGTCTGTACTAAAGGAAAAATCTATCACTCTGAAGGCAGACACTGTAACATCCCATGTTACTTCTGGACCCCTCAACTTAGATTGGGTTAGGCATGGGGTGAGACTTAAGGAGATCAACTAGGTTGGACCCTAGGTAGTGGGTGGTAGCCATGTGGAGCCCACTATAGGACCAAGTCAAACTAGGTCAAACTAGCCTAATTAGGGACCCTAGCCACACCATGACCCCACCACATTGCCCTAACCCTAAAAACAATCTAAGTGGACCCTAGGGCATGTCACTAGGTCAACACTTTGACCCCAATTGACCAAAGTCAACCTTGGGCTTAATTTGGTCAAACCCACACTCATAGGCTTAATTAACCTAGGTGGGGCACCCCCTTGACCCAAACCAAGTTGGGTGGTGCCACTAGACCCATTTCCACCAAGTAGGGTCAGTCCACCCACCATGGTTGACCAAGTCAACTCCCCAAGTCAACAAGTCAACAAATTGACCTAAAGGAGTGAAATGAAGGCCAAGCCATTTCCCCTTGGACCAAGCCCACCAAAATTGGCCCATAGTCAGCCCAAGTGAACAAGACCAGTCCTACCCCTCTAAATCAGGAGAGAGAATACATGCAAGGGGGTAAAATTGGGATTTTTAGGAGAAGAGGAGAGAGAAAGGGGAATGAAGAAAATGGTGGCCACATGGCCACCCCATCAGTTGGTTTTGGCTGCCCAAAACCAGGTGGCCGACCTCCCCTCTTCATTTCCAGCAGAAAACTAGGGCTGTGAGCCACTTGGCAGCTGGGTGAAACCTCCAAAGCTCAAAACCGAGCTAACATTGGAGTTAACTCCACATATAGCCCACCTCAGTCCAAATAGACCTCACCAACAGTTTCAGGAGACAGAAGGGAGTGGAATTCGACTGCTTAATCATGGAGAATGGTGGAGATTTGAGCTTTCGGGGTGGAGCTCGCCGGTGCACCACCACCACGGCAAACCGCCGCCTGACCCGCAGCCAAGCTTCGATTCAGGTCCGTTTCACTTCACCTCTACCCGTACTAGCATCTTAGATCGATTAGGAGAGATATCGGGCTCAACTGAGCCCGATGCCATGTGAGAAAAACGAGAAATTTCCAAGCTTTTGAAACCGCTCGGGATCGCCGTCGCCGCCGTCTCCCGCCGCCCCATCGCCGGGAAATGATAGCCACCACCACCGTGAAGGTGATGGCACCGTTGGCCGGAGGTGGCGCCGTCTCAGCTGGCCGGAAACCGCCAGCAAAGTTGCTCCAGGTCGGCTCGATCTCAGCCGTTGGCTGGAGGTAGACGATGACCCGATTCCGTTGGATTTACTTTAAGATTCGTGCGCGATTATTAATATGAATTAATTTAATGTGTTGAATAGTATGATTTCTGTCACACTTTTTCAGTCACATTGCATGTTAAATATAGGCCTCTTAGAAGCATTTCCAGAACTTAGTCCCTTAATGAAATATGTAGCCAAGTGTCTTACCTTTAATATGCCACCCTAAACATATATTTTGGTGTAGTGTACAGTCCTGTAGGACATTTCTCCTAGGACTGGTCCTAGAGTAGGGCAGTAATTAAATTGGATGCCTAGGTCAAACTATTGGTCACCATGGCCCAAAATTTTGGGCACATGCATGATTAGGGCATACTTAGCTCCTTCCAAAATTTAGGAATTTTTTAGAGAATATTTTCCTATAGTTTTTGGTAAAATAGCAAAATATAAATAAATGAAATATATGGAGTTCTACTCCTCCCCATGGCCCCAAAGTTTGGTGGTGGGTCAGTGGGGTCATCCTTGGTGCATGATAAAATTGTCAGCACCTTGGGTTCACTGCATGTTGGAGAATCCACTTGCATGTGCTAGCCTATGTTAAGCCTTGGTGTGCAAATAGCAAAAATGCAAATTGGTGTATTTAGCCCAATGGTGACATGAAAAGGTCATGGAATTATTTACAGTGGTTCATTAGGGTAAATTCCATCCCTCAAATTAATAATGGAATTTTTGGAATCAAAATTCCATTTATTGGAATTTATTTAAAATATAGCTATTTTGGAAATAAAATTGGAAAATATGGTTTCTTCAAGTACAAATCCAAACAATTTTGGCAAGGCATAGATAATGTCACATTTGACTTATGAAAAATATGATTTCTCTGTTTTGAAGAACGTTTGGAGTAGATACCCTAAATTCCCCATTTTACCCTTATCTTGTTAATTCTTGAAATGATGAATATATACCTCTGAAAAATTTTGGAATTTATTCTACTGCTATAAAATGTTATTATTAGTTTTGCATAAATTTCTCAGAATTAATGGATGCATTGTTTGTTGTTAAATTAATACAATGGCATTTTGGTAATTATCTTATAATGGAATTTTATAGGCCATTTCACAATAAATGTTGATGATACTCTGCCAATAGTCATAAATTAGTGTCCTAAAAGTTCTGTAATTTTCCTGGAAGTTTGAGTACATAATGCCTATACTTCATTTGGAAAATGGAATTAGTGTGGAATTGATATTAAATTGGAAATGAGAATAAATAATTTAAGGAAAATTATGAAACTCTGTAGGCAGCAATATTTTGTCAATATACATCTCAGGAAAAATTTCCTAGGTCAGTGGATACTTAATCATACTACTTCATGTGTAAAATGACCTAGTATTTAAATTAAAAGATTTAATTAAAGGATTAATTGGCCGAGAAAAATTATGAGAATTTATAGGGTAGTTCCCCTAGTCTATACCACCCTAGGATAAATATATAGAGGCAAGATGCCTTAAGGATTGGAAGATCACATTTTTAGGGTAACCATAGGACATGGTCTGCATATAACACAAATAGGTCTTGCCTTAGGGGTTACCAGGGGATTGATTATCGGCAGAAGTAAGAGAGTTCAACATGAGTAACCCTGGTGGGTAGAGTTGCCTTAGTGAGGGATCAAAAGTGCAAGTCTTAGTTAGCAACTGGAGTGGGGGTCGGCGGAAGACCGTCGGCATCCCAACAACACCTTAAGTTACTAGGGTTGTACTAAAGCAATAAGGAGAGCTGGGGAGATACATGGGTAGCCATCAACTAAAATAAATATCCTTGCGAAAGGGAACGCTGGGCGTAATCCCAACACAGTTCCTAGTGCCCCTTGAGAGCCCTTCACAGGGAATACCGGGGGCAGTCCTGGGATTAACCATAAATCTCTAAGTATAATAAACCGTAGACAAGAGTAGTTTAATAGGTTAGGACATTGTTGTACCTTCTCGCCCGTGTGGGGGTTGGAGAGATTCATGATATATGCTCACCCGTTTTGGGGTTTGAGGGAGTTGGCATAAAGGCACTAATGTGCGTTCTCACCCGGGTTTGGGTTTGAGGGATTCAGGACGGGTTTTGGTCCTGCGAGCGGGAGGCTCGGTATGAATTACTTGCATGTGCATAAATATCGTGGTGGGGCATGCGGTACTGGCCGTTCGTCACACTGATGGCAGTACGGTGCACCAGGCGATTGTGAGAGTTAGAGGGGCCAGTGGGTTGTTTTACACTGCGGTCTGGAGGACGATCCCCGATAACGCACATCCGACCCAACAAGACTGATGGGTTGTCAGCAAAGTACGTACGCGAGACTCTATAGTGCACCTTGGACGTGTACAGAGGCGTATGAGAGGGGTCTAAGGCTTGGTAGTGTGCATACCGGTCTAGAAGCGGAGACGCCCGCTCCGCTGCTGCCGTAGCCACAGCGGTGGTACCCGAGAGTGATGCTAGCTCTCAAAAAGTGGGAACTAAAGGTCTGTGATCACAGAGTCGTTGTGTGTGAGTTGCACTTGCCTGCGCATAAAATTGCATCATATCATTCATTCATATTAGGTCATACGCTTCATAGATCCTTATCATATAAATTAGTATGGGCTCTTTTATATGATAAGTTAAATTTCCTGGAAATCCTAACTTATATATTTGTATGGGCATTTATATAAGTTAGGGTACGTTTGTGATGATAGCATAGTGGTAGCTTAGCTTATTTACTTGTTCATACTACTGTTTCTTTACTTTCCTTTACTACACTGCTCTTACTTATTACTTGTACCTTACTTAGAATTGCTAGAGTAGGATTACATTACTTATTACAACTCTAGTTAGATATTGTCACCTGCTTCCACTTTGCTACCCCTTGTTGTCCTCCGCTTCGTCCTCCCGCTCGGTGCCTAGGAGCTGCGGGGCGAGGTGCGGAGGAAACGACTTAGTCTTTTTGACTAATGGTCGGTGACCAACTATTTTTAGGATCCCGTGGAGATGGAGCACCAGCACGTCGAGGAGGCAGGACATGAGGAGCAGATACCGCTTCAGTAGGCTACTACCACTACTGTGCGTCCTCAGGTGGGACGAGATCTGATGTTCTAGCATAGCTTCCGCATTTATGATTTTGTGTGAGAGAGATTTGATGTACTGGGCATAAGCCCTTTTTACTCTTTCATTTGTACTCTGTTGTGGACTATTGTGATGTACTATTCATTTCTTTTACATGATTGTACTGTGGCTTGTGGACTGATAGTTTTGCATATACAGTTTACTTCTTCTTCTCATATTGGCCTATATGTTAATGATCGTACTAGCTGGCAGAATTGGCGTATTGCGGTGTCGACTAACCCGTGAGTTAGTGTCACCGTAAGACGGTTGTTCTGGGCATAAGATCTGATAGCCCTCCTTGGTAAGGGGGAGGGGGGTCTTACAAACTGGTATCACTTGAACAACGATCATATGAGAAAGAAGTCCACAACATGGGACCACCCCCGCCCCAGCATTAGTTTGCGGACAAACAATGCAGCGGAAGCAGTGGTGTGCCCATGTGTAAAGTCACATAAATGGTCCACAAAGTACAATTTGTTAGGCCAATTTTGCTTTAACCTTACCTTTATGCAACCTCCACAGGTCGCAGCGCCGCAAAATGTGGCTCCTCCCCCTCCAGCTGCCACTCCATTCCTACATACGGAGATGGGGCAGACCCTGACGGCGATTTTGGATGTCTTTAGAGCCCAGCAAGTCCCGGCTCCACAGCCAAATCCGGGGTCGAGCTGGCTGACTGCATTCAAGAGCTTGCCCCCACCGACGTACCGTGGGACAGAGGATGCGGTGAAGACGGAAGAATGGCTGGAGGCCATACACGAGATCTTAGCGGGCATCAGCTGCCCAGTCGGCCAGGCAGTATCCCTAGCCACCTTTGTGCTAGAGGCTCATGCAAAGAGATGGTGGAAATCAGTCCGGGAGTCTACTTATGCGGACTTTGAGCTGTCAGAGATATCTTGGGAGGAGTTTGGCGATGTGTTTCTGGAGCACTTCTTTTCTGCTACGGACAGAGATGCTTTGGAGGAGAGGTTTTTGAACCTCAAGCAGGGGACTAGATCAGTGATAGAGTACCAGAGAGAGTTCTCCCACTTGGCCAGGTTCGCGGGGATTCAGGACACCGACGATAGGAGGTATGCGAAGAGGTTCTACCGGGGCCTCAGGGACGATTTGAGGCAGGCCTTGCTATTCATTTCTCATGGCACATCCAGACAGATCATCGAGATGGCGAAGAAGCTGGAGGCTGACCAGCTGATGGTGCGAGCCGGAGGGAAGAGACCATTTGATGGGTCGACATCAGGTGAGAGCAGTAGGAGCTCTCAGAGAGGCAGGACCATCGGATACAGGAAGGGTGGGGGACGTCGTCGTCCCAACTTCAGGCAGGAGCAGGGGCCTCCTCCAGCATTGGCTCCCCCACCTCTACAGATGCATGATCCGAGGAGACAGGATGACCGAGGCCACCGACAAGTGGTTTGTTACGGATGCCGCCAGCCCGGGCACATCAGGTCGGAGTGCCCGCACCGATTCCATCCCCCTCCTCCTCCTCCACCTCCAGTAGCCCCAGTACAGCAGGGCCGAGGACGAGGCTGAGGACGAGGCCGAGGTCGGGGATATCATGGCAGGAGACGCGAGCAGGAGCAGATATACGCCTTGGACCTCACAGAGCCGAGGAATCCCGAGGAGGTTATCACAGGTACTTGAAGTTAATTATGAATTTTCTTGGATTTCAATGATATATATATAGTACCTGGAACTATAGGATAACAATTAACTTTCATATAAACAAACCTCAGGCATAGTTATGATCAGCGGCAAGCCCGCTCATACTCTTTTTGACACGGGTGCTTCACACTCGTTTGTATCCGAGGCCTTCATCGACGGACTCGAAGGCGTGGAGAGGTTCCCTGGGCTAGAGATGAGGGTACGTCTACCCGATGGGTCGGAGCTGCGGACCACTGCACATTGTGATATGGAGGCCGAGATTGGCGGCAAGGCATTTGAGGCGCCGGCAACTATTCTGAAGCTGCATGACTTTGACTTGATCTTGGGCATGGCCTGGTTGCATCGGAACCATGCCCAGATAGATTGTCCGTCCAGGAGGATCACGCTAAGGCATGGCGACTCTCATGTTATCGTTGAAGGTATCCAGCCTATCTGCCACCTACTATTATCATCTGTACAGGCTGTGAAGGCCCATGAGCAGGGTGAAGACGTTTATCTTGTCTGCTTCGAGATGGTGGGAACAGGAGCGACTATCTCAGATATTTCGGTGGTCCGGGATTTCTCCGACGTATTCCCGGAGAAATTGCCCGGGCTACCACCTGCTAGAGACTTGGATTTCAGGATTCAGCTAGTACCGGGAGCGAAGCCGGTGTCCCGGGCACCCTACAGGATGGCTCCCAGGGAGTTAGCAGAGTTCAGAACTCAACTACAGGAGCTAGTCGAGTCAGGATTTGTGCGGCCTAGTTCATCGCCATGGGGAGCGCCAGTTCTCTTTGTGAAGAAGAAGGACGGATCACTGCGATTATGTATAGATTATCGGGAGCTGAACCGGTTGACGGTCCGCAACACCTATCCTCTGCCTCGGATAGATGAGTTATTTGACCAGCTACAGGGAGCCTTCTGGTTCTCCAAGTTAGATTTGCGATCCGGCTACTATCAGCTCCGTATCAGGGAAGAGGACATACCGAAGACGGCATTCAGTTCGCGTTATGGATTATATGAGTTCACGGTGATGCCTTTTGGGCTCACGAATGCTCCTGCTGCATTCATGAGTCTAATGAACCGTGTATTCGAGCCTTTCTTAGACCGCTTCGTGATTGTGTTCATCGACGACATCCTTATATATTCTCGGACTCAGGAGGAGCATACGGAGCACCTGACACAGGTCCTGTAGAGGCTGAGGGAGACACAGATGTACGCAAAATTTTCGAAGTGCCAGTTTTGGTTGCAGGAGGTGGCTTTTCTGGGGCACACGGTCAGTGGGGCTGGGTTAGCAGTAGACCCAGCCAAGATAGAGACAGTGAGGGATTGGCCACGACCGAAGACCGCATCTGACATCCGCAGTTTCTTGGGACTAGCAGGGTATTACCGCAAGTTCGTGGAGGGGTTCTCGAGGATAGCACTCCCCCTCACGTCTTTGACGAAGAAGGACACAGATTTTGTTTGGTCAGAGCGGTGTGAAACGGCTTTTCAGGAGCTGAAGGACCGACTCATCTCATCCCCCATTCTTGCGCTTCCATCCGGGAGCGAAGGATTCCAGATCTACACGGACGCCTCTTATCAGGGGATGGGTGCAGTCCTGATGCAGCATGGACATGTTATTGCTTATGCTTCGAGACAGTTGAAGAAGCATGAGCATAACTATCCAGTACATGACCTAGAGCTCGGGGCAGTGGTTTTCGCCCAAAAGATATGGAGGCATTACTTATATGGGATTCATTGTGACATCTTTTCAGATCACAAGAATCTCAAGTATATCGATACGCAGAAGGACCTAAACCTGAGACAGAGGAGGTGGCTGGAGTTCCTCTGTGATTATGATTACAAGATCCACTATCACCCGGGAAAAGCGAACACGGTTGCGGATGCCTTGAGCAGGAGGGCCGGCACTTCTGGACCGGAGCCCCGATTGATGTCTATAGAGCTGCTACAGATGATGGAGGACATGCACATTACCATGGTGTCCGAGACCGAGCCAATGGTATATAGAGAGTATTTGAGCTCAGTGATCAGTGGCGATGATATACAGGAGCGCATCCGAGCACATCAGAGGCTGGATGCTGCGTTACAGCCGATTTTCAGTGCCCTAGAGAGGGGCAAGGTTGAGGACTACACGCTACAGGATGATCTTCTTCGGTTCCATGGGCGCATCTACATACCAGCAGGAGGCAGTATCCGGGAGGACATACTCAGAGAGGCACATTGCTCGAGATATTCAGTACACCCCGGCATCACCAAGATGTGGGCAGATTTGCGGAGGTCTATGTATTGGCCCGGGATGAAGAAGGAGATCACGAATTTTGCGACCCATTGCGAGACCTGCCAGCGTGTGAAGGCAGAATGCAAGAGCCCGGGAGGTTTACTACAGCCACTGCCAGTTCCAGTGTGGAAGTTCGAGGACATTGCTATGGACTTTGTACACGGATTGCCTCGCTCCCACTCTGGGCATGATTCTATATGGGTTATAGTGGATAGATTGACCAAGGTATCGCGGTTTATACCAGTTCGAAAGGATGCCCCAGTTTCAGTTCTGGTGAGACTATTTGTCGAGCAGTACGTCAGATATCATGGTATCCCCAGGACTATTGTTTCGGACCGTGATGGTCGGTTCACTTCGAGCGAGTGGAGGGCCGTGCATGCTTATTTGGGATCTCGACTTACTTTTAGTACCGCCTTCCATCCGCAGACCGACGGACAGACCGAGCGGACCATCCGGACCATGGAGGACCTACTCAGATTATGCATATTGGATACGGGGAGGCCTTGGGAGAGGCTGCTACCATTGATTGAGTTCTCGTATAATAACAGCCACCAGGCTAGCATCAGGATGGCTCCATACGAGGCGCTTTATGGGAGGAGATGCCGGACACCGCTATCATGGGTTCAGGATGTGGATACCAGGGCTCTGGGATCTGATTATATAGAGGATACTGATGCTCAGATTCGATTGATCAGGGATCGGCTACTGGAGGCCCAGAGTAGGCAGGCAAAGTATTATGATGCTCGGCACCAGAAGGTGGAGTTCTAGGTTAGAGACAGGGTATTCTTGAAGATACGTCCAGTACACGGTGTTTCTCGGGTGCGGAGGCACAAGAAGCTCAGTCCACGATACATGGGGCAATACCTGATCCTGGAGCGGATCGGCCCCTTGGCTTACCTACTGCAGCTGCCACCGGAGTTGGGTGCATTACATGACGTCTTTCATGTCTCTTCCTTGTGAAGAGCTCTCCTTCGGCCGGAGCAGCACATTACTACTACAGCCAGACCGGTAGAGCCTGACAGATCAGTGAGATTGGAGCCGATCCGGATTGACGATACAGCCATCCGAGTGTTGCGGAAGAAGAAGGTCCCTCTTGTGAAGGTGCTGTGGTCCAACCATGGACGGGAAGAGCACACTTGGGAGCCGAGGGATCTGATGCTGGAGCAACACCCGGAGCTATTCGCATCAGGTATGTTAGAAAGTAGCGAAAAGAAGCGAAAAGTAGAAAACAAGCGGATATGCTTTTGAATAATTGAAACTTTATTATCCAAAAAAGGTATCTATTACAATGGTATGCCCTCCTTTATATAGAATGGAGGAGAGATGAGAGAATACAAATAAGAGATGTGGGACTAAAATTTACAGGACTAAGCGGACTATACAAAACAAACCGCACAAGCCGCGCGGTTAGATAGCAGGGCTAACCGCACGGCTACCACCAGAGAGGAAGAGAGACCGCCAGAGTAGACCGCCAGACCGCCCGGCCTCCAAGCCGGCTGAGACAAACCGCCAGACCGCGCGGTCTTCAACCCGCCAAGACAAACCGCCAGACCGCCCGGTCACCAACTTCAACACTCCCCCTCAAGCTGGAGCATATATATCGATCATGCCCAGCTTGTCGCAGATGTGGAAAAAGGAAGCGAACACCGGCTTGGTGAAGACATCTGCCAACTCGTTGTTGGAAGTAACAAAAGAAGTGCAAATCTGTTTCTTCAATATTTCTTCCCGAATAAAATGACAGTCGACTTCTATGTGTTTTGTTCTCTCATGAAAGACCGGATTTTTGGAAATGTGTATCGCGGCCTTATTGTCACAGAACATAGGAAGAGGATAGTTGTAAACCTCTCCTAAGTCAAGCATGAGAGCCCGCAACCACTTCAACTCACATGTAGTCGATGTCATGCTGCGATATTCCGCCTCTGCACTGGACCTGGAAACGACAGACTGTTTCTTGCTCTTCCAACTCACAAGATTGCCTCCAACAAATGTGCAGAAACCTGAAGTCGATTTGCGGTCCCCTTTGTCATCCGCATAGCTTGAATCAGAGTACGCTTCAACCCTAAGGTGACCATTTTTCTGAAATAAGAGTCCTTTCCCTGGAGCAGCTTTAATATACTCTAATATCCTCAGAGCAGATTGTAGATGACACTCCCTCGGAGCTTGCATGAACTGGCTCACCTTGCCAACAGCATAAGAGATGTCGTGTCTGGTTACCGTGAGATATATGAGCTTGCCCACCAGATGCCGGTATCTCGTAGGATCGGAGAGAAGAGGTGAGTTATCTGTCCAAGTTTTGTCTTCTCCAACAGCCATAGGACAACGTGCAGGTTTAGCACCAGTCAGTCCTGCCTCCTTTAAAAGATCAAGAGCATACTTCCGTTGTGAAAGGACCATGGAGTTGGGCTTTCTAGAGATTTCAATTCCCAGAAAGTATTTCGGGGAGCCCATATCCTTTGTGACCAGATGTTGACGAAGGTGTTTCTTGGTCATCAATATCCCTTCCTGGTCATCGCCAGTAAGAAGAATGTCATCAACATAAACCGCAAGAACAACAAGACCAGAGGCGGTTTTCCGAACAAACAAGGAGTGATCTGCTGAGCTTCTTGTAAAACCAATGGCCGCAACAATGCCACTGAACTTGTCAAACCAGGCACGAGGACTCTGTTTGAGGCCATAGATAGCCTTCTTTAGCCGGCATACCCGTGTCTCCCCCTGAGCAACATACCCAGGAGGTTGCTCCATGTAAACATCCTCCTGCATATCACCATAGAGGAAGGCATTCTTAACATCTAGCTGCGAGATGGGCCAATCCCTGTTGACAGCCACAGAGAGAAGAACCTGAATAGTGCTGAGACGAGCCACGGGAGAGAAAGTGTCAAAGTAATCAATCCCATAAGTTTGGGTAAAACCCTTAGCAACCAGGCGAGCCTTATAACGATCCACACTGCCATCCGGTAGAAACTTCACCACGAAGACCCAGCGACAGCCAACAACATCTGTGCCGAAGGGAGGAGGAACAAGGGTCCAGGTACCCCGTTCAGTGAGAGTAGCAATCTCCTCATCCATGGCAACTTTCCAATGAGGAATAGTAAGGGCCTCCTGGTAGGAACGGGGGGTGGCAGTGGCCGAGATAGCCAGTGCAAAAGCTCGGCGAGCAGGGGTAAGACGATCATAGGAAACAACTGCAGCAAGTGGGTGTTGGGTACAGGCCCGAACCCCTTTGCGAAGAGCAATCGGGAGATCCAGGTCAGCAGGTGCCTCAGTATCCGGCGTATCCGTGGTGGAGAGAGCTGGCCCGGGAGTAGAGAGAGATGGCAGCGGAGTGGAGGGAGAAAGCGGAGTAGAGGGTGGAGAGGAGGAGGATGGGGAAGACGGTGGAGTGGGTGGAGCGGGCGGAACAGTAGTGGGAGCAGAGGGAAGGGATGGGTTGGTATGAGAAGTAGGAGTAGGAGGGGCAGAAGAGGAAGCGGGAGAGAAGTAAGAGGCATTGGCAAAGAAGGTGACATCCGCAGAGACAAATTGCTTGCGGGTAACAGGGTCAAAGCAGCAATATCCTTTCTGAGTGGGAGAGTAGCCCAGAAAGACACATTTGGTGGCACGTGGTGAGAGTTTGTCACGGGTGGCAGCGGGAGAGTGCACAAAAGCGGTGCACCCAAAGATGTGTAGAGGAAGAGGAAAGGGATCCTTGTCTGGATAAAGAATGGAGAAGGGGGTAGCACCGTGGAGAACTGTGGAGGGAAGGCGATTGATGAGATAGCAGGAGAGGAGGACAGTATATCCCCAATAGGAGCGAGGAACATGCATGTGAGTCATCATAGTGCGAGCAACATCAAGGAGGTGACGGTTTTTGCGTTCCGCCACCCCATTTTGTTGGGAGGTGTAGACACAACTTGTTTGACGAATAACACCATGGTGAAGACAAAAGGAGGAGAAGTCGTGGCTAAGATACTCCTTAGCATTGTCAGAACGAAGGAGTTTAATAGACGTATCAAACTGAGTCTTAACCATAGAATAAAAGGAGGTCCAAACAGAGAACAGCTCGGAGCGATCTTTGAGAAGATATACCCACGTACAGCGAGAGAAATCATCAATGAAGGTGACAAAATAGGAACTACCCCGACCGATGGTGAGGTTAGGAGCGGGTCCCCATATGTCAGAGTGAACGAGGTCGAACGGACGGGAAGAGCCTCGACTTTGCGTTGGGGGGAAGGATGAGCGGTGATGTTTGCCAAGTTGACATGCATCACAGTTTAGTGGAGGATGATGAGGAGGGAGGTGCGGGAAGAGCTGGCGGAGAATTCGGGGAGGAGCATGTCCAAGGCGAAGGTGCCATTGGAGAAGATCTGTAGAGGAGGAGGAGAAGGCGGAGAAAGCAGAAACGTTGTCGAGGAAGTAGAGGCCACCACTCTCAGTCCCGGTAGCAATCGTCCGTTGGGAATCCGGATCCTGAAAAGTACAAGAGCTAGGGGTGAATATGACAGAACACCGTAGTTGCTTGCATAAAGAAGTAACCGATAATAAGTTGCACGGAAACTTGGGCACATAGAAGGTATCAGCCAGGCAGAGAGAGGGAGTGACTTGAACCATGCCCATCCCATGGACCGGGGAGGGAGATCCATCAGCAACAATGACCGGGGGCAACCGAGCATGTGTGTCAAGAAGAGAGAAATATTGAGGATTTCCTGTCATATGATTGGTTGCACCAGAATCGATGAGCCATCTGCCGTGAGTAACAACATGAGCACTACCAGAAGAGGTGACCACGGAGGCGGACAGGCCTGAGGAGGGAAAAGCCATGGAGGCAAGAGAGGAGCAGGCCGCGACGATAAGAACAAGCCGCAAGAAGAGAAAAGAGCACCAAGCCGGGCGAACAGCAACAGGTCGGGCGGCTAGGAAGGCCGCTACCAAGAAGCAGAGAGAAAGAAGTCGCACGGCTTGAAAAAGTCGGGCGAACAGAGGAGAACAGGTCACACGGCAAAAGATGAGGCCGGCGCGACTAGCAAGCAGGAACGGGTAGAGGGGAATAATCAAGTAGCGCGAACAGCAGCGGCTAGCAAGAGGTCAAAGGCGCAGCGGGGAAGAGGTCGCGCGGACTAAAAAGGCCGAGCGAACAGAAGAGAGGAGAAGGGCAGGTGACCGCGACCAAGATGCGGGTGAGAAAGGAATAACACGCACGGTCAGGCAGATCACAGCAGCAAACCGCGAGTATAGGGGCAAGCGGATATGGGGAAAGCAGAAGCGGACAGGGAGAAGAAGTCCGCAGCGGGTAGACACAAGCCGCAAAGACTCGGAGATGCAAGAAAGAGCACGGAACGTGGCGACAAGGAAACAGGTCGCTGCGAAAAGGCACCAGGAGAAGAGAACAAGAAGCAAGCCGCGCGAACAGGGCAGCGGACAGAAACAAGCCGCTCGAACAGGGCGGCGAACAGAAGAGAAGGCAAGTTGCGAAAGAGGTCGCGGATAGCGGAAAACAACCCGCTAGAAGCAGAGAGCGCACAGAATCAGGAGGAAAAGACCGTGTCCTCTGATACCATGTTAGAAAGTAGCGAAAAGAAGCGAAAAGTAGAAAACAAGCGGATATGCTTTTGAATAATTGAAACTTTATTATCCAAAAAAGGTATCTATTACAATGGTATGCCCTCCTTTATATAGAATGGAGGAGAGATGAGAGAATACAAATAAGAGATGTGGGACTAAAATTTACAGGACTAAGCGGACTATACAAAACAAACCGCACAAGCCGCGCGGTTAGATAGCAGGGCTAACCGCACGGCTACCACCAGAGAGGAAGAGAGACCGCCAGAGTAGACCGCCAGACCGCCCGGCCTCCAAGCCGGCTGAGACAAACCGCCAGACCGCGCGGTCTTCAACCCGCCAAGACAAACCGCCAGACCTGTAACACCCCCTATCCGTCGCATAGCATATAGCAGTAGGTCCGGCCGGGGCCCGACGCCATATACCACAGACAGACCGGGTGGTTACTTATGGAAACCATCCAACCAATCTCAACGTCCTACACAGAGCATTCTAGCGGAAGCAATTTATTAAAGTTGCAAAACAAGAACCCAGCACAAGCATGAATGTCCACTAGCAAGATAATAGGAATGTTATTACAAAATACTCAAAAGTCGGCCTTAAGGCCTTACAAAATGTTTCACTTGTCTTTTACATGATTTCCAAACCTCGGCACGCAGGCCGTCCATACATGAACAAAACATAAAACATTTCCATTCGGGCCTTCGAGGGCCAGCTTCGCAAAAAGGGCTCTAGCCCGCTATTGACCGCTTGGTCCAGCTGCACCTGCAAGCAAACAAACCACCGCACGGTGGCAAACAAAGCAACGGTCAGCAATGCTGACCAAATTATAACGATCTCGCCCCCAACTCGGGGCGGCGATGCTCTTTCCCTGCATTTCATTAAGCGAGCAATATAACCATATAAACATAGCCATTACATCACAGACGTTGGCTCGTACGGCCACACGTCCCGTGCACTCAGGGCACATTCTCGGTGAACCGGTCGATGTTACGTCAAATAAAGCCATGAACATTCCGGACTCACCACCGCCTCTTGGACGGCCATTCCTATGAGCAATTTGTCTTCATGGTATTGGTCACGTCAAATTAAGCCATGGACCACCGAAGACCCCCATTTATGCCAACGGCGAGTCCCATGTAACCTTAGGTCGCTCTAACCGGACGACATAAAGCGGGTACGGCTCCATCTAACCCGTGTTCACATCGCAACGACAATTTAAGCCATATGCGCGGGTCAAACTTTCACCGAGTCCCATTCTACCGCAAGTCACATAACCTCGTTATGTTCAAGTTGGCTTCCAAGCCACCAAGTTGGCAAGACCTCGTGTCCGCCCAGTTTTCCGGGTGCACCTTTGGGTTAGTCCCCAAGGCTCCCTGCTGCAATCTACCGCGTAGAAAACCCGAAAACACCAAATAGCACGGAGTCTTCTCCGGCCTTATGCAATGCAACATCACCGATCCGGACTAACATGTCCGGGTAGGCTTCAACCAAAATGCCTAAGTCCGTTCTCGCATACGGACGCTAAACAACGGGGACTTTACATATCTACCCGAAGGAATGCCTCCAACTCTTCGCAAACTCGCGAGAGGGGGCTTCCTATGCAAAGAAAGAGAGCTACTCATGCTCAAGATGAGGATCGTTACCCTTGCGGTCCTCTTTGGCGCCATCGAAAAGTAATCGGATGGAAATCACCGCACTTGCGTTGCCTCCGTGGATCCGGAGTCGGCTTGCGATTCGGAGCTCTGAAGCTCCTCCAATGGCGGATCTAGCTCCTCTTCTTCTTGCCTTAGCTTTTCTTTCTCCAAGGGTTTGGAGAGATAACAAGTGGAAAAAGTGAGGGTTTTCTAAGTCAAAACCCGGGTATATCCCTTCAGGAACAACCCCCAGCCATTGGATCCTCAGTCAAAGAAATGAACGGCTTCGATTCGGGACTGAAATGCCCAATCTGGGCCGAACACGGCCTGGCACACGCCCGTGTCCAGGGCCGTGTGCCTCATTCGCCGTCAAAATCGAATCACCTGGAACCTCACACGGGCATCGAACACGCCCGTGTTCGATCTGACACGCCCGTGTTCCAACTGACACGGCCGTGTAGCTGGCCGTGTACCCCATGATTTTCTCCCGTTTTCAACCCGAGCGCTGACACGGGTTCGGACACGCCCGTGTCCTTGCCCGTGTCACCTTGACACGCCTGGGCTCCAGGCCGTGTACATGGTCTCGGCACTTCACGGCTAAGTGTCGACACGGGTCGACACGCCCTGCGACACGCCCGTGTCGCAGGCCGTGTGCCATGTCTCGACACACTGTCGACACCAAAGTGTCGACTTCGCGGGACGAGTGTCGACACGGGTTGACACGCCCTGCGACACGCCCGTGTCGCAGGCCGTGTGCCGTGTCTCGACACAACGTCGAAGCACTGTGTCGACTTCACGGCTAAGTGTCGACACGGGTCGACACGCCCTGCGACACGCCCGTGTCGCAGGCCGTGTGCCCAGTCTCGACACAATGTCGAGACCAAAGTGTCGACTTCACGCCTTAGTGTCGACACAGGCTTGACACGCCCTGGGACACGCCCGTGTCCCAGGCCGTGTGCCTGCAGCCAGAACTCAAACTGGCCCAAATTATTCCCCTTTGCTCCTTTAAGTTTCGGGGCGTTACAACTCTACCCCTCTTAAAAGAATTTCGCCCACGAAATTACATAAAGGGAAAAACATGTACAAAACAAAATTTGTACCTGAGCGGAACAACTCCGGATATTCGTCAAGCATCGTCTGCTCTCACTCCCAAGAGAGCTCCTCACGACCGCAATTGTCCCACCGGACTTTGACCATCCTGATCTCTTTATTGCGTAGCCGCTTGACCTCCGAGTCCTTAATCCGCACGGGCTTGACTTTTGTCGTTAGCCCACTATCCACCGGCACTTGATTGGCCGCGATCACTTGCGTAGGCTCTTGCACCGCCTTCCGAAGCACCGAAATATGGAATACATCATGTAAACCACTTAGCTCCACTGAAAGCTTCAGCCGATAGGCCGCTTCTCCTACTCGCTCCAGAACCTCGAACGGTCCAAGGTACCTCGGGCTTAGCTTTTTCAATCGCCGCACCCGCGAGACACCCTTGAACGGCTTGATCTTCAAGTATACATAATCGCCCACAGCGAACTCCACGTTCCTGTGCTTGGCATTATAGTACTTTGCTTGCCGGTCCTGAGCGATAAGCAACCTCTCCCGAATGGTTCTCACCAAAGAAGTAGCATCATCCACTTCCGTTCGCTTATACAACTTTGACTCGCCCGTTTCTAACCAAGACAACGGCGTGCGACATCTTCTACCATATAGGGCCTCGAAAGGCGCCATCTGAATACTTGCTTGGTAGCTGTTGTTGTATGCGAACTCCACCAAATAAAGGTGGTCCTCCCATTGCTTTCCAAAGTCCAAGACACACATGCGAAGCATGTCTTCCATCGTTCTATTGACCCTCTCGGTCTGCCCATCCGTTTGAGGATGGAAGGCTGTGCTAAACTTCAGCTTTGTTCCCAACATTTGCTGCACCAGCCTCCAATCATTGGACGTGAACCGCCCATCTCGGTCACTCACGATGCTGCGGGGCACACCATGAAGCCGCACTATGTTATCCACATAAAGCTTCGCCAGCTTCTCCACCGGATCATCCTTCCTATACGGAATAAAATGCGACACCTTTGTTAATCGATCGACCACCACCCAAATGGCGTCGTTCCCCTTCTGCGACCTTGGCAAACCATGCACAAATTCCATAGAGATGTCGTCGAATTTCCACTCCGGAATAGGCAAGGACTTAAGAAATCCTCCCGGATTTTGGCACTCCGCCTTTACCAAGGCGCAGGTTTGGCACTTCGCTACATATAGCGCCACATCCTTTTTCAAACCCGGCCACCAAAATAGCTTCTTGATATCGCGGTACATCTTCGTGCTCCCCGGGTGAATCGAGTACTTGGTATGGTGCGCCTCGTACAACAACTCCACCCGTAAATCGCCCACGCTTGGGACGTACAAACGACCGTCTTTCCACAGCAATCCGTCCACCACGCCGAATTGAGAATTTGACCCATCCAGAGCCTCTATCATGAACTGCTTCATATGAGCATCCATATCCAAAGCCTACCGAATCCGATCAGCCAGGTCATATTGGACTTCAGTCCAATTCAGCACTGCTTCAGCACTTGCTTGCTTATCCACACAAACAATCTCCAACGCCTCCAACTCCCGCACCAACCGCTCATCGTGCATCGATAGCCAATTGGCTTGAGCTGGGGCTCGGCGACTCAACGCGTCCGCAACCGCATTCCCTTTGCCAGGCACGTAGTGGATCTTGAATGTATAGTCTCCCATAAACTCCATCCATCTGCGCTGTCGTATATTCAGATCCTTCTGATCAATCAGATGCTTCACGCTCTTGTGACCGGCGTAGAGATCCACTTTCACAACGTATACAATTATGCCTTCATAGCTTCAAGGCAAAACTCACGGCCATACGCTATTATGCTTCCGTGTTGCAGTAGTACGCAACCCAAATCGCTGCCCTACGCGTCATTAAAAATCTCATTGCCTTCGGTTCCACTTGGCGAAGTCAGCACAGGCGTCGTAGTCAACCGACCTTATAACTCCTCAAAAGCTCGCGCGCACTCCGGCGTCCAAAAGAACTTATGCTCCTCCCTCGTCAAAGTAGTGAGAGGTAACGGTATCCGCGAGAAGTTCTCCACGAAGAGCCTATAGTAGCCGGCAAGCTCCAGCAAACTCCGGACTTCCGCTACCGTAGCCCGCTCAGGCCACTCTCGTATCGCAACAATCTTTGCCGGATCCACCGCAATACCCTCTCCACTCACTATATGCCCGAGGAACGCCACTGAGGATAGCCAAAACTCGCACTTCGAGAACTTGGCATACAACTGATTTCTCTTTAGCGTCTCCAACACCAAAGGAAGACGCTGGAAGTGATCTTCCTCCCTTTGCGGGTACACCAAAACATCGTCGATGAAGACGATCACGAACTGGTCCAAGTACTCCCTGAATGTCCTGTTCATAAAAATCCAGGAACACTGACGGCGCATTAGTCAGCCCAAACGGCATGACCGTAAACTCGTAGCGCCCGTGTCCTGTACTCAACATTTTCTTAGGGATATCCCTCTCCCTTATCTATTTAGAGTACGCCGTTGACCCTACCAACTGATCACAAAGATCATCGATCCTTGGGATTGGGTACCTGCTCTTTTCCGTCAACTTGTTGACCTCCCGATAATTAATACGCAGCCTCAGCCTTCCATCCTTCTTCTTAATAAAGAGGGTCGGTGCGCTCCAAGGCGAAGAACTTGGACGCGCATTCCCTTGCTCCAACAACTCTTGCAGTTGAACTTTCAGCTCCGCCATTACCTTAGGCGTTAGCCGATACGGAGATCGCGACACAGGCTTTGCACCTGACACTAGCTCCAGGAAGATCTGCGGGGAACAGATCAGGGTATTCCGACACCACTGAAATACAATCCAACGCGGGCTTCTGCTTTGCAACCTCTACTAGTGTAAAGAACAGTTCTGCTCCAGCACGAACCGCCTTCACCACCTGAAGAGCAGACGTCAACGTCTTGCTCGACCCCCTTTAAGTCCGTAAAAGTCGTCTCACGGTTTGCTCCCAGCTTGACTTCCTTGCTACCGCACTCTATAAGGGCCTGCTGCTCCGAGAGCCAGTCCATGCCAAATATAACGTCAAACTCCACCAACGGAAGTAACGACGCTTGCAGATCGTACTCCTAATTCCCAAACCACAAACTAAGAGCAACGAATTCTACCCTCGCCGAACGAGCACCATTGGACTATAACGCATCCAATTTATCTCTTTCCATCGAAGGAGGTATTCCAAGGCACAATAAGATTCCTAATAAAGGAACGTGAAGTTCCCTAAACGAACGGTGCTCTTGAAGATAAAGTAAAGCCGCAGCAAAACTTAGCACAAATAGTTCTAAGCTAACATGCACAAGGGCGACAAGTATTTAAGGTAAAACTATCTTTAAACCATACCTGTCATCACGACGGCGTGTTTCCTCCAGGGTTTTAGGCACTCACGGGCATAATGTCCCGGCTCCCCACAATTGTAACATGTTCCCGGGGTTTGGCTTGTAGTTGCCCCCGAAGTACCAGAAGGAGCTGAACCCGAAGTCCTATGCTTCTTATACCATTTTCGATATGCCGACCTTGAGGTGTTCGGCACTTTGAATGCCGTTTCCTTCGCACTGACATCCTTGACTGCTCCTGACATAGGTTTCTTCCCCTTCCGAGCACCATTCCAACAGTCTCGGGCAAAGTGCCCTTTCTTTCCACAAGTATAACAAGTGTAAGTAGCTTTACTAGTCGATTTCATAACCCCTTTCTCCAGCATTCTGCTGGATGCAGCTCTTATGGGGTTTGTATAGTTCGATACCATGGTCGCTGGCATCGGGAGGGTCTTCTTCAACTCTGCCTCCAATGATCTAGCTGATTCCACTAAGGCTCGGAATCCCAACAACTTTGGTCCTAGCAGTAGGACTCGTAACTCGGCGCGTAGGCCATTATAGAATCTATCGACTGTAGCTTGCTCATTATCCGACTCAAAGCATGGGTAGCGACTTATCATAAGAAAAGCTTGCAAATATTCCTCAACCGTGTGCGCTCCCTGCACTAAGTTCATAACCAGCTGCTGCCCCAATGGTCTACCAAAGGTCATCTGCTGCATCGCGCCCACCGGCGTTGAAGCCACAGCAGGGGCGCAGGGTTGTACATTTCCTCCTAGCTGTGCACCCGTCACAGCGAACACCGCTTCTACAATCCTTCTAACGGTTTCATACGAAGGAGGAGGCTCAAACACCTCACCGGGTGCACTATGCTCCTCAGAAACCGGACATTCAGGCTGTCCAACACCGCTTCCGGTCACCTATAGTGGTACAAAACACCGTTAAGCGACCAAATAACATTGCAAACAGCAATTATAGGAACACGCAGGTTCCTCAAACACGAGTATTTTCATTCCTAAGTGGACATTCATGGGTTCTTTTTACTGTTATTACGATGACGCACACAATGTGCTCACCACCCCTTAAAAAGAATTCGCCCACGAATTCACTTTAAGCCCGACCAAAACCAGTAGTCTGATACCAAATTGTAACACCCCCTATCCGTCGCATAGCATATAGCAGTAGGTCCGGTCGGGGCCCGACGCCATATACCACAGACAGACCGGGTGGTTACTTATGGAAACCATCCAACCAATCTCAACGTCCTACACAGAGCATTCTAGCGAAGCAATTTATTAAAGTTGCAAAACAAGAACCCAGCACAAGCATGAATGTCCACTAGCAAGATAATAGGAATGTTATTACAAAATACTCAAAAGTCGGCCTTAAGGCCTTACAAAATGTTTCACTTGTCTTTTACATGATTTCCAAACCTCGGCACGCAGGCCGGCCATACATGAACAAAACATAAAACATTTCCATTCGGGCCTTCGAGGGCCAGCTTCGCAAAAAGGGCTCTAGCCCGCTATTGACCGCTTGGTCCAGCTGCACCTGCAAGCAAACAAACCACCGCACGGTGGCAAACAAAGCAACGGTCAGCAATGCTGACCAAATTATAACGATCCCGCCCCCAACTCGGGGCGGCGATGCTCTTTCCCTGCATTTCATTAAGCGAGCAATATAACCATATAACATAGCCATTACATCACAGACGTTGGCTCGTACGGCCACACGTCCCGTGCACTCAGGGCACATTCTCGGTGAACCGGTCGATGTTACGTCAAATAAAGCCATGAACATTCCGGACTCACCACCGCCTCTTGGACGACCATTCCTATGAGCAATTTGTCTTCATGGTATTGGTCACGTCAAATTAAGCCATGGACCACCGAAGACCCCCATTTATGCCAACGGCGAGTCCCATGTAACCTTAGGTCGCTCTAACCGGACGACATAAAGTGGGTACGGCTCCATCTAACCCGTGTTCACATCGCAACGACAATTTAAGCCATATGCGCGGGTCAAACTTTCACCGAGTCCCATTCTACCGCAAGTCACATAACCTCGTTATGTTCAAGTTGGCTTCCAAGCCACCAAGTTGGCAAGACCTCGTGTCCGCCCAGTTTTCCGGGTGCACCTTTGGGTTAGTCCCCAAGGCTCCCTGCTGCAATCTACCGCGTAGAAAACCCGAAAACACCAAATAGCACGGAGTCTTCTCCGGCCTTATGCAATGCAACATCACCGATCCGGACTAACATGTCCGGGTAGGCTTCAACCAAAATGCCTAAGTCCGTTCTCGCATACGGACGCTAAACAACGGGGACTTTACATATCTACCCAAAGGAATGCCTCCAACTCTTCGCAAACTCGCGAGAGGGGGCTTCCTATGCAAAGAAAGAGAGCTACTCATGCTCAAGATGAGGATCGTTACCCTTGCGGTCCTCTTTGGCGCCATCGAAAAGTAATCGGATGGAAATCACCGCACTTGCGTTGCCTCCGTGGATCCGGAGTCGGCTTGCGATTCGGAGCTCCGAAGCTCCTCCAATGGCGGATCTAGCTCCTCTTCTTCTTGCCTTAGCTTTTCTTTCTCCAAGGGTTTGGAGAGATAACAAGTGGAAAAAGTGAGGGTTTTCTAAGTCAAAACCCGGGTATATCCCTTCAGGAACAACCCCCAGCCATTGGATCCTCAGTCAAAGAAATGAACGGCTTCGATTCGGGACTGAAATGCCCAATCTGGGCCGAACACGGCCTGGCACACGCCCGTGTCCAGGGCCGTGTGCCTCATTCGCCGTCAAAATCGAATCACCTGGAACCTCACACGGGCATCGAACACGCCCGTGTTCGATCTGACACGCCCGTGTTCCAACTGACACGGCCGTGTAGCTGGCCGTGTACCCCATGATTTTCTCCCGTTTTCAACCCGAGCGCTGACACGGGTTCGGACACGCCCGTGTCCTTGCCCGTGTCACCTTGACACGCCTGGGCTCCAGGCCGTGTACATGGTCTCGGCACTTCACGGCTAAGTGTCGACACGGGTCGACACGCCCTGCGACACGCCCGTGTCGCAGGCCGTGTGCCATGTCTCGACACACTGTCGACACCAAAGTGTCGACTTCGCGGGACGAGTGTCGACACGGGTTGACACGCCCTGCGACACGCCCGTGTCGCAGGCCGTGTGCCGTGTCTCGACACAACGTCGAAGCACTGTGTCGACTTCACGGCTAAGTGTCGACACGGGTCGACACGCCCTGCGACACGCCCGTGTCGCAGGCCGTGTGCCCAGTCTCGACACAATGTCGAGACCAAAGTGTCGACTTCACGCCTTAGTGTCGACACAGGCTTGACACGCCCTGGGACACGCCCGTGTCCCAGGCCGTGTGCCTGCAGCCAGAACTCAAACTGGCCCAAATTATTCCCCTTTGCTCCTTTAAGTTTCGGGGCGTTACAAGACCGCCCGGTCACCAACTTCAACAAGGTACATTTAAGTTATGCCTTTAAATTTCTTGATGATTCTTGCAAATAGAACCCCGTAGACCCGAACTTAAATTTCGGGGACGAAATTATTTTCTTGTTTATTGGAATTTGTAACATCCCATGTTACTTCTGGACCCCTCAACTTAGATTGGGTTAGGCATGGGGTGAGACTTAAGGAGATCAACTAGGTTGGACCCTAGGTAGTGGGTGGTAGCCATGTGGAGCCCACTATAGGACCAAGTCAAACTAGGTCAAACTAGCCTAATTAGGGACCCTAGCCACACCATGACCCCACCACATTGCCCTAACCTTAAAAACAATCTAAGTGGACCCTAGGTCATGTCACTAGGTCAACACTTTGACCCCAATTGACCAAAGTCAACCTTGGGCTTAATTTGGTCAAACCCACACTCATAGGCCTAATTAACCTAGGTGGGGCACCCCCTTGACCCAAACCAAGTTGGGTGGTGCCACTAGACCCATTTCCACCAAGTAGGGTCAGTCCACCCACCATGGTTGACCAAGTCAACTCCCCAAGTCAACAAGTCAACAAATTGACCTAAAGGAGTGAAATGAAGGCCAAGCCATTTCCCCTTGGACCAAGCCCACCAAAATTGGCACATAGTCAGCCCAAGTGAACAAGACCAGTCCTACCCCTCTAAATCAGGAGAGAGAATACATGCAAGGGGGTAAAATTGGGATTTTTAGGATAAGAGGAGAGAGAAAGGGGAATGAAGAAAATGGTGGCCACATGGCCACCCCATCAGTTGGTTTTGGCTGCCCAAAACCAGGTGGCCGACCTCCCCTCTTCATTTCCAGCAGAAAACCAGGGCTGTGAGCCACTTGGAAGCTGGGTGAAACCTCCAAAGCTCAAAACCAAGCTAACATTGGAGTTAACTCCACATATAGCCCGCCTCAGTCCAAATAGACCTCACCAACAGTTTCAGGAGACAGAAGGGAGTGGAATTCGACTGCTTAATCATGGAGAATGGTGGAGATTTGAGCTTTCGGGGTGGAGCTCGCCGGCGCACCACCACCACGGCAAACCGCCGCCTGACCCGCAGCCAAGCTTCGATTCAGGTCCGTTTCACTTCACCTCTACCCGTACTAGCATCTTAGATCGATTAGGAGAGATATCGGGCTCAACTGAGCCCGATGCCATGTGAGAAAAACGAGAAATTTCCAAGATTTTGAAACCGCTCGGGATCGCCGTCGCCGCCGTCTCCCGCCGCCCCATCGCCGGGAAATGATAGCCACCACCACCGTGAAGGTGATGACACCGTTGGCCGGAGGTGGCGCCGTCTCAGCTGGCCGGAAACCGCCAGCAAAGTTGCTCCAGGTCAGCTCGATCTCAGCCGTTGGCTGGAGGTAGACGATGACCCGATTCCGTCGGATTTACTTTAAGATTCGTGCGCGATTATTAATATGAATTAATTTAATGTGTTGAATAGTATGATTTCTGTCACACTTTTTCAGTCACATTGCATGTTAAATATAGGCCTCTTAGAGGCATTTCCAGAACTTAGTCCCTTAATGAAATATGTAGCCAATGGTCTTACCTTTAATATGCCACCCTAAACATATATTTTGGTGTAGTGTACAGTCCTGTAGGACATTTCTCCTAGGACTGGTCCTAGAGTAGGGCAGTAATTAAATTGGATGCCTAGGTCAAACTATTGGTCACCATGGCCCCAAATTTTGGGCACATGCATGATTAGGGCATACTTAGCTCCTTCCAAAATTTAGGAATTTTTTAGAGAATATTTTCCTATATTTTTTGGTAAAATAGCAAAATATAAATAAATGAAATATATGGAGTTCTACTCCTCCCCATGGCCCCAAATTTTGGTGGTGGGTCAGTGGGGTCATCCTTGGTGCATGATAAAATTGTCAGCACCTTGGGTTCACTGCATGTTGGAGAATCCACTTGCATGTGCTAGCCTATGTTAAGCCTTGGTGTGCAAATAGCAAAAATACAAATTGGTGTATTTAGCCCAATGGTGACATGCAAAGGTCATGGAATTATTTACAGTGGTTCATTAGGGTAAATTCCATCCCTCAAATTAATAATGGAATTTTTGGAATTAAAATTCCATTTATTGGAATTTATTTAAAATATAGCTATTTTGGAAATAAAATTGGAAAATATGATTTCTTCAAGTACAAATCCAAACAATTTTTCCAAGGCATAGATAATGTCACATTTGACTTAGGAAAAATATGATTTCTCTGTTTTGAAGAACGTTTGGAGTAGATACCCTAAATTCCCCATTTTACCCTTATCTTGTTAATTCTTGAAATGATGAATATATACCTCTGAAAATTTTTGGAATTTATTCTACTGCTATAAAATGTTATTATTAGTTTTGCATAAATTTTTCAGAATTAATGGATGCATTGTTTGTTGTTAAATTAATATAATGGCATTTTGGTAATTATCTTATAATGGAATTTTATAGGCCATTTCACAATAAATGTTGATGATACTCTGCCAATAGTCATAAATTAGTGTCCTAAAAGTTCTGTAATTTTCCTGGAATTTTGAGTACATAATGCCTATACTTCATTTGGAAAATGAAATTTGTGTGGTATTGATATTAAATAGGAAATGAGAATAAATAATTTAAGGAAAATTATGAAACTCTGTAGGCAGCAATATTTTGTCAATATACATCTCAGGAAAAATGTCCTAGGTCAGTGGATACTTAATCATACTACTTCATGTGTAAAATGACCTAGTATTTAAATTAAAAGATTTAATTAAAGGATTAATTGGCCGAGAAAAATTATGAGAATTTATAGGGTAGTTCCCCTAGTCTATACCACCCTAGGATAAATATATAGAGGCAAGATGCCTTAAGGATTGGAAGATCACATTTTTAGGGTAACCATAGGACATGGTCTGCATATAACACAAATAGGTCTTGCCTTAGGGGTTACCAGGGGATTGATTATCGGCAGAAGTAAGAGAGTTCAACATGAGTAACCCTGGTGGGTAGAGTTGCCTTAGTGAGGGATCAAAAGTGCAAGTCTTAGTTAGCAACTGGAGTGGGGGTCGGCGGAAGACCGTCGGCATCCCAGCAACACCTTAAGTTACTAGGGTTGTACTAAAGCAATAAGGAGAGCTGGGGAGATACATGGGTAGCCATCAACTAAAATAAATATCCTTGCGAAAGGAAACGCTGGGCGTAATCCCAACACAGTTCCTAGTGCCCCTTGAGAGCCCTTCACAGGGAATACCGGGGGCAGTCCTGGGATTAACCGTAAATCTCTAAGTATAATAAACCGTAGACAAGAGTAGTTTAATAGGTTAGGACATTGTTGTACCTTCTCGCCCGTGTGGGGGTTGGAGAGATTCATGATATATGCTCACCCGTTTTGGGGTTTGAGGGAGTTGGCATAAAGGCACTAATGTGCGTTCTCACCCGGGTTTGGGTTTGAGGGATTCAGGACGGGTTTTGGTCCTGCGAGCGGGAGGCTCGGTATGAATTACTTGCATGTGCATAAATATCGTGGCGGGGCATGCGGTACTGGTCGTTCGTCACACCGATGGCAGTACGGTGCACCAGGCGGTTGTGAGAGTTAGAGGGGCCACTGGGTTGTTTTACACTGCGGTCTGGAGGACGATCCCCGATAACGCACATCCGACCCAACAAGACTGACGGGTTGTCAGCAAAGTAAGTACGCGAGACTCTAGAGTGCACCTTGCACGTGTACAGAGGCGTATGAGAGGGGTCTAAGGCTTGGTAGTGTGCATACCGGTCTAGAAGCGGAGACGCCCGCTCCGCTGCTGCCGTAGCCATAGCGGTGGTACCCGAGAGTGATGCTAGCTCTCAAAAAGTAGGAACTAAAGGTCTGTGATCACAGAGTCGTTGTGTGTGAGTTGCACTTGCCTGCGCATAAAATTGCATCATATCATTCATTCATATTAGGTCATACGCTTCATAGATCCTTATCATATAAATTAGTATGGGCTCTTTTATATGATAAGTTAAATTTCCTGGAAATCCTAACTTATATATTTGTATGGGCATTTATATAAGTTAGGGTACGTTTGTGATGATAGCATAGTGGTAGCTTAGCTTATTTACTTGTTCATACTGCTGTTTCTTTACTTTCCTTTACTGCACTGCTCTTACTTATTACTTGTACCGTACTTAGAATTGCAAAAGTAGGATTACATTACTTATTACAACTCTAGTTAGATATTGTCACCTGCTTCCACTTTGCTACCCCTCGTTGTCCTCCGCTTCGTCCTCCCGCTCGGTGCCTAGGAGCTGCGAGGCGAGGTGCGGAGGAAACGACTTAGTCTTTTTGACTAATGGTCGGTGACCAACTATTTTTAGGAGCCCGTGGAGATGGAGCACCAGCACGTCGAGGAGGCAGGACATGAGGAGCAGATACCGCTTCAGCAGGCTACTACCACTACTGTGCGTCCTCAGGTGGGACGAGATCTGATGTTTTAGCATAGCTTCCGCATTTATGATTTTGTGAGAGAGAGATTTGATGTACTGGGCATAAGCCCTTTTTACTCTTTCATTTGTACTCTGTTGTGGACTATTGTGATGTACTATTCATTTCTTTTACATGATTGTACTGTGGCTTGTGGACTGATAGTTTTGCATATACAGTTTACTTCTTCTTCTCATATTGGCCTACAGGTTAATGATCGTACTAGCCGGCAGAATCGGCGTATTGCGGTGTCGACTAACCCGTGAGTTAGTGTCACCGTAAGACGGCGGTTCTGGGCATAAGATCCGGTAGCCCTCCTTGGTAAGGGGGAGGGGGGTCTTACAGACACCTCCAGAAAGACTAAGGCTGTCTCCCCCGCTCTAGCTCCAGAAGTTGATGAAGAAGAAGAAACATCAGAGCCTAGCACCTCAGGGTCTGAACTATCTAAAGGAGAGTTCTCCTTGCTCTCAAGGCAATTCAAGAAGTTTCTCAATAAAAAGAAATAATGGAAAGGCAAGGATGCCTCATATAGAAGATCGCGGCGCGATGACGATCGACAAAGAAAAGGCTCAAGCAGCCACGAAAGGTATAATACTAAACAGAACAAATACGTTTCAACTGACATCATTTGCTACTGCTGTAATAACCAGGTCACGTCATTGCTGACTGCCCTCACAAGAAGAAGGAGGGTAGTAGAAGAGAAGACAAGAAATCCTCACACAACAAGAAGAGGAAAGAGAAGAGCCTCATAGCCAAAAGGAGCAAGACTCTTAGTGACTCCGACTCATCTGAGTCAAGCGAAGAAGAAGAAGCTTATTTTGGGCTAATGGCTCAAACAGATGATGAACAAGAGCCCCAGTTCACTGGGAAGGTAAACTCTCATACCCCTCTTTCAGAGTCTGAAGTCTCTGAACATGATTGCGAGGGTAGCTCCTCTGACGATGAGTCAGAATTGATGGCCCAGTATAAGGAGTTAATCATGGCTTACGACAAATGTCGTCGAGTCGTGAAGACTCAGGCTAAAGAGATCAAATCTCTAAAAGCCGAAGAGAGCAACTTGAGAGAGAAAGTCGCAAAGACTGACTCACTCGAGGAAACTTCAATAATACTATTGAAGAATATAACAAGGCTCTTGAGCACCTTAACCTGAAGGAGAAGATCATCAAAGGATTGGAAGCCGAACTTGCGGCTGAAAGGAAACTTGTTGAGAGTTTCTCGAAGCCCAAAACAGTTCTTCCATTCGTTGCTGAATTCTCAGCAAAGGCCAAGGGAGCTGGACTAGGCCATGAAGAAGCTCCTAGTAAATCCTATAGGAGAAACAAGAATCAACGGAAAAATAAGGCCGCCAAAAAGGCCTCAGCCGAAGAAAAGGGAAAAGCCCCTCAAAATCAAACCACATTCAAAAAGGTCATCTTTCCATCAAATGAGTTTGATTTTGACTCATCATACGAGCACTTTGCTAGGCCTACTTATGTAGAGACAAAGTCCCGCTATCAAGGATGGGCTCGACCCCGAAACTTTGGCGAAAGTGTCTTTAAGGCACCTTATGAAGAAGTTATTCTTCAGAGCTATGGCCCTTTCAATCATGGGCATAACTTCAAGAAAGCACCAAAGACAAAGCCTGTTGTAGAGAAGCCCATAAAGGAGAAGAAGCCATGTGATTGCCATCATCATGAGGCATCTTCCTCCAAGAATGCTACCACTGCTAGACCAAAGTTCCAAAAGGTCAAGCAGGAGATCTTAAGGCAAAGGTACAACAGATTTGACTGTTGGTGCTGTGGCAAGGTTGGTCACTTTGCTATAGATTGCTAGTTCAATTCCAGAAACGCTGCAACCCCTCATGTCAGCAATATGAGAAAGACCGCTCATAATGCTAACACTCGTAGGGGGAGCACTCTAACCCGAGACCAAGGACCCAAACGTGTTTGTGTTCCTAAGGCAAATTGATTGTGCTTGCAGGGATGTCCAAAGGCCAACAAAACGCCTATCTGGTACTTGGACAGCGAATGCTCTCGGCATATGACCGGGACTAGAAGCCTCATTCAGAACTTTACTCCAGTCGTGAACGGACCAAAGGTCATCTTTGGAGGTTCAGACCATGGAATTACTAGAGGCTATGGTATGATTACTAACGGCAATGTATCCTTCTCGGATGTGGCCTATGTCAAAGGATTGGAACACAATCTCATTAGCATAAGCCAACTCTGTGATAAAGGATACATAGTTGAGTTCCATGCTGATAAGTGCTTGATAAAATCCGTTGACAATATGGAAACGATTCTATCCGTCACTCGAAGCAGGAATATTTTCTGTTTAAATTTCATCTGTATAGATTCCTCTACACCAGTGTGTCTTTTAGCAAAAGATAGTGCGTCTCTTGGTGACCAATGGCACAAGAGACTAGCACATATTAATTTCAAAACCATTAATAAACTATTTTCAATGAACTTAGTACGTGATGCCCCAAATGTCAAATACGTCAAAGATGGACCTTGTCATGCATGCGTAAAAGGCAAGCAAACAAGGGCTACCTTTAAAAGCATTATTGGCAAAGACTCTAACAAATGTATTCATCTATTGCACATGGACTTGTTTGGTCCACTGCAGATTAGAAGTTTGGGAGGTAAGGACTATACATTGGTAATTGTTGATGACTACTCGCACTTTGCGTGGGTGTTCTTTCTGAAACACAAGTCAGATACCTTCGACATCCTTACTAATTTTGTCAGGCAAGTACAGAATGAATACAACTGCTCCATAGTCAAAATCAGAAGTGACAACGGAACAGAGTTCAAATCTGGGGCCATGACAGAATTCTGTGAAATCTTGGGTATCTTTCATGAGTTTTACTCTCCTCATACTCCACAACAAAATAGAGTGGCTGAGAGAAGGAACAGAACACTCATAGAGGCCTGCAGGACCATGTTAGGTGATGCTTCACTACCAGAGTACTTCTGGGCTGAGGCCGTAAATACTGCATGCCACGTGCAAAATCTAGCACTCATAAACAAAGACCACAATAAGACACCTTACGAACTTCTGAAAGGCAGGAAACCAACAGTCACTTACTTTAGAATCTTTGGCTGTAAATACTTCGTACTTAACAATGGTAAGTATCATACCACCAAGTTCAGCGAAAAGAGCTTTGAAGGTATTTTTGTAGGATATAGTAGCCATAGTAAGGCATATAAGATATTTAATAGAAAAACCCTGGTGGTGGAAGAATCGATACATGTTGTATTTGATGAGACGAGCTTGCTGCAAAGCAATCCGTCTAGTGTGCTCATTGAAGATGCAGGTGAAAAGCTGAAAGAAACTAGCTTGGATGATCCGTCCAAAGACAAAGGCGAGAAGTTCATTAAGATCACCACTCTAACTCACATTGGAGAGGCTGATGATCAAAATGAAGAAGTCATCCAGGATGAAGAAATCACTCTGGTGCTTGAAGATAATCCAGATGCAAGAAATCTAGAGCTCAGACATCTGAAGGATCACCCCATGGACCAGATCATAGGAGATCCCCGGGATGGTGTCAGAACTCGGAAAGGTACAACTAATGAGAATCTTCATTTTAGTTTTCTCTCACAGGTTGAACCAAAGAAATTTGAGGAAGCAAACTCAGACACATCATGGATAATGACAATGGAAGAAGTGCTAAATCAGTTCAAGCACTGCAATGTGTGGATGCTGGTTCCAAGACCCAAAAGAAAGAACATCATTGGAACAAAATGGATCTATAGGAATAAGATGGATGAAGATGGAACTATCATAAAGAACAAGGCCAGACTCGTTGGTAAAGGCTATCGTCAAGAAGAAGGAATCAACTTCGACCAGACATATGCTCTAGTGGCGAGGCTGGAGGCAATAAGGTTGTTCCTAGCATATGCTGCTTTCAAAGGCTTCACCGTCTATCAGATGGACGTGAAGTCGGCCTTCCTGAATGGTAACATAAAGGAGGAAGTGTATGTGGAACAACCTCCAGGTTTCGTTGATCCTAACCTTCCTAATCATGTCTATTTTCTACACAAGGCCCTATATGGTCTGAAACAAGCTCCTAGAGCTTGGTATGAAATGTTGTCTACCTTTCTACTTGAGAACAAGTTCACAAGGGGAAAGATAGACAAGACATTATTTCTTAGGGAAATAAAAGGAAAGATTTTGCTAGTGTAAATCTATGTCGACGACATTATTTTTGGCTCTACAGAAAATAACCTCTGCAAAAAGTTCTCAAACCTATGCAAGTGAAGTTTGAAATGAGCAGTATGGGCGATCTGAAGTACTTCTTAGGGCTTCAGGTGAAACAATCTGAAGATGGAATTTTCATCTCACAGACCAAATTCACCAAAGAGCTAATTAAGAAATTCGGAATGGAGAACGCAACCTCTGTGTCCACAGCTGCTGCCATAGATGCTATGATTGTAGAGCTCTCTGAAGAAGTGCCCCCTCCTCCTCCTCTATCTCCTCCAGCTCCAACCACTGAATATCACAAGGACTTCTCTCCAGTACAGTCTCCTGCCCATTCTCCAGCCAGTACTCCAACACCTTCTCCACATCCTCCAGCAGACAAGCCAGACACCATTCTTATTTCTGATGAGCCTTATCCTGAGCCAGCTGAGACCCCTCTCAGAAATCTAGACTTCTCTCTTCCTCAGGATACAGAAGAAGGGGTTGCTCTCTCTCCTACCATCAGAGCTCACAGCTCTGTGATAATTGAAGAACTGGCTCCTTGGGTACCTCCTTCTCTCCCTACTGCTGCTCCATCTACTACTGCTGTTACAGTCTCCTCCTCCTCAGATTTGCTGCAACACATCACAATTCTTCTTCAAGAACAAAGACATCATTTTGACACCTCTCTAAAGGTGGTCACTGACAAGGTAACTACTCTTGAGTCTGAGATAAGCAGAGGCTTTGCTGAAATTCAGCATAACACTGTCAAGCTCAAGTACCAATTCCAACTTGGTGGCAAAGCCCTTGACCATACTATCACTAGTGTGGGCAATGTTATGGAACAAGATGTCACCCTGGCCAACAATCAGATGGAACTAGATAAGAGGAATGAAGCCAACAAGATGAAGATCTGTGAAGAAGTGGGTATCTTCAAAGATGATGCTATAGCCCAGCTATCTGTTGAAATCAGAAAGGGGGAGGGTTTGATAAAAGAACTCAGAGAACAGGTAGAAAAATCTATTGCTCGGAAGACAGATGAATGACAAGCTCATGTGAAGTCCATTCATGCTGATGTGCTAGCCCAAATACAGAGTGTCAAATTTCACACATATGACACTGCTGTCTGGATGCACAATCAGATCTTGCCAGATCTTGCAGTTGACCCAAACATCATTCCCCATCATCTCAACCCTCTAGCTACAGATGTTACTGCCCCAGCTGTTCCTCTGCAACCTACCTTCTCTCCTAAGCTTGGAGACTCAGTTTCTCCTCCAGATACTTATGTTCCAGGCTGGGAAGAAGAAGATCCTGCTGATATATTCCTTCAAGCTCCTCCAGAGATCAGAATCCACAAGAAGAAAATGAAGTATGGTGAAGGTCCCTCTGCTAGCAGGACTGCTCCTTCCAAAGCCCCTGAACATGCTGAAGCTTGGTCTCCAACCTCAAAATCTCTAATTTTGGACACACTCAGGCTAGTTATGGATCACAATGAGAACAGGATCACTACAGTTCCCAAGAATGGCAGTTATATGAGAAATCAATGCTAAAAAGGAAGATCCATGACAGAGAGTTTGGGAGAAATAACCCTGCTGCTCCTCCAAGGCCTCCTAAATATTTCCCTAAGCCATTCAGCTATCTAAGAAGACAGCAAGAAAAGATGGATAAGCAGCAACCCCAAGCCTAAACCTAAAAGATGATGAGAAATTGAAATGACAAGCTGTAGACTTGATGTTTTTGGAAACTTACATATATACAATTCTTCATTCCTGTCTAATTATCCTTTTCATTGTCTACTGCTTACCTGCACATGTTTTTCTACTTAGTTTCTTTTATGTCCATAATTCACCTTAGTGTAAAGGGTTCTGACTTCAACAAATAGGGTGAGATTGTTTGGTATTACATCCACATTAACCCAGATTTGATGAAGTAACCCTGGAACTAAGATGAATTAAGTTGTATTTGATGCTTGGCTTGAGTTATATGTTTGCAGGAATTTCACTGGGAAGTGTCGACCAATGTCAGTCCACAGTGGGTCACCAAACACAGGAACTGTGCAATGTAATCCCTCATTGCATATTCCAAGGTGTTGCCTCATGTGTGGTCTCTCTATTGGGATACACTTCATATTCAAGCTATTGGACTATGGGAAAGGAATTGGAAGTTGACTACTCTAGAATAAACAGTTTTCCAACATCAAAAATTTCTCTAAGTCTTTTACTCGAGTAGGTCTATAACTACTCGAGTAGTTTGGTTATAATTTACTCGAGTAAAGAAACCTTGTACTCGAGTACTTAAGTGTATCTCTCGTGTAGCTAAGTCACCTACTCGAGTAGACATAGTCATATACTCGAGTAGCATACTTATATACTCGAGTAGATTACTCTTTATACCCGAGTATTAAAGAGTTCTCTTATCAAAATTTTTCTAAGTCATGGACTCGAGTAAGTATACTCACTTACTCGAGTAGATAGAATCATACTCGAGTAGTTCATTATACCTACTCGAGTAGATCATGTTTCACTCGTGTACCTTGATATTTTCCTACTCCAGAATTTTCTAAGTCTTTTACTCGAGTAGAACTTTCACCTACTCGAGTAGATTACTTCCTCTCGAGTAGTTTAGTTCAACTACTCGAGTAGCTCTTGCTGACATCTTCAGAATTTATTCTAAGTATCCCACTCGAGTAGTACTTCATGTACTCGAGTAGTTTATGAAATATACTCGAGTAGTTTTTCCAGTACTCGAGTAGATCCTTTATGTACTCGAGTAAGTCTCTCTACATACTCGAGTAGTTCTGTCTGCTTACTCGAGTAGTTGATTCCTACCTACTCGAGTAGCCCATCTTTGTATACCCGAGTATATTCTCCTTCATGTACTCGAGTAGTTATTCAACTACTCGAGTAGCTATTCACTTACTCGTGTATATGGCTGAACCTTCTCTGAAATTTTGCTAAGTCCTTTTTCTGACGGGATTTTGAAATCACGCGACATGATTACTCCACGTGTACATCATTATGACCGATTATGACCGTTAGTCTCTTCTATATAAGGTCTTATTAGAAAATGACAAACCCTGAGTATTCTCCAAGCTTTCTTGTCATTCTATTTCGAGAAATATTCTTTAGCCGACTCCTCCCTGTTTTCCCGAAACGGAAGCCACCGCCGCCAACATCTTCTCCGGCCACTGCCTCTAAGTTCAGAGGATTCATTCTAAAGAAAGTTATAGATTGAGATCGACATCACCGTTCATCTTCTCTCTCTCTGATTCTGTAAAAGCAAGAAGATCCAGATCTGGGCCGAGACTCTCTTCACCGATTTCTGATAGTGCTGCAAAGTCCATAAGAAGAAGTTTTCTGGCCGTTTCTTCAGATCTGATTGGATTTACTATTTGTATAATTTTCAACACTTTATTAATCTTGTAGGAGAAAGTTTCTCCGAGTGTAGGAGTTTTTCACTCCGAGTTTGTAGGAAGTGTTATCTTCCGAGGTGTAGATCCCCTTGTTTGGATCGAGTTTGTAGGAACTTTGCTCCGAGGGTAGGATCGATTTTTGATCTGATATAGTGGAGTAGCCGAGTCTAGTTGATTGCTAGATCGGCGAGGGAAAGTGGATGTACACAAGGTTTGAGAACCACTATAAATCGTGTGTCGTCTGTGATATTGGTAGATAGTTCTGTGTTGTGCTCTAACTTTTTTTTATTCCGCAAAAGACGCACAACTCACCTATTCACCCCCTCTAGGTGATTTAGGTTGACAACCGTTTTCTTTCACTTTTTATGTAGTTGTATAATTCTCCTGAGCGTTTTAAGTGTTTTGTTAGCATAGTATATAGGGTGAAAGTGTTTGTTTTGGCATTGACCTAACATAGCCCCTACCGCAAAACTGCTAGTGTCACACATGATCTCGAAAGGTTGAGTAAAATCAGGTGCGATCATAAAAGGAGAATTAATTAATCTTTTTTTTAACAACTCAAAGGCTTGTAGACACTCTTGATTAAAAATAAATGGTGTGTATTTTTCTAAAAGCCTAGTAAGTGGTTTAGATATTTTAGAGAAGTCTTTAATGAACCGCGATAGAATCCGGCATGACCTAAAAAGCTTCTCACCGCCTTAACGGAGGTTGGTGGTGGCAACTTTTTATAGTTTCAATCTTTGCTCTATCTACTTGAATTCCTTAGCTTGAGATCTTATGGCCAAGTACTAACCCTTCTTGCACCATGAAATGGCACTTCTCCCAACAAAACACTAGATTTGTTTCCTCACACCTCCTTAGAACTTTTTCAAAAATTTTCAAACACAAGTCAAAAGAATCACCAAACACAGAGAAATCATCCATAAACACTTCCATAATATCTTCAACATACTCATTAAATATAGCTAACACGCACCTTTGGAAAGTGGCGGGTGCATTATATAAACCAAATTTCATGCGTCTATAGGCAAAGGTACCAAATGGGCAAGTGAATGTTGTTTTCTCCTGGTCTTCTAGTGCTATAGAGATTTGGAAGTATCCAGAGAATCCATCTAGAAAACAATAATAAGAATGTCATGATAAATTTTCTAATATTTGATCAATGAAAGGTAGAGGGAAATGGTCTTTCCTAGTAGCATCGTTTAACTTCCTATAATCAATACAGACACTCCAATTGGATACTGTTCACATTGGAATTAATTCATGCTTATCATTTGCTACTACTGTTAAACCACCCTTCTTAGGAACGACTTGTACAAGACTAACCCATGAACTATCTGAAATAGGATATATCATTCTAGCATCTAACAACTTAACAATCTCAACTTTCACTACCTCTTTCATATTTGGATTCAGCCTACGTTGTGGTTGACTAGAAGGCTTATAATTTTCTTCCAAAAGGATCTTGTGTGTGCAAAAACTCGGGTTGATACCTTTTATATCAGTTTTTTGTCATGCTATAACATCCTTATACTTCCTTAACACAGTTATTAACTTTTGTTTTTCAGTTTCTGAAAGATTAGAAGAAATAATAACTGGGTAAGTAGAATTAGATCCTAAGAATGCATACTCAAGATGATCCAATAATTTTTTAAGTTCTACTATCGGTGGATCCTTAGTATTACTCTTAAGTACTTCAAGATCTCCTTGCATAATCAAACTATATTCAATCTTCCTATTCACCGAAACAGAGTTATCTAGAAAATATAGATGTTCAACAATGTCTTGATTTTTGTCTTCTTCTAGATAACAGTTAGTGATACAAATATCTAAAGGATCTCTATAATGATATTCAAAATTCATAGAAGTCACAATATTATCAACACCAAAGCAAAAGTAGCAATGATCATCATAATCCAAAATTTGCTTTATTGTATTGCCAATTTGAAAAGTGACTTCATCTTCCCATACTCACAAAACTAATTTACTGTCAAAAACGTCAATAAGAGCTCTAGATGTGGCTAAGAATGGACGACCTAGTATGAGTGGCACTTCTACGTTTTCATCCATATCTAGAATAACAAATCGGAGGGAAATATAAACTTATCTACCTTAACCAATAAATCCTCTACTATTCATCTAAGATACTTAACCGAACGATCTGTTAATTGAATACTCATTCTAGTAGGGCTAAGTTCTCCAAGACCTAGTTTCGAATATAGTTTATAAGGCATTAAGTTTATACTAGCCCCTAAATCCGCTAAAGCTTTATTCACTTGTAAATCACCGTTTAAACATGGAATTGAAAATGATCTGGGATCCTTAAGTTTTTGTGGTAATTTGTTTTGTAAAATAGCAGAACATTCTTCACTAAGTGTTACTAAAGATAATTCGTCAATTTTCTTTTTATTTGAGATTAAATCCTTTAGGAATTTAGCATACTTTGGTATTTGAATAATTTCAGAAAAAGGTAGATTAACATGTAATTGTTTAAACATAGTTAAGAATTTACCATATTGTGCATCCATGCGCTCCTTGTTCAGCTTCACTGGATACGGTATTGCTGGTTGATACTCTTTTGCTTTTGAATTCATCTCGTTCTGTCATTTGCCACTAGACTCCTCTTGGGGTGATTCCATTGCAAGCCTTTGGTCTTGTAATTCCTTTTCACTCCTCAATTGGATTGCTTTTGCATGCTCCTTCGGATTTGTTTCAGTATTACCCGGAAGTGTTCCCTGTTGCTTTTCAGACACCATCCTTGCGAGCTGACAAATCTGGTTCTCCAAATTCCGAATAGAGCCCTCTTGATTCCGGAAAGCTACATTAGTAGTTTGCATGAACTTGGTGAGTACATCTTCTAATGATGGTTTTCTTTGCTCTGGTTGTTGCAGTTGTCCAAACATATGTTACTTGCCTTGATTTCCTTGACCTCTCCAAGAGAAATTGGGGTGATTCCTCCATCCAGGAGTGTATGTAGAACTATATGGGTTGTTTTCTTGGTTGAAGGGAGGTCTGGTATTATAGCCCAAATAGTCAACATGTTCTTGCACTTGAGGTTCACAACCCGACATTCCACTAAATGAGGGGTCCCATTGTTGAGGTACCATGGAGGGTGATGCTAAAGATTGGTTATCCATCTTATGGTGAAGCTTCTCAACTTGAATAGCTAAGGTAGTGACGACATCCACTTCATAAATTCCTACAGGCTTATTAGGCTTTTGTCTCACGGTAGTCCATTGATAGTTATTCATTGTCATGTCTTCTATCAACTGTTGAGCTGCTTTAGTTGTCTTATTGTTCAAGGTGTCTCCACTAGCCGCATCGATCATCTATTTAGTGGTTGGATTGAGTCGATTATAGAAGGTATGAATCTGAAGACAAGAAGGTACTGCATGATGGGGACACTTCCTTAAGAGTTCCTTTAATCATTCCCATGTGTCATACAATGATTCGAATTCTATTTGAGAATACGTAGAAATGTCATTCCTTAGCTTTGTAGTCTTCACCGGTGGAAAATACTTCATCAAGAACTTCTCAACCATCATATCCCATGTAGTAATCGGCCCTCTAGGTAGGGAGCTTAACCACTGCTACGCCTTGTTCCTTAGTGAGAACGGAAATAACCTCAATCGAATGGCATCATTGCTAACGCCAATGATCTTGAATGTATCACATATCTCCAAGAATCCGGCTAAATGTGTGTTGGGATCTTCATCTTGCAGGCCATCACATTGGACATACTGTTGAACCATCTGAATAATACTCGGTTTCAACTAGAAATTGTTGGTGACAATTGGTGGTCTAACAATACTTGACCCAGTACCCTGGAGATTAGGTCTACCAAAGTCAGACATGGTTTGCTCGTTCTGGTTTGCCATGTTTTCTGAATTATCTTGATGATGATCTCCTAAGTTTACTATTTCCTCTTTTGAAAGTCTGTTTGAATTATTTATGTTATAAGTTCTCAAGTCCCTTTGGCTAGTGTTGTGAATAATACGTTCCGGGTTAGGATGAAATGGTGTTAACCCAGAATTTCTCCCCTGGTCATAGACTAACAAACTACAAAACAGAGATTAAATTATATAATTATACAATAATTTAATTTACAATTATTGGTTAGTAATTTACAATTATATGCAATAAACTAATTTACAATTATATATTATTAATCAAAAATTGGTAGATTAATAGAGTTTGAGCTTTCAAAATATTGAAAATGTCCCCGGCAATGGTGCCAAAAACTTGATGCAAATTTATTTTTGCTCTGTGTAAAAACTGTGTGGATAGGCATAAACTAGATTGATTTTAATCTTAGGAAAGTGCACCTATCGATCATAGTATAGGAGAAATCTACATCTCGTGTCATATTCCACGGGGTCTTTCAAAGTACTCGTACTCACTCTCACTCTATTATCATACCTATAATTAAAATTGATTGCTACCATAAATTAACCTAACTATAACTACTTGGATAAAGATACATTGGAGGATTAAGGATAGTAAAAAGCAGAAAATCTAAGAATAATGACATGACAATAATTACTCATTAATTCAATTCTATGTAATCACGTAATAACAAGATTATCAAATTCGTTGTTTTGTAAGGATTAAACATTTATCGAAATCTCTCTCGAGCAATTCAATACCTAAACTTAAGTTGACTAAAATTTCTCTTGAACAATTCACAATACTCAAATTTGCATTAATAATAAGAAAACCTATCTAATACATAAATTCATGAAATCCTATCTCTAAGATACCATGAGTCCAATTATCTGTATTACCATTATCCAAACAATATATCTCTCGATCATGCAATTTAAAATACAAAGAGAAAGAACATTAGAACATGAACATGTAAACATCATCACAAACATCCAATTTCTCAATCTAAAAGTTTGGGATTCAAATAAAGTTCTAATTTCAAGCATAATATCAATCTCATTGTTAGAACACATACATACGGATAAAATACCACAAATCAGACATAAAAACTAACATACATGATTACCGAATTGTTCAAAAAAATAGGTCTCATGCGAAATGTAAAAAATAAAGTTAGATCCACTAAGAAAAGGGGAAGATTAAAAGAGATACATGAAGATTAAAAGCATACGGATTATCTCCTTCGATCTCACCTATACTGAATGCTCTACTTTCATCCTCCAGAAGTTCTCCAAGTTCCTCAATCTAAAAGTCTTTATTCTATTTTCCTACAGGTTTTTATAGTCTCCTTGTAAATAGGGTCAAACACGGGTTCCAACACGGCCGTGTCACAGGTCATGTGGGCAGTTCTAAGGCTGTTTAACACGAAAAGATGTGTCTGGTCATTGGCTGTATCATTTGACATGGCTGGGAACATGTCTGTGTTGTTCTTCATGTAACGACTCCATCCATTCATATAGCATATAATAGAAGGTCCGACCAGGGCCCAACACCATATGCCACAAAACAGGCGGTGAAGTCACGGGATGATATCAGAGTTACGCATCCTAACTCATAGCATTCTAGCGGAAGCTGTTAACATAAAATTCAGAACTCCAACCATAAATGTCCAATGCTAAAAACAAGCATCTATAGATAGGAATGTCCACCAAATACAAGATCGTTTGGCCTTATGGCCTTACAGATATTATTTTATAAAAGTGGCTTTCAAACATCAGCGCACAGGCCGGCCACACATGAATAAAACATAATATTTTCATTTTAGCCTTCAAGGGCTAGCAGCAGCAGCAGCAGGGACTTCAAGTTTTAAATGTCCCACTTGGTTCTCCAGCACCTATACAAGGATAGCACACCCAACGGTGGCAAACAAGGCAACGGTCTGTATTCAGCTGACCAATTTATAACGACCCTACCCCTTACCCGGGGCAGTGGTATTCCTTCCCTGCAGGCATAGCAATTCATAGTAGATATTTGGATATCATACATTATGCTCTCACGCACAAACATTCCATCACAACTGACAGACAGGAGGCCCGACGATCCGTGCACTCAGGGCACATTCTTACTGTACCGGATAAACCAGTTGCCCATCGCCGTTCAAGGCCCGAAGCCCAACGACAAACTTGAGCATTTTGCTCCATGGCGTGCAGCTAGAGACTTTAGTCTTAATGACACGGGATTGGCTAGTATCCCCCCATGGTGTCGTGGCGCGCATGCCTAAGAATCTTGGTATGCGCTCCAACAGACCATACTTTCAGGTCTTCAAGTCAGACATACATAACGCAGGTCGGATCAACCTCCCCCCATTGCTCAAATTGCCTTGCCATCACCTAGTACAGCGTACTCGAGTCTAAGTAAAAGGCGCGGGTCAGTTTCACCTTTGAAAGAGTTCATCAAGCTCCCACACAGCCAGACCGTCCTCACAGGACTGGCTTTACATTCATTGGTTAGCTAGGAGCCACGCCTCGTGTTAGCGACAGAACTCATTTTCCATCCCTAGGCATAACCGTACATTCATAGCATACACTTGCGAGAATTTTCCTGAATTGCCAAGCCAGTACTTCCTACTACTACCCTTCACAGGAACAACCAATCAAGCGCCACAAGCATCACAAACATCACAAGGGTATTTTCCTAGACTACCACTCCAGTACTTCCTACTACTGCCCTTCACAGGTCCAACCCTCGACTCCATAAACTACACGTTTAACCACGGAGTCTTCTCCGGTGCACATATGCAACATCACCAAACCAGACCAACCTGTCCAGATGGGCTTCACACAGCATGACTATTTTGTACTCTCTTTTCGTATCTATATGCCAACCTATTGGAGATTCAAAGAATCAACCCAATGGAATCCCTGCATAATCCACCGTCTGGTGGGTGAATCCCATGCACTTGCCAAGAAAGAAACCTTCACATGGCTAAGAAGGAAGATTGTTACCCTTGATGATCGCTTTGGAGCCATAGAATTCTAGCCAGTTGGAAAGCACCGCAGCAGCTTTGCCTCCACAAATATGGCCTCGGATCTCAGATCGGAACTCTCAAGCTCCACCAACGGACGAATCCCTTCTCTTCCTCCTCCTCCTTCTCCTCCTTGCTCTTATACAAAGAGAATGGCCAAAAGAATAAATGAGATTTCTTTTCTCACTCTCGACCTTAAAGAAGCAAGTAGACACATGGACCATCAAATCCCTGAGGAAGGAGATGAACGGCCACAAAAATCTCTAAAATTGACTTTTCGGGTCGGACAGGCCCTATGACACGGCCGTGTCACAGGGAGTGTACCTTAAGCGGCACACGAATCGACTTATCCAGAACAGGTAATGGCCATGTGACACGCCCGTGTCATCCCAGACATGCCCGTCTCACAGGGCTTGTACCTCACTCGAGACATATTCGAGACCTACTTGAGAGAACTACTCGAGTACTTGGTCATGACACGCCCATGTCATATGGCTGACATGCTCATGTCCCACCAGTACTCGAGACATTCTCGATCTACTCGAGACATTTACTCTAGATCCACTCGAGTCGACACAGAGCAGGGCACGCCCATGTCACATGGCTGACACGCCCGTATCATGCTCTCGAGACCTACTCAAGACAACTACTCGAGTAGTTGGGCAGGACACCCCCCCCCCTCACACACCCCCTAACACGCCCGTATCCCAGAGCATGTACCTTCAAAAATTTCATCGATCGAATTTTCGTCGACCACTCGCCAGCTTCTCACCCGAGCAGGACACGGCCTGTGACACGCCCGTGTCCCAGGCCGTGTAACCCGACCTGAACCCAAATTTTGGGATTTGGGGTGTGACAACCCTCCCCTCCTTACAAAAGTTTTGTCCCGAAATTTGTGCACAGTAAGGAATTCAGCAAGCAAAATGTTATAACTTCAACATGTTTGTTACAACAAAGGATATACTGTCCAGCAGTTAAATAGACAACTCGGGAAATTCAGCTCGAATGGTCTGCTTGCGCTCCCATGTTCGCTCCTCATGGCCACAATTATCTCATCGTACTTTGACCATCCCGATTGTCTTGTTCTGTAACTGTTTATCAGCACGATCCTCGTTCTGAATGGGCCTAACTTTAGTCGTTAGCCCATACTCCACCGGCACGCGATCGCTCTCAATCACTTGAGCTGGATCTTTGATGGCTTTCCGTAGCACAGAGATGTGAAACACATCATGTAATTCACCGAAGTCTGCCGAAAGAGCTAGCCGATATGCAGCTTCCCCAACTCGCTCCACCACTTCGAACGTACCAAGATATCTCGGACTCAACTTTTTAAAATGTCGAATCCTAGACACGCCTTTGAAGGGTTTGATCTTCAAATATACCCAATCGCCCAACGCGAACTCCACGTTACGGTGCTTGGCGTTGTAGTATTTCACTTGACGATCCTGGGCTATTAGTAGCCTCTCACGAATAGAGCGTATCGTCGAGTTCGCTTCATCAACTTCTTTCCGATTAAAGAGTTTGGATTTGCCTACTTCTGCCCAAGCTAACGGTTTACGGCATTTTCGACCATACAAGGCTTCAAATGGTGCCATACCGATGATCGCTTGGTAGCTATTGTTGTAAGCAAACTCTACCAGATAGAGATGATCTTCCCATCTATTACCAAAATCCAGGGTGCACATTCGGAGCATATCCTCCATGGTTCTGTTGGTCCTCTCAGTTTGGCCATCTGTTTGAGAATGAAAGGCCGTACTGAATGTCAATTTCGTGCAAAACAGCATAATGAACATCAATCATTGTTTTGTTTAAAGCTGGGAGGTAGCTTCCCAGCTTTTGCCTTTCTTCTATATTATAGAATAGCTTCCTGTCTAGCTTCATGCTTTTGCCATTCTTGCTCAGTGTACCACTTACCCATGTCATGGGTCTTGTCCTTCACAGCCTTTCAGGCATTCAATATAATATTCCTTGAAGTAGGACTCCACTGCTCAAAATCAGGCTTCAACTCAGCCTGTTCTCTGAATCTCTTCTTGGACAGTTGAGCTTCTTGCTCCTTATTCATAGCTGCCTCTGACATTTCTACCTTCTCAAGGATAATATTTTTAGTACCCTCTGAAGGGCTGTACATAGACTGTACTTCCTGCTGAATCATATCAAAAGCTGCTGGAGGGTAAATAACCTGAGCAACTTCAGGTTGATCACCTTCTAAATAAGCAGGTTGCACACCTGACTCAGCTACATTATCATCATCACAGAGGGGTGGATATCCAAGGGTGGCTCTGATGTTATTAGATATCCATTTAGCATGATCTGAGCCTGCTTTGACTAATACTCTCTCCCCCTTTATAACTTCTCTTTCAATATGATCTCTGAGGTCATTTTTCAGAAATCTTACTTGTTCATCTAGATAATTAACACCATCTTTATAAAATGACTTTATTTTCAGTAGCTGATCAGAAATGATCTTTTTTGAAGTCTTAATAGCTGTTTGTACAGCAGCTAGTTCTTCTTGTAATTATTTGTCAAAATCTGACTTGGCTTTAGCACTTGCCTCAGTCTAGGCAGCAACAGTATTCTTTAACTCTGTAACAATCACATTATGTGATTCAGTCAGATTGCCATTCATCTTTAGTTGATTTTCAAGGTCATAGCCTTGCCTGATAGCTATATCATCAACTTGAGTCTTTATGCCTACTTATTATTTTGCAAGATAGACTACAACATTGCTACCTTTGTGGAAGCAATCTATCATTTCCTTCTTATTCTGATTTACTTCAAATCTAATGGATTTGATATCTTGAACCAAGGAGAATTGTAGATCTTTATGGGTCTCATCCATATATTTCTCCATGGCTATCCTTTGTTCATCTAACTTCACTGGTAAGGATACCAACAAAGAACTATAATCTTGGGCTGGGGCAGGTTGAGGAGCAGTTTGCAATGCCCTTTTATAGCTTTGGCTTCTCCTTTTTAAAACCATCAGCTTTCTTTTTTTGTCTTGAATTTCTGCTTCATCTTCAGAAGCTGATGTACTTGCAATATCAACTCTTTCCATAGGACTAGGAGGTAATTCCTGTTTAGTCCTAGGTTGCTCCCCCTCAATGTTAGCTTGCTCCCCCTCAGTTCTTGTTTTCTCCCCCTGAGTTCCTTGCTCCATATCAGTGAACAACTCTTCTAGGGTAAACTCTTATTGAGTTAGGACTTGAGGCACCACCAACTCAGGAGCACCAACAGCTGTAGATGTATCCTTCATGATAGCATCCTGTGCTTGACTATTTAGTTGAGTGGTTTGGTCAGCATCAATCAAAGGCACAGTTAGTGTTTCATCTTTATTAATGAAAATTAATTGATTAATTTCTTGGATTACCTCAAGTATAGTTTAAGTAGCCATTTCACTTTCTAATTGTATTGCCTCTTCCTCAAGATGAGGCTCCCCCTGCACCTGAGCACCATCTACAATTTCTTGTGCAGGAGATTTTTCAGGAATCTCTGGCCTTTCTTCATCAGGCATGTCCTTTGTTAGGACTCTGTCCCATCTGGAGATTATCCTTATATCCATCCTTCTCATATGGTTGATCTTTGAACCAGGAGTCTGTTCCATTACTTCTGGAATTGTTCCAGCCAAGTATAGACTCATGATTCTTCCCAGATTTGGCTTCTTAATGCCTTCCTTAATCTTTTCAAAGATTACTGCAGACCAATCTGTGTTCAGTCTGAAGATAATCCTGGTCATCAGGCTGAACATATAGGCTGAAACCCTATCATGTCCCCCTGGCTTGTAGAGAATGACTTTTCCAACCACTTCTGAAAGGAATTTTCCTTACAGATTCATCCCTTTTCTGTTCATTGCAGATCCAATCTTCATGGTGGAATCCAATTCACACCACTGAAGTGCTTCCCTAGTCTTGGTAGAGGTAACTTCTTCTTCTTGAGTTCTGGGCAGATGAAGAGTTTTCCTCAAGCTCTTCAAGGTAAGTTTAACTTTAGCTTCTTGAACTGTAGATTTGATCTTAAGTCCAGTTGAATCTAAAGTAGCTGCGCTATAGAATTCCAGTATTTCTTTATTCCAAATCTTTGTAGGTTCAGATACCAGAAATTCCAAACCATTTTCTACAATTAGGGTTACTACTGTTTGAATTTCAAGTTCCGCATTATCAAAAGCATTGCGAACCAGCTCATAGCCTTCGTTGACGTTATCTTCAAGCTTTGGCGCCATTGGGGTTGAGTGAAATCTTCGATTTAGAAGAGAGAAGTTGTCGACACAGGGTTTTGGTCTCGAAAATATGGAGAGTGTGTCAACAGGGTTTGTTGTTGACCTATTTATACCCTTCTAAAGAATGAAGGTCAAAAGTCGCGTCAATATTCTCTTAATGTGTCGACACAGTTGAAATGTGTCGACACAGACATCTAATGTCTCGACAGAAGTGTTGACTTCTACATGTCGACACAATTCTATTTGTCTTGGTCATGTTCGACGAAGAGCCCGTGAAGTCGACGATCTGAGGTCGACGAATCTGCGCTCGACGATATGTGTTGATTCTGCGCTCCACGATCAATTGATTCTGCGCTCGACGAAATCTGTGGATAGATTTTAAGTGTCGACACCACTTCTGGATGTGTCGACACTACTTCTCGGAAGTGTCGACACCAATTTTTTGGATGTGTCGACATTACTTTCCTAGAGTGTCGACACATGTTGGGTCCATTGGATTAAATGTACCTAATTTTAAGAAGCCTCACCCTACTCAATGATATACATCATGGTGTATTTGATGTGTTTTTGAGTTGATGTGTGCAGGTTAAGTAATTACGGGGAAAGCTTAAAAGTTTCTAAGTCCATGTGTCGACACCTAGAAGAAAAGTATCGACACTTAAGAAGGTTTGTGTCGACACCTAGAGAAGTTTTGTCGACACTTGGAGTAATTGTGTTAACACCAGGAATGCAGAGTCGACACCAGAGGAAATGTGTCGACACATACAGGCAGTGTCGACACTCAGTGAAGAATTATCCAGAGAATCTGTGTCGACACTCAGCAAAACTTCAACAGAGTATAAGTACAAGTGTCGACATAATGAAGAATGTGTCGACACTCAGCAAAACTTCAACAAAGTTCAAGTACAAGTGTCTACACTAGGAGGCTGTGTCGACACTCAGCAAATTTCAACAAAGTCTTAGTACAAGTGTCGACACAAAGGAGGTGTGTCGACACTCAGCCAAAGTCTCAACACATGAAGAATGTGTCGACACAAAGGAGATGTGTCGACACTCAGCAAAAGTATCAACACAGAAGGTATGTGTCGACACCAAGGAGATGTGTCGACACTTAGCAAGTATCGACAGAAAGGAGTTGTGTCGACACTTACAAGAAATCAACTAAGTATCAAAAAAGAAGGACTTGTGTCGACACACAGGATCAGTGTCGACACATGTTGAAGAAGCAGTGTCGAGAAGTAGATTCTACAACACAAGGAGTTGTGTCGACACCATGAAGGCTATTGTCCACACTTAGTCTACTTGTGTCGACACTTAGTCTATCAGTGTCGACACTTAAAGACTGACTGTCTCGACACTTTCAGACAGTCACAGAAAATTCAAGAAGTGACTGGATGACTTGACAGCTGCCATTTCAGCCGGTCTACTGCAACTGTCAGAGCTGTCAGAAGATCGTTAGAAACCGGATCAGCCGGTCACCATGAAGAAGGCTTATATAAAGGCTTATTCTGTCAACATAAGGAGATCAATTTTGCATTAATCAGTTGAAGTGATCAGAAGATCTAAGAAGTTGGAGAGAGAGAGCTCCTTCTAAGAAGACAGCTGTTGAACCAGGCTGTGAAGAAAGTCTCAGATTGAGATCTGATTCTTAAGTCAGCAGTGATTGAAGATCATCTGCATAAAGTTTCAACCCTACTGTGTTCTAATTCAAGAAGCTTTGAAGAAAGCCAAGGGAGGTTGATCTCAGCAAAGTTCTTCCAAGAACTCATCAAGAAACCTGTCAACTCTTCTCTCTCATTCTAAGTTGTTGGTATATTCTTTGTAATTTTAATTTCTTGTAGGATCCTAAGGGATCTGAGTTGTAAGCCTGAAATTATAAAGGCTGAGTGGTAGGGCCTGTGTGCCTGAGTGTAGGAGATACTTTTCTCTGAGTGTAGGCCTTGTTGAAGGCTGAGTGTAGGTCTTGATGAAGACTGAGTGGTAGGGCTTTTGTGCCTGAGTTGTAAGAGTGGGATCACTCTGAGCTGTAGGAACCTATTTGGGGTTCTGAGTGTAAGATCTGAGGATCTGAGGAATTATTGAATTTAGTTTCATCTAACAGCTTTGTGAACATGCCAGCAATTTGTAAATCAGTGTTAACAAATTCTAAAGAAATATCTTCTTTTTCTAAATGATCTCTAAGAAAATGGTATCTTATTTCTATATGATTTGTTCTACTATGAGAAACAGGATTATGAGCAATAGAAATAGCACTAGTAGAATCACATAATAAAGGAGTTCTACTTACCTGAATATCATAATCTTCTAACTAATGATGTATCCACAACAGCTGTGCACAGCAACTTCCTGCAGCAACATACTCAGACTCAACTGTGGAAATTGCCAAACTAGTCTGCTTCTTACAGCTCCATGACACCAGCCTTCCTCCGAGAAATTGACAGGTGCATGTTTTGCTATTCCTATCTACTTTGCAACCTGCAAAGTCTGCATCTGAATAGCCCATTAGTAAAAATCTCTATTCCTAGGATACCAAAGGCCTAGATTAGGTGTGCCCTTAAGATATCTCAAAATCCTTTTGACAGCAGTATATTGAGATTCTTTAGGGCAGGATTGGTACCTAGCACAGACACATGTAGCATACATGGTATCTGGTCTACTAGCAGTCAGATATATATGGGTGCTAACTATCCCTCTATATAAAGATTCATCTACAGGTTTTCCTACATCATCTTTGCTTAGAGACATACTTGTCCCCATTGGAGTTCTCATGGTAGTGGATGACTCCATACCATACTTCTTAATTAACTCCAGGGTAAACTTAGACTGAGATATGGATAGGCCATCATCAGTTTGTCTTACTTGGAGTCACAAGAATAAATTAAGTTCTCCCATACTGCTCATTTCAAATTTCCCTTGCATTAGTTTTGCAACTTTCTACAAAGGTAATTTTCAGTAGAACCAAATATTATATCATCAACATATATTTGGAATAGGATGATATTTCCTTTGGATTCTTTAAGGAATAGAGTCTTATCTATTTTCCCCCTTGAGAATTTGTTCTCAATGAGGAAATTAGAGAAGGTTTCATACCAAGTCCTTGGATATTGTTTTAACCCATACAAAGCTTTCCTAAGTCTATAAACATAATTAGGTTTGAGAGGATCAACAAAACCTGAGGGCTATTCTACATAGACCTCCTCTTTTAAGTCTCCATTTAAGAATGCTGACTTAACATCCATTTGGAACACTTTGAAGCCTTGATATGCTGCATAGGCTAGGAATAGCCCGATTGCTTCCAATCTTTCCACTGGAGCAAAAGTCTGATCAAAGTCTATGCCCTCTTCCTGTCTGTAACCTTTGGCAACTAGTCTTGCCTTATTCTTCACTATGATCCCACTCTCATCAAGCTTGTTTCTATAAATCCACTTTGTCCCTATGACATTGTGGCCCTTTGGTTTTAGAACCAACTCCCAGACCTTGCACCTTCTGAATTGATTTAACTCTTCTTGCATAGCATCAATACATACTGGGTCTTGAATAGCTTCTTCATATCTCTTGGGTTCCAGTTGAGATAAGAAACTTGAGCAAAGAACTGGATTTAAGTTCCTGCTTCTTGTTTGTACTCCATGTCTTGGATCATCAATGATCTGGTGTGCAGGATGATCCTTTAACTGTCTAACTGCTGGAGGTAATCTACCAATAGTTTGACCTTCTTCAATCTCTTCATTATGCTGCACGTCATGGTCTTCATTTTCCTCTTGAGTGTCTTGTACTCCCCCTGGACAGCAACTACCATTTTCCTCATCCTGCTTTGTAGTTGGATCTTCTCTGATAGTAAGTTGGTCCATCTTCTGTTGTATACCTGTGGAGCTACAAGAACTACGTGGTAACTCACTGTTAATAAGTCTAGATTCATCAAATATGACATGAACTGACTCTTCTACAACTTGAGTAGCCAAACTGTAGACCCTATAAGCCTTACTATTGTTGTTGTACCCAATAAATATCCCATCTTGTGATTTGGCAGCAAACTTAGTTAGGTGAGACTTGCCATTGTTAAGCACATAACACTTGCAACCAAACATCCTAAAATAGGATAAGTTTGGTTTTCTGCCCTTCATAACCTCATATGGTGTCTTTTTGTGGCTTTTGGTGATGGAAGCTCTATTGAGCACATGGCATGCAGTGTTTACTGCCTCAGCCCAAAAATATTTTGGGAGAGTAGTGTCACTGAGTAGTGTTCTTCTAGCCTCAATCAATGTCCTATTCTTTCTTTCAGCAATGCCATTTTGCTGAGGTGTTTTAGGTGAGGAGAATTCCTAATGAATCCCAAATTCTTCACACAACCTTGTCATACTTTCATATTGAAATTCAGTTCCATGGTCACTTCTGATTTTGACCACTGAACTATCTAATTCATTCTGAATTTGTTTGACAAAATTGCAGAAGACATTTGGGGTTTCAGATTTCTGCCTCAGAAAGAATACCCCTGAAAATCTAGAATAGTCATCTACTACCACAAAAGTGTAGACCTTCCTACCTACACTATGAACTGCCATAGGACCAAATAAATTCATATGCAAGAGGTATAAGCACCTCACTGAATCTTTTGTTTCTAGGCTATGAAAGGAGGATCTGGTATGCTTGCCTTTTTGACAAGCTGAGCATATCCAATCCTTATAGTACTTAACTTGAGGATCATTCCTCACTTACTCTTTACTAAAGAGTTGGCCAATTGTCTTGTAGTTAAGATGAGCTAGCCTCTTGTGCCATTTGACACAATGAGAGGCTTTCTCATCAGCCACAAGATAATTAGGAGAAGTTTTATTCTCACACTCAAAATTTAGGCAATACACATTTCTATTTCTATAGCCAGTCAATATGACTTTTTAGTCACTAGACCTCTTGATATGACACCCATTTTTGATAAATGAAATGTCATATCCATGATCACTCAGTTCGCTTATGCTTATTAGGTTGTGTTTCAAACCCTTCACATAAGCCACTTGAGTGATAGTGATTGAGTTGGTAGAGATGTTACCAAACCCTTTGATGACTCCTTTTTCAGAACCACCAAAGATTACTTTAGGCTAATTCAGTATTGGTGAGTAGTCCTTCAGCAATCCTCTTATTCCAGTCATGTGCCTGGAACATCCACTGTCTAAGTACCATATAGGGGCATAACAACTTGGACTCACCTGCAACAAAGATTACTTAACCTTAGAACCCAAATAACTTTTGGGTCCTTGGTTCAAGTTAGCCTGAAACTTGACATATCTGTCTGCAGCTTTTCTAACAGGTAGATTGTTATTCTCCCTGACACTGATATTGTGCCAACAGTCTAAGGCATAATTGCCTATCTTGCCACAGCACCAACACTCATACTTATTATAGCTCTTTTTAGGTACAATCTTAGCTGTATTGTTAGCAGCAGATCTCTTGTTTTGTGCTGGGGCTTTGCCTTTCTTATTGGACTGTGCAGCCCATGCAGTTCTCTTAAAGCCTAATCCTGCCTTACCCTTTTGAGACACAAAGTCATCAATTAGGGGTAGGACAGATTTTGGCTTAGAGAAACTAGCCACTATCTCCATCTCTTTCTGAAGTCTATCTTCCAGACTTTTAATCTGATCATTTTTGAATGTGAATGTACCCATCTGAATAACAGTTATGTTTTTCAGCCTGGCAATCTCATTCATCTTCTGATCCAGTAGCTCATCTGAATCAGATGCAGCCAACTTAAGAGCTGCAATTTCCTTAGCCAGATTTTTGGCCAGGTTTTTTCTTATCTTGAGTGCCTGCAACAAATACCAATATTCATCTATAAGCTGATGAATATCTCCTTCAGATTCAGACCCATCCACATCTATAGATGCAGATGCATCTGATTCTGACAAAGTGAAGTAATCAGAATCAACAGATGAACTTTTTACCTTATTGGGGCCAGGCTGATCCTGGCACTGGTCTTCTTCAGACATAGCCATCAGTCCTTTGCACTGATGGTCTTCTTGCTCATAGATAGAGTCCAATAATCTCAAGAACTCATCCTCTTCTTCAGTTATAAACAGACCAATATAGGCCTCAGCCTCAGATTCAGACTTTGAAGTTGATTGATCTGTCCAACTTTTCTCTTTCTTAGCTACCAAGGATTTCTCCTTCTTGCACTTGTGCTGAGACTACGTTTTATCAGTAGACTCCTTCCTTTTGTCTGGACAGTCAGCCACAACATGTCCAGGTCTGTTGCAGTAATAGCAAATGATCTTTGATGTAGTGGACTTGCTAGGATTTGTCCCACTCATGTCCTTCCCGGACGATTTCCTCTTCTGATAGTAGTCATCCTTGGACTGAGATGAGGATGACTTAGATTTCCACTGCTTCTTCTTTAAGAATCTCTGAAACTGCTTAGTGAAAGCAGCAAAGTCTTCATCTGAATTACTACTGTCTGAACTAGGATTATCAGAATTTTCTGAGTTCACTTCTGCATCTTTCTTAGGAGAAGATGGAGACATTCTCCTACTCTTCCTTGTGGCTTCTACCTTGAAGGCCACTGACTTTTCTCTAGAGTCAACCTTTGTATTTCTCTCTTCCTCCTTTCTAGCCAACAGCTGCATCTCATAAGACAGCAATTTTCCAAACAATGTTGGAGGTCAAATCTCTGCCAGTCTGGCCACTTCCCTTATGGCACAAATCTTTGTATCCCAATCCTTAGTCAATGACCGAAGGAATTTGTCATTCAGCTCATAAGTACTGAAGATTCTTTCATAGGACATTAGTTCATTTACAATTCTGTAAAACTTCTTATAACATTCAGTTATACTATGAGACTTGTCTTGTTTGAAACTCTCATACTCTTGATTAAGCATAGACTTTCTATCTTGCCTAACCTCTTTAGAACCCTCCATGTAGACAACCAATGTGTCCCACATTTCCTTGGAGATTTTGTAGTGAATCAGATTCTGAAAAGTTGAATCATCTATGACACTCACTATAATATTCTGTGGTCTTTTATCCATTGTAGCCAAGATGATCTCATCCTTTGTCATTTCTGAAAAATCCTTAGGAGTCCTTTGATTAGCATCAAGAACAGAAACCTTCATTGGAACATATGGTCCTTCCTGAACTGTTATATAAATTCTAGGATCAGATGCCTCCATAAATAATCTGACCCTCTCCTTCCATATTCCAAAAATTTCCTTCCTACAGATGGGCAACTTCATTGAACCAAGTTCTTTATGGTTTTCTCCTGAACTCATTTTCTTTAACTTAATTCTGCCTTACAGATCTTACTCAGACTGTTATGTCTTTCTTTGAGTAACCTCCCTCTGATACCACTTGAAAGAATTGGTTCCTAAACACCTAGAGGGGGGGGGGAATAGGTGTAATTCCTTTTTCTTCTAAGGCAGAACTTTTAATACAGATAATTAACTAAAACAGATAGTTCTACCGCTATCACATCACCGAAATAATAATACCACACACATTCACAGATTGCACACTGTTTTATAGTGGTTCCCCAAGGTCTGGGTACATCCACTTTCCCCCTACGCCTATCTAGTAGTGTGCTAGATTTGGCCTAACTTCTTTCCTTCTTCTCAGATCCTCAGATCTTACAGCTCAGCACCCAAAAAGGGTTCCTACAACTCAGAGTGAGTCCACACTCCTACAGCTCAGGCAATCTGCCCTACCTCAGCCTTCAACAAGGCCTACAACTCAGAGATGACAATCTCCTACAACTCAGGCTCACAGCCCTATCTCAGCCTTCAACAAGGCCTACCACTCAGAGAACTTATCTCCTACAACTCAGCCTTTATAAATCAGGCTTACAACTCAGATCTTAAAAGATCCTACAGAAAATAGATGTTAATTTTAAATCTACCACCACCCTGGTTGAGAGAGAAAGGATGGATGGTTTCTTGATCAGTTCTTGAATGAATCTGATGATAGAGATCGACCTGACTTAGCTTTCTTCAAAACTTCTTGAATCTAAACACTGTAGGGTTGATCTCCTTTGAAGTTGATCTTCAATCAGCTTCTTTCTTGAAATTCAGAAATCAATCTGAATCCTTCTTAGCAGACTGGTTCAAACTCAGTACTTCAGAGACTTGTTGATGTAAGTCCCTTTATTCACTTGAATAGATGGAGCTCTCTCTCTCCAACTTCTTTTGAAGATTCTTCTGAATTCTTCTTTTAATTTCCTTAACAAACTCTGAGTAGATCACCACTAGAGAATGTCTTCTTAGATCTGCTGTTGAAAATCTTCTTTAGTTTGTATGTATCTCTATGTGTGTTATTCAATATATCATACTTCTGTTGATAGAGAATGTCCTTATATAGACTTTCTCCATGGTAACCGGCTGATCCGGTTTCTAACAAACTTCTGACAGCACTAACAGTTGCAGTAGATCGGTTGGTTATGGCAGCTGTCAAGTCTTCCAGTCACTTCTTGAAACTCTGTCTCTGTCAACAAAGTGTCGAGACTGTACTTCATCATGTGTCGACACAAGTAGACTAAGTGTCGACATAAGCCTTGGTGGTGTCGACACAGCTCCCTTGGTGTTGGCACTGCTTCTCGACACAGCTTCTGTAGAATGTGTCGATACTAGTTCTGTTGTGTCGACACAGTCACTTCTTTTCTTCACAAAAATTAACTTTGTTGAAACTCTGCTATGTGTCGACACAAGTCCTGTGTGTCAACACATTTGATGTCGACCAAGTATTCTGTGTGTCGACATTGCCTCTGTATGTCGACACAGTTATTGTCGAATAAGCTTTTCTGTGTGTCGACACTGCCTCTGTGTGTCGACACAGTTGATGTCGACTAAACTTCTCTGTGTGTCGACACTGCCTCTGTGTGTCGACACAATTTCTTCTGGTGTCGACTCAGTTTTTCCAAGTCTCGACACAGCTGACTCTAGGTGTCGACACAGCTTTTCTCTAGTGTCGACACAAGCCTTCATAAGTGTCGACACAACTTCTTCTGGTGTCGACTCATGGGCTTAGAAACTTTTTCCTGCATTCCTGCATTTTCTTAACCTGTACATATAAACTCAAAACAACATCAAATACACCTTGATGCATATCATTGAGTAAGGTGAGGGTTCTTCAAATCTGATACACATTTTCCAATGTACCCAACAACTAGCCTCCAATCATTTGATGTAAATCGCCCATCACGATCGCTCACGATGCTATGAGAAACACCATGTAGCCATACAATCTATTCAACATAAAGTTTCACCAAACATTCCACGTAATCGACCCGTTTGTTTGGAAGGAAGTGCACCACTTTCATTAACCAGTCTACAATCACCAAGATTGAATCATTCCTGCATTGAGACCCCGGCAACCCATGCATGAAGTCCATTGAAATATCATCGAATTTCCATTTCGGAACCAGCAACGGCTTCAAGAAACCTCATGGCTTCTGGCCTTCTGCTCCCAAGGTGAATTGACTACTTGGTGAAGTGAGCTTCGTACATCAATTCTTCTCGTAATTTACCCATACTAGGGACGCACAACCAGCCCTCTTTCCGCAAAAAGCCGTCATCCTAGGAGAATTTGCCCTCTGGCCCATCCTTTGCATATCGTTGGAGACTTTCATCTAGCTCCGTTGCTCTTCGAATCCTGTCCGCAAGGTCATATTATACCTCCATCCAGTTCAAGCTTGCATCGGCTATGGAATTCTTGTCAACACAAGAAATCTCTAACGCTTCCAACTCCTAGATTAGACGTTCATCATGCCTCTGCAACCAACTTGCCCTTGTTGGAGCCCTCTGACTCAAGGCATCAACGACCACATTTCCCTTACCGGGAGTATAATGAATCTCGAAAGTGTAGTCCCCAAGGAACTCTAGCCACCTTCGTTGTCGCATATTAAGATCCTTCTGCTCCAATAAATACATTAGGCTCTTAAGGTCCGCAAAGATTTCCACTTTTATGCCATAAAGATAATGTCGCCACAACTTCAGTGCAAAGATCACCGCTGCCAACTCTAAGTCGTGGACATGATAATTTCGTTCATGCACTTTCAACTGGCGTGAGCTATAAGCAATCACTTTGCCGAATTGCAGAAGAACGCAGCCTAAGCCGCTACCGGAAGCATCACTATAAATCTCATAGTCATCTGTACCACATGGCGACGTCAATACAGGCGCTGTGGTCAAATGACTCTTTAGCTCTTCAAAAGCTCGC